>OZ026617.1:78905153-79505153 GCA_964020975.1 Hermodice carunculata
GTTCATCTATGCAACATCAAAGTCGCTGGATTGTTGCGCTCGGCTCCGTCACGTTAATCGCCAGTTGCTTGATGTATGCTATATGTTCAGATAGTGGTTCCTGTGACCCCAACCTCCTGCTGTCCAGCATTGCCAAATAGGAACTAGTGGTGTGCTTGTCTTGAAGTCTGGTTTCGAAAGCCGACACCAATATGTCATAAGACCGCATTGTTTCACTGGTCAGCTGGCTGAAAACATAACCCTCAAGTAGAAGTTGGAATCTGTTCTTAAACTACTTGTCAAACAAAGCATTGTTTCTTGTGTGCAGCAATTGCACGCCTCTGCTAATGACTGAAGATGTTTCATAAATCCATCACATGATGTCTTATCATCATAAAAAGTTCGACTTGGCAGGGGAATATCATATAGTTGCCTAGTACCATCCCCTTTTACTGAAGATCTTGGAGGTATAGTGAGGAAATCCACGTTTGGAGTAGGCAGTGATGTTTCTTGAGACTGGGTATCGCTCCTTAGTGAAAGCTTGTGAGATGCTGTGAAAAAAATCCACATTTGGAGTATGCGGAGGCATTTCGTGAGATGATGGTGCACTGCATCTATCTAAAACCTCCAGAACTGGGATCTCTTGATCTATTGTCCCGAGGCCTGCAGAAGTAAATGCTGGTTCAAATGGTTGGAATCTAGGATCTGAGCTGAATGCTACCTTTTCTGTTTGTGATTCCCCACTGGTAGTGCATTGGTTTCTTGACATTAGTCTGGTCTCCATAGCCTTCATCTGTGCATCTACTTCTGTAAACATAGTCTCATCCATTTTCTCTAGAACTCTGCAGCCATTATTTTTATCAGTGTGGTCTGCCCTTTCTTAAGCCTCAACAGTAGCTGACTTTGCAACTTGCTACTATTTCCTCAATTGTGTAATTTCATCTTCTGCGTCCATTTCTGGAGTAACCCCATTATCTGCACTGGCTGCCGAAGACTGTCTCTCTACAGCTTGGCTATCTTTGTCTTTCCTTGGACCCATAATTGTATTCAAATGTCAGTAATTGAAACGAAAAGAACAGACTTGCAAAAAAAAACAAAAACAAAAAAAAACAAAAAAAAAACAAACAAACAAAACACCCCCCCAAAAAACAAAAAACAAAAAAAAAAACAAAAAACAAAAAACAAAACAAAAAAAAAAAAAAAAAAAAAACAAACAAACAAAAAAAAAAAAAAAAAAAAGGTAGTTGCCTTGCCAGCCACACCAGTGTTTCTTGTCAAACTTCAGTATATAAAGCTTCTTGGAGCACTATTATTTCCATAATATCCACCATAATTAGGTAACACGTATTTTGAAGCAGCAATTTGTTCATTTCACTTATCATTGCAATAAATAATTCCAAGTTCACCACCTCCACATGTGTCTTGTAAAAATGCCATCAGCTGCAGGCCGTGTGAGATCTACTGGATATCATTGAAAGTTCAGAGTCAATGTGGTGAACATATTTATTGAGTCCGTTCAAGTGGGTAGTGTTCTTCTCAGTTACACATTGTGTGTGACTATGAGTCACACACATGAAAAGACCGACAGCTAAACACACTGAAAGCTCCCCAAAAAGAGAACCCCGTAGTTTAAACTGTGTTTGATATAGTGTGTAGCATGCCTCACATCCAACTAGGTGAGCATGGCACACCGCACCCTACCCTGCATTCTGCATGCCTTGCTAGATGAGCAAGGTATGCCTCATACTTTTATTTGAGGTTAATTTGACATGCAATCCAGTGGCAAAAACCTTGATATAATCTGCAACAATTTTGTATATTCGGTTGGACATTCAGTCGAATAATTACACATATTAACTATTAATTGCAGGGGACAACTTAAAATATATTTATATTCAATAAACAAATTGTCATCCATAAGATGCAACAATGACAAAACAATCCAGCCAAAAGCAATGTTGCAGTATTGAGGCTTTCAGAGCACCCATGGTAACTACCACGAAATGTGAAGAGTATTAAATACCCTCAGTTGAATACATTAGATGCCATAAATTTGGTCGAAAAGTGTTCGATATGGAAAAAAATCTGTATCAAATATCAAAGAATTTTCCAGAAAATTGCTTTCCTTTTTGTAAATATTCAGCCTGTTACTTTTGCACAGGTAATGTGGTGTAAAAATACAAGCCAACTTTCATGATATGTAATTGAAAAGGAACAGAGGAAAAGCCTAAAGAAGGCTACAGATGGACCAGAAGTATTACTGATAGGATAAAAATGACAATGGATTTAAATATTTTCAATGTCTATCATCGCTCTGAAATTCTGTCAAAAACATCTTAAACATTTTGGGTTAAGATGGCTGTAAATTGTCCTTTTGCATTTTTTTTTATTCATGTTATAGAATGCAAATATTGATACAATTCTGCCAAACTCAGCATGTATCCAAATTATAAAACATTGATATATTCATACAGAACAGTTTTGAATTCAATTTTGGATTGAAAAATGATTTTGGCTTGAACAACTCAATTAGACCCCTATTATATACATGTGTGTGTGTGTGTACGTATGTATGTATACACTCACATAGACAGCTGACTTATCGTTTGCTTATTTACTTCACTTCGTAACGTCACCTGCCGTAATATGTGTGTTCTTTTGTCTTGTATAAGGCACCGGTGTCTCTTATTCAAGAATCCT
This sequence comes from Hermodice carunculata, assembly GCA_964020975.1. NCBI lineage: Eukaryota > Metazoa > Annelida > Polychaeta > Eunicida > Amphinomidae > Hermodice > Hermodice carunculata. The sequence continues at coordinate 78,907,833 of OZ026617.1, forward strand.
TTCCCAGATCTTCTGAAACTTTATGAAGACACAGGTTATCTGTGTCATCACAACTTCTGGTTAAATGACATTTTATCGATTTGTAAATATTTTATGCTGGTTTTCCGGATTTTAAAGTAATATCTTTTTCTCTGAAAGTACACTGCTAATTGCTTCAAAACTGTTAAGCGACATTTTGCAGCATTGCTAGATTTTTCTGTTGTTTGTAAGGTGGCTGTGGGATTTTGTTATAAATTTTTAAAGATTTTTTGGGGTGTGTTTTAGGTATTTTCGACTTCTTCACCAGAACGAAAATACATATATGTTCCAAAATCGTAGCAATTTAGTCTGAATGGCCCATTTTGTTACGTATGAATTTTTTTTAGCAAGGATAGTGCAATCATTTGCATTTTACTAAGATTTGGAAAGTGTTGGTGGTCGTTACAGCAGAATTTCGGAAATTACAATACTCTCCGAGACATCCCGGCACCACAAAAAGGTAGTGTCACTGAAGTTTTGCACTTGATGTATGATAAGTAACCTTGACCTTTTTTTCCGTATTAGGACGTCATGTTAAAAAAAGTTGTTTATTTAATAATCGAAAAACAATAATCAACCGATTTGAAATGTATTTGGTGGAAAGCTGAACTCTAGCCACCCATTTGCCATACGTGCACCTTTTCCGTAAAGTTTAAAGATCAAAGTCATATGGTCGTTTGAAAAAAATGCGTTTTTAACCTCACAAAAGTGCGAAATTTCAGATTTTGCTTAGGTCTGTTGGTTATTTTAGTACGAACACACTTCTCTATTGAAGTTAACCACATGATACTTGGTTAGCAACCTTGACCTATATTGTCAAGATCAGAAAATCTTTAAGTTCTACTTTTTTCACAATATTTTAAAAGTCATACCTCTGAGCTGCTAATTACCTTCACAATAATATTGCACGGGTAGAATACCCTTTTAATATATTTTTCTGTTGTATATTCGATTTGTTTGGCTCCTCAATAGGTCAGTATTGACCATTTCCTTTAAATAAAATCTTTCTTTCGTAGTAACATGGGCTTGCATGAGTTAACTGTTTAAGTTTCCGCTTGTGGAAGAATGGAAGACCCACGCGCTGCAATAATCGTGTTAACACAAAATCAATCAAAACGACATCTGAACTTCTTATCAGTGTGGGGTTGTATCATGATATACTGGACGGTTTGAAATTATATGCAGACATTCCATAGCCCAACTTAAGCTTAGGCTGTCTTTGAATGAAAATGTTTGTAATCATTTCCAATACCATCAATTTGTATGTTTAATATTAACAATGTACACCTTCCCTTGTGGCCAGTATTTATTTATTCGGTTTAATCGTTTCATAACAATGTACACTCTGACAGTACAAAATGGTTGAGCCATATCTATCTACTGAAATGAGCAAGTGCAAAGATTTACCCCTTGTGCCCCTCGGTGAACAGACTGCACAGACACGATTTGGTGGCTTGATTTGTTGTGTGTGTGTTTTTAAAAAAATTCTTTTCCTTTTTCTGTTCTTTTCTGGAGGGGGAGGGGTAAGGTCTTAAGGGATGTAACACACACACACACACACACACACACACACACACACACACACACACACACACACACACACACACACACACACAGTGGTCCCTGCTCCGTATGTGGTCACTTTTTTCTTGCCTGAACGGTTGGCTACATATAGCAGGCCACATTATATATGTGTAGACCTTATACTAAGACGAAAGTTGACATAAAATGTATATTATGGCAGGTGATTTTAAATCAGCTTTCTCTCTCTCTCTCTCTCTCTCTCTCTCTCTCTCTCTCTCTCTCTCTCTCTCTCTCTCTCTCTCTCTCTCCCTCTCTCTGTGTGTGTATCTATCTTTATATATATATATTAGGGATATATATATATATATATATTAGGTATCGATTGAGTTGCTCAAGCCACAATCATTCACTGAATGAATATCAATATATTTTATAATTTGAATACATGCTGAGTTTAGCAGAGTTATGTAAATAAAAATAAAAATGCAAAAGGATATTGTCATCATAACTGATCATGTTTAAGATGTTTTTGACAAAATTTGAGAGCGACAATAGACATTTAAAATCTATTTTAATCCATTGTCATTCTTGTCCTGTCACGGATACTTCTAGTCCATGTGACAAGGATATTCCTCCTAGAATATCCTAAGAATCCTAAAACCAACAAATGATAATGCTTTTATTCCGGTACGCCTCGTTGAAAAGCAAAAATTCTTTGGTAAACTTTTGTATGTATGCCTTGTCGATTTTTTCCAAAGCGTTCGATTATGTTGACCGCGGTGCTCTCTTTTATAAACTCCGACTAAGAGGTATATCTGGAAATTATTTAAATATCTTATGAAATATGTTTGGTAAATCTAACAACAAGGTAAAATGGCAGGGCTTTCTAAGCAAAAGCATGAATTGCTCACATGGGGTACTCCAAAGTGGACTTATCTCCCCCAAACTGTTCAATGAGTGCCTTTCTGATATCAGAGACCACATAACAGGCGAAGCAGGTATATTTTTTAGAGAAATTGCTGTGCTACGTATCACATGCTGATGGTTTGGTGCTTTTCTCTGACACTGATGCTGGTCTTCAATACCAGGTGAACCTATTGAAGAATTACTGTCAAAATGGCATTTTATAGTTTATTTATTAATTTATTCGAGAAACTACCCCTTTACACCGGGGGCACCAACGAGCAGGGCAGAACTCGTGGTGCGTCTGAAACACAGAATTTTCAGTTTGCATAAAACGCATATTGAGAAGTTAACAAGACACCCATTCACAAACAAGTGTCACGTGGAGCGTCACTGCTTGCGCCCGCATTCAATATACATAAAAACATGTCTACATAGATGTCTATTTACAGCTGCTATTTACAACGTACAAAAGTAAATAACTTCACATATGATTCCTGCCATGAACTATACAGTTTGGTCAGACTGGGGGTCACTGATTGACTGCCTCCTAAAGTGCCAAGCTTTAACTAAAAAATCTTTAGAGATACGATCAAAAGCATCGCCAATCTCAGGGCCAAATTCGTAGAGATGCTCACCAAGGAGCCAACAAATTTTATTGTTCAAGGAAGAGGCCGAAAAACGTTGCCAAACGTGGTCAAAATATTGCTTTCTGTACTCTCTTTCTAAACATACATACATTTCGGATCGTATTTGATTGAGTGCTGGACATAAAAATAAAAAGTGGGGTAAATCTTCCTCAGCACTGTTGCACAAAACACATTTACCATCAGAAATATTCCATCTTTTCAAATCTTCACCTAAACCCAAACATCCTGTTCTGGCCAGAAATTTCAATCTTACACCAGCAAAATTGTCTACACTAAATAGATATTTCTCACCGAAAGTAGACCGTTTAAACATTTGGTACCAATTAAGCGACCTTTTCGCATCAATTTCCTGAAAAAAATGTAATTTATACTCTTCGATGGATAATTTTACAAAACGACGTAACCAATTGGGATTTGTCGATCGGAAAACATGGTCCATCCATACATACATTATCAAACGTTTTTCTCATTTCAGCCACATACGGCCATGCATCAGGAGCGTTTCCACTATAAGGCTCAAACAAAGAATCAAAGATTTGTTTACAAAGGTTTGTGTCCGGCAAATCAAATTTCATCCTGTGGAAGTACTTAACTCTGATGTGTTCCAAATAAACATTGAAAGGCAACCACCCTAGCTCACCTATGGTCGCGGCCATTGAAGGTGAAGAGTTTACCAGCAAAATGGCTTTAGCCATTGCATATTGTAATGATTTTACAAACACCTCAGATTCTTTCGTGTTACACACCCAAACTGCAGCACCATGTGAAATAGACGGCAAGATAATGCTCTTCCATATAGTATTACCAAAACTTACACGGTTTACATTTTGATGGGATGAAAGTATGCTACTTAAATATCCTCTCAAACGTGTCCCCTTGGGAACGAGCAGTTCTTTTACATGTGGTGAGTCTTTCAGGGAGCTTGAAACAATAATGCCTAAGTACTTGTAGTTAGTTTGCCCAAAACAAGAATTATGGTGTTTAATAAACGTAAACATATCCCGTGCATTTGTCATGATCAAAAATGATAAATAATTTGAGTCAAGAAATACAGGATTAAATGCGGAATAAAAAGGAATAAAAATTACCATGATCAAAAATAATAACAATCTTATTTCAAGAAATAGAAGATTAAATGATAATTAAAAGGAAATTAAAATGTTCATTGAAAAACATTGTAAACCAGTTGTACAGCATGTATCCAGTTTATAGAACATCTGTCCTTCACAGTTAGAGGGCAAACTTTCCAAACGTGATACAAATCATAAGACAAGTTCATGTTTCAGGCCTACGTGTAAAACTTTTTGGCAAACACACACAAAGTCACATTTAAATATTTTCATATGAATATCTAAAAAGTCAGAGTTCGGCCATTTAAATATTTTCTTCTGTATTTCATATTAGAGAAACTGGATGCAAGTGGTCACATGACCAAGTACGGCTGGTATAAATACCTCAAGGGGCTGGCTGTTCTTCAGCCAGCCTGGGGTTGCATTGCGGAGATAAGATTGTATTGTAAGGCTCGTCAATACAAGATTTTATTATCTTACAACCTCATGTTTGCTCTTCTCTGTGTTTGGTTTTGTTTTGTTTGGTTATTTGGACCCTGAAGCATTCATTTTCCATTTCCTAAATTATTCACATCTTTTATATTCTGTTTTTGGCATTTTTAGATGACAACTGATCTCACTCACAAGTTCTATTGCATTTATTCATAAAAAATACATAAACTTCTATTTTATGGTCTCTTCGAAACTCAAAATCAATGTTATGGCCTTTCCTGGATCCTCTCATCAATTTCTACGCCAAGCGACTGCTTAAGTGATAACTCAAGTTGACATTCAGCCATAACATATTTACTTCAGTAACCGGTTATTGAAAACTGTCTCACAATATAAATACTTGGGCATTATCTTTGATTCAAACAAAACACAGGTCTTACAGTCAAATCATTCATATCTCGCTGAGCAGGCAAATCGAGAAATATTCTGCAGCCTAAAAATGTATTATGGATCAATGGGCAAGCCTACCCCATAAAGCATGTTTAAATTATTTGACGCCCAAATTCTTCCTATTCTGGAATATGGTTGTGAAGTGTGTACATCTGTAAGACCATGTGATGTGATTGAAAGTATACTACAAAGTTTTTTTAAAAGAATGTTGGGTGTAAGACAGCAAGTATCTACCCTAGGTGTTAACATGTATACAGATAGATTCCCCTTATTCATCAGACAGCAAGTCAGATTAATTAAATATTGGTTGTTTTTCTTAACACTGCCATCTGAACATGTATTGAAATCAGCATACAATATGCTACTCGAGACGTATAATGCAGGTCAAACAAATTGGTGTACAACGGTAGTGAAGATTCTTTCTTCAGCCAAGCTCTTTTCTTTCTGGTATTCTCAACTAGTGGAAGACGATTTTACCTTTATAAAAACATTAAAAGAATAATTTTATAGGGATTATATCCAAAAGTGTGAACCTATGTTTCACTCCCTAGATGATGACAAAAAGCTGCAAGTATATAAAGTTTTCAAAAGGAATTTCTGTTAGAATCATGTATACAAAGTGTACCTAGCGTTACATACATTCAGTGCATTGCCAGACTTAGATTGAGCTCCCACAACTTACAAAATAGAACTTGGACGCCGTGCCAAACCTCAAACCTAAACTTCCTGTTGCCGCTTCTGTGTACGGTGTTATCTCAGAGTTTTGGACGACAGGCCTCACTTTTTTATACAATGCCTAGTTTTCGTGGATGAACGTAATGAATTGTTTGAAAAAACACAAAGCCTCTTGCCAAATTTCATGGAAATGGAAGTAATAGAGAAATTTGTTGCAATTATGTCATGTACAGATACTAATATCCAGTTTACCTTAGGCAAGTTTTTACACAGGTGTCTTCCAAAGCAGATCTGAATTACAAATCTGTAATTAGAAGCAAAATGCTCAACACTGTGTAACTCAGTATTATTCGTCCTTCAAGATGAAACCACATGTCTCTGTTCATTGAAGGTTGTTAGGATGTGTCGCAAGTTTGCAACGATTATGCTTATTCACAATGCAATTAAATATTGCCTGGATGTCCATTTGTATTGTACAATTCATAACCAAGATGTGAAACACTTAAGATATTATTTTTTATGACCATCTTCAGGTGTGCTTGAATGAAACAACCCTAAGATATCACTATTACTGTGACATAAGGGTACAAAGCAAAGATTAAAAACATGTACATTTTATACGTAGAAAGCATCAGTCATGGGTACCATAGGGTACTCTAGTTTCCCATAGTCATTTTTTACATTTTATTTGCACAATGCATTAGCCTTGGGTACCATAGGCAACATTAGTTTCCCCTAGTCATTATGTCTGGGTGCCAACCCAGACATTTTGTTTTTCTTTTTCTTTCTTTCTTTCTTTCTTTCTTTCTTTCTTTCTTTCTTTCTTTCTTTCTTTCTTTCTTTCTTTCTTTCTTTCTTTCTTTCTTTCTTTCTTTCTTTCTTTCTTTCTTTCTTTCTTTCTTTCTTTCTTTCTCTCTCTCTTTCTTTCTTTCTTTCTTTCTTTCTTTCTTTCTTTCTCTCTTTCTTTCTTTCTTTCTTTACGACCAGATTTCTTCGGAGTTTTTCTCAGATCCTACAATTCCGAAAATCACCAAACTTGCCATGGTAAATGACCTACCAGTGAAATAACTCACCTGACTTGGGATAGTCATGATGATTAAAATTATGCAAATGAGGGGCAATTAAAATTTTAAAATCTCCATATATTCTAAACTATAGTAGATAGACACATTGTTCTAACCTACACAAACAGGTTTGAGACAACTGGTAAATGCAGTAGCACACAAACAAAACTTCGGGAATTTTAATGTATGCTAAATTCACCAAATTCTCCCCAATTTATTTGCAGGCCTTGAACTGCTTGCTGCATGACCTATTGCTTGATCTCTATGGTGCCAGGCAACCATTTTGCATTGACAATTAATTTGCTTGAACCTGTCTCACAGGCAGCTTTCTATCCATGTATGCTAGGTGTATGCTTTGGAAGGTTTGTGTCTAACAGCAAAAAAAAAAAAAAAAAGGGGGGGGGGGAGAGAGACTCCAAACAACCGTATATTATGTATACACTGTACATATACATGTCCATGTATAAATAATGTACATATACATGCACACAAACTCATCCATACTGCCCAGAAGGGCTGACCTTCTCAAAAGTGGGCACTTTTCTCTGGTCCCATGGGTGACTTTTCTCTGGTCCCAAGGGTGCCCACTTAAGAGCGGTTTCACTGTATAAGTAAACTGGAATTTTCTCTGTTTTTCTCTCTTTCTTTCTTTCCTTCCTTCCTTCCTTCCTTTCTTTCTTTCTTTCTTTCTTTCTTTCTTTCTTTCCTCTTGACAATCAATTTGGTCGGGAGATTTTTTCAAGCACTATTTTTCCAAAACCACCAAGCTTGCTATGTTGATTGGCCTAACCAGTGAAATTGTGCCTTTCATTTGGAATAGTCATGATGTTTAAAAGCATGCAAATTTAGGGGCAATCAAAATTTTAGAAGCTCCATATCTTCCAAAATATTGCAGATACTCAAAATTTCAATGTGCATATACAGGTTTGTGACACCCGCCGATATAATGGACAGTACAAATTAAGTAGAATTTCAAATTATGCTAATAAGGGGCTTTGAAAAGTTTCAAAGTTGAATATCTCCAGAACTATTATACATAGACATACCATTTCAACTTCAATGTATAGGTTTGTGGCAAAGCCGCATCCAATGAACCAAGAACCATGAACCAAAGTTGTAGGATTTTAATTTATGCAAATTAGGTAAACATGCAAAATATAAATCTTCAATAGCTTCAAACCTATTATAGATAGAGGTGTCATTCCTACTTCAATTTATGGTTTTGTGGCGAAGCCCCATCCAATGAACCATAAACCAAAGTTGTAAGCTTTCAATTCATGCAAATTAGGCAAATATACAAAATTAAGATGTTGAATAGCTTCAAAATTATTATACATGGTAGTAGTGTCATTCAAACTTCATTTTCTAAGTTTGTGACATGGCCACCTCCAATGAACCAAGAACCAAAGTTGTAGCATTTTACTTTACAAAAGTTAGGCTAATACACAAAATTTAGATTCTGTGGAACAATGGTAATGTGGAGCATTTCAAACTGTTCTCATTTTGAAAGCACCCAGTCAGATTTGCTTCTTTTCTAGTTTTATATTGGTGCTCAATGAACTTCTGTAGTATTGAAGACTGTTATATCAGTACTTTAAGAAATTTTATTGTTCTCATAATAGACTTGTTCATGCCGACTTGTACCGAAATTTTCCGGGCCCTAATTAATTATGCATTCCATTGTTGGCCTGATTATTCACTCAGGAAGTGGCCGAGTCGGGCCCACGCCTTCGTATGTTGACAACGGATGCCACCACAGGGGCAACCAGCAGAATGGTTGTCATTATATTCTGGTCAATACGAACCCATTCATAGGCTTACTGACCGGCCGAAAATACTGATTAGGGTTAGAAGGGAACAACCCCCCCCCCCCCCCCGCAGTTTTCCTGTTTTAAACACCTTCTGCTGCCGGACGCATATAATCTATAGGCCTATACCAAAGGAGTTGTCACAATCCACTCTCTCGATCCCTGCCTTAAAATTGAGTTGTCGGACGTATTTTAGCCCACTTAGACCAGTTGAAGGGAAGTGACCCCTGCGCACGTATTCAAATTTCTCCTTCGTTCTGATGGGCCGCCAGTGAATAAATATAGAATCTTACATGGCAGTGAGTGAGTTACGATTTTTCTCTCACGAGGGGTCGTTGTTGGTGGGTAAAATCACGAGTGACCGCAGGTCACGAGTGATTTTCCCCACCAACAACGATCCCGAGTGAGAGAAAAATCGTCACTCACTCACTGCCATGTAAGATTTTATTTATTCTATGTTTAATCGAGTATTTACCGCAAAAATTGTCGCTCTTGTTGCTTAGGTGTCGCCATTTTGAAGCGGAGACTTATCACTTGGTTTGATCATACGTCACGCGTGACGTATGATCAAACCGCTCGCGCACATTTGATTTTGACTGAATGTCAGTGCATCACGTCACTGATTCAGGCGCGTCACAATTTACTTGTAACAATGTTTAGGTCATGTAATCTACAGTGAGTTACTATTTTTGAAATTCACTCTAGAAAATGATAATTCACTCTCAAACATAGAATAAATTTATATTTTAGTTTACTAACCAGTTTACTTTAATCGCTAAATTGTGCACACGTGTGTAATAAAATGATAAAGTAAACAAAAATACAAATATATTCACCGGCCGACAATTAAAGTGAAGGAGAAATTTGAGTCCGTACGCGGGGGGTCACTTCCGCTCAACGAAGAGTGGCTCATTTGGAATCGAGACGCTTTCCGATGAATAAAGTGGCCCAAGTGGGTTGAAATATGTGCGACAACTCAATATCAAACAGGCATAGAGAGAGTGGATGGTGACGAATCTTTTGACATATAGATTATATGCGACCAGCAAAATGGTGTTTAAAACAGGAAAACGGCTTTGGGGGGGGGGGGGGGGATGGGGGGGGGGGCGCCGATTTTTGTTTGTTCCCTTCTAACCCTAATCAGTATTTTCAGTGGCAGAGGTGCCAAGTCTCCCGATTTGGCGGGAGATCTCCCGTTTTTCTAATGATATAAATCACCGAAATTTGTCTATCTCCCGCTTTTTTACCTGTTTCCTCCATTATGTAATAGGACTCCCGCTTTTTGTAGCGTTTTTCAGCTTGAGCACCCGCTTTATATGTTTGGCAACTTGGCATCTCTGCGGTGGACAGTGACGTTGCCGGTCAGAATGAAGGAGTTCATATTGACCAGAATATGATGACAACCATTCATTTGGTTGTCCCTGTGGATGCCACGGCTAACGCTAGTGATTACAGCATGTATTGAGCAGAACGTGTAAATCTTTTACCCAAAATGTTACATCAGTGGTGAACGTGCATTTTCAGTTTGCTGACGGTTTGATTTTTCATAAAACCCAAGCACTTGCTCTGTTTTACTTTATGATCCTGCCACTTGTAATCCGGCCAGCGTGGTCGAGCACAAAATGGAAACTTGAAAAGAAGATTTGCTTCGCAGCAAATCGATCTGAGTGCATTCAAAATGAGAACAAATTGAAAAGATACACTTTGCCATTTTTCAACATAATCTAAATTTTGTGTATTGGCCCAATTTGTATAAATTAAAATGCTACAACTTTGGTTCTAGGTTTATTGGATGTGGCTATGTCACAAACTTATAAACTGACGTTTGAATGACAGCACTAAATTATAGCACCTCTATGATAGTTTTGAAGCCATACAAGATTTAAATTTTGTGTATTCACCTAATTTGCATCCCAAGCCTGCAAATTGAAGTAGGGGATAGCACCCCTATGTACACAAGTTGTGAAGTTGTTTAAGATTTAAATTTTGTGTATTCAATTAATTTGCATAAATTAAAATTGTATAGGTCTATTTTATTGGATGCGTGTATGTTACAAACCTTTAAATTGAAGTTAGGATGGCACCTCTTTCTACAATAATTTTGAAGTTATTCAAAACGATTTAAATTTTGTGTATTCAGCTTATTTGCATCAAGTAAAATTTTATAAGTTTGGTCCATGGTTCATTGGATTCGGCTATGTTACAAACCTTTTATTTGAAGTTCGAAAGACACCACTATCTATAATATTTTCAAACGATTCAATATTTTAATTTTGAATAATCACCTAATTTGCATAAATTAAAAGCCTATTACTTTGATTCGCAGTTCATTGGATGCGGCTTTGCCACAAGCCTATAATTTGAAGTTCGGCAGGCTACTCTATCTATAATAGTTTTGGAGATATTCAACTTCTAAATTTTCAATGCCCCTAATTTGCATAATTTGAAATTCCACATCTTTCATTTTTGTTCCTTTTATTGGCAGGTGCCAAAAACCTAAACATGTACATTAAATTGTTTTGTCAATCTGCAATCGTTTGGAAGATATGGAGCTTTTAATTGTAATTGCCCCTCATTTGCACAATTTTAAACATCATGACTATTCCAAACCAGATGCACAATTTCATTGGTAGGTCAGAAAGAAAGAAAGAAAGAAAGAAAGAAAGAAAGAAAGAAAGAAAGAAAGAAAGAAAGAAAGAAAGAAAGAAAGAAAGAAAGAAAGAAAGAAAAAACAATTCTTGGAAAAACGAAATGTCTGGGTCGGCAACCAGACATAACAAAGCAGGGGGCGCTTCCCGAAGTGAACCGAAAAAAAAAAAACCGGAATCCTATAAACTGGTCTATTGCAGTAGACTTGTATCAGGTGCTGTGGAACTATCCTAATAGCTAATAGTATTACCAGGCAAGAAAGATAAAAGTGTCAACTAGGTCTGCGATGGTGAAAGAGGCCGGAGAAATGCGTATAGTATAAGGGAAAGCCCATTCCGACCTGGACCCTCCCCTCGCTACTCGAACGAGGTCGGAACGAGTGGTTCCAGCAGTTCCGTTCCGCCTTTTACCATATGCCCCATATTCATTCCAATAGCACCACAACGTGCCAATGCAAAAGAAAAATATTCCTGGATCTTCCCAAAGGATTGCAATACTGTGTGACTTATTCTTTCGAATTTAAAAATGGGACCCCACGATGAAATAGAATGGGTTTTAAGATATTTAGAAAAGCATGAATAAAATGCAAACTGGCCATGACCAGGTACTGTATTTCCCTCCAATAAACGCATGGAAGACATTTTATGGTAATGTACTGTTTTATGTCCCAACAATCGCCAGGTAATGTTGACAGTATCAAAGTTAAGTGATCCACTAATAATAATCCTGTTTTTGTTTTTGTTTTTGTTTTTTTATACAACAATCTCAATCAACTCCAATGGGGAGTCTGTGTAGCCAAGCATCATCACATCTACAAATTAAACACAAAAATATATTTGTTGTGTACGTATTATGATGACAAGAATATTAACATCATTCTGATGTGTAGCTATGATATAAAGTTTGATATAAAAAAAATCGCAGAATCATTTTTGTTGTCAATATGTCAGGGTTAAGATGCAAGTGTAATTATGATTTTATCACAAATAAATAGTGACTTATATCGACATTTATGGGGTGGATGCTTTGCGGTCAACTTCCAATTGCTTATTCAACAATTAACTTCACAGACACCCAAATACAGGATATATAAATTCTTTGAAGTATGACGAGTACACACATATATGATATGTTATCCTAACGCAAATACATTTTGAGCTAGGATTGACTAAAGTGGGATCTATTTTTGGTGTCTTACCTGTCCTTAAAACATGTTTGTTGGACTTTATTGTGTAGGAACGAAAACTCTGCTACAAAGAGCTCAATTATGTATTACAATGAAAACTATTAAATAATAATCTTTTTAAGTGATCAACCACCGAACCAGAGTTCTGAAACTTATGCCAGTGAAATTCATGGGCACGTTTCGGTGCATCATGCACGCATTGTTACAGCAACAAATAGTAAATGCATTTTTTTTTCATATGACACGACATGTTCGCGTAAATATTATGACTTCTATGTCAAAACACTCTATTCAGGACCCATTTTTTTCAACGGAAGATGTTTTTTTCCACACTAACACTACCTATGAAGAACTTGTCCTCTTGGTCCTTGGCGCTGATAATTTTGTCACCAGAATTTCCGTGAATCAGCATCAATTTCCTCAGACATGACTCAAGTTTATTTGTTTCTTTACTTGTATGCTTGTTAGCTTGTGTACAGAGTTTAGTTCAAGGATCAAAATATAATATTTTCCGCAAATATTATCACAAATGCAACATGTATAAAAGTGTGCTTTCTAATACCAGTTTTACCTGTTCGCTTGATCTTGGTATCATGGCCGTCCGCTAAGCAGTTCTGGTTAGTATAATAATAATAATAATAATAATAATAATAATAATAATAATAATAATAATAATAATAATAATAATAATAATAATAATAATAATAATAATAAAAATAATAATAATAACAACAATAATAACAATAATAACAATAATAATAATAATAATAATAATAATAATAATAATAATAATAATAATAATAATAATAATAATAATAATAATAATAATAATAATAATAATAATTTATTCGGAAAACTTCCCCTTTACAGCGGGGGCACCAACGGAACCGGGGAAATTCCATGATGCGTCCAAGATATTCACAAATAATCAGGTATCCTTATTATCAATCAAATAATCTTCGTATGTTGAAATAAGTATAGTAACTATAATAGTACAAGTGATAATTTATGTCCTCCGCACCAAAACCAGAGATAAACCACTCATTGGGACAAAACTCTATCGTCTATGGTGCTATCGTCACGGTACCTTGGCGGCAGAAGGCAGTTCTAAATACTAAAATCACGATGTACACCGTGACAACTTCCCATTTTTTCCACATCAAAATATTCAGTGAAAGTCGCGAAAAGTTGTGGCATTTAAAACAGGGACATGTGCCAACAACTCTCCCCCCCCCCCCCCTTTCCTTCCATGTAGGATTGTACAAGTTATGTGCCGCGAGAAAGGCCCTGTTTTCATTACTTCCATGATTAGAAAAGCCCCCCAAAATGTACACAGCTGGATTAGGATATGGCATTGCAGTACTCCTTTCGACACATTACAGGATTTAGAAAGGGTACCTTTTTGGATCTGGTGTAGGATTAAGATAGGGTATTGTATAAAAATGTGCGAGGCACAAACCCACGCTGATGTTGAGAATGTGCCCCCCCCCCTCCCCGGGCCTGCAACACAGATTTTGGTCAACTTGATTGCACAGGGAAAGTAGCGCAATATGTGATAATAAATAGACTTACATGTCGAGCACATCGTGATTCAGAGAATACATTAGGACTCCAACACAACAACAGTAATCCAGTTTGTGCTTTCCATGAATAGAATCCCTTATTTCTTGAAATAATAATTTCCAAAAAATTTTGTCTTCCACACCAAAAAGCATGTCCACAAGCAATGGGCAAGTACAAGTCCAATAAGTGGCTTGTGAACCTTTCAAAGCCCTTGACCTGGCAGCAATTGGCCTTTAACTTTTATGCATGTTCTGTTCTGCAATTAATGTGCACTGGCTTCAAAATACAAAGAAAATGTCCTGTGTTTGGTATTAAGGTACTCTTTTAAAATAGGGTAAATAATAGTGTGTAACTAATCTGACAGGGGGCCAATACATTATGATTATTTCATTGTCTAGCGACACGATTGTCAGGTTTGGTGAAAAATTTATAAACAAATGTTCTCAATTTTATTTTTATGCCCCCACGGGGGGGGGGGGGCAGGGAGGGGGGCATGTAGATTTGCCCTTGTCCGTCCAGCTGGCATTACAATTGTCGGATTTGTCACACACGTCTTAAAAAGCATTCAAGTTACACCTATGAAGCTTGGTGGGTACATTAATCAACATATCAAGATGTACACCTTTGTTTGTTTCTTGGATTAATTATCACCTGTTAATTAATCATAAATTATTGAAAATGTTGACTCAACGTAAGGCTTCTCGGAGTTGTGTCGCCCATATCTCAAGCATTTTTTTTTTACATACAACTATGAAACCTGATAGAATAATTAATCAATATATGAATCTGTGCACCTGTTTTTTAATATTTGTTTTTTTTTTTTTCTTGGGTTAATTAACCTCTGTTCATTTTTCATCAATTAACTTTGTGAAAGTGTCAATTCAGTGAAAATATTGGCTCATGTCAAACTTGTGTCATGTGTATTTCACAAAATGTTTGATGTACTGCTATTAAACTTGATAGGAACATTAATCAATATGTGAAGGTGTGTCTTAATATACCAATCACATGCTACTCTTTCCAATGCTGATGGGAACAATGACAGGTGGAGGCCTCTGTGCCTTTGGACACGATGTCTTTCCTAGTTGTAAATACTCTTGAAATTTAGTGATTTAATATGATTCTATTCTATTGCAACAGATGCAGAGTTATACCATGGGTCATGGTGGGGGAGGAAATTACCCGTCCGGTGCATGGACAGAGGGGTTTGAAAATAGAAATGTCCGGTGAATGGAGGCTTCATGTGAAAAGTATGTCCTGGTGGTTAGGGTGCTTCCAAAAAGGTGCCTTCCACCCCCTCCATAGGATATTTTTTGGAACAGACCCGTGGAACTGCGGTCTTGACCACAGGGGCAACCAGCAGAATAGTTGTTATCATATTCTGGTTGATACGAACCCATTCATACTGACCGCCAAAGTCACTGTCCACCGAAAATACTGATTAGGGTTACAGTAAGTAAGTAAATATTTTATTGACATAAAGGGGGTCAGTTCTGACCCATAAGTCGTACAATAAATACAATCTTTAGTGTTCGCACTAAACATCATATCAGACATAATATTTATGGAATTACAAAAGTGGCCTCAAGTGGCCTCAAGACCTGCAGACCAAATCAAGTCAAATAGTGCTAAGTGCTACAGACCAATCAAATCAAATAATGCTAACTGCTACCTACTGACTAGTAAAATACTACTGACTGGTAAGATTTGTATATTAAAGAAAAAAAAAACAACAAACAAACAAACAAAAACAAAAAAACCCCCAAAAACACCCCCCCCCAAAAACAAACCAAAACAAAACAAAACAAAAAACTACTACCTACTGACTGGTAAATAAAAAAAAAAACAAAAACAAAAAAACCACACACATACACACACAAAATATAGTGTATGAGTGGTACTTTGACCATTGTCCCTTGTTGCAGTACCGATCCTCATAGGGTACTCCTAAAAGTGTGTAGCACCGGTAGCACCTGGGTCCACCCAGTTAAAGACGTTCGGTACACTGCTCAAAAGAATTTAGAAATCTCTGGTTTTTGGTGTGAACCAAGATATTGGCATTTGAAACAAAATGCAAGCAAAAAATTGGCATGTCACGGTGCTACTTTTGTCGCTAGGTGGCGCTACATGTAAGGACTACAGAAATTTGATAGCAAACATTATATATGTGGGTAAAAGCAAAAAAATAAATTAAGGATGCAAAAATATCCATAAAATAACTCAGTATGAGTGTATGCAATGAATATTAAGCCTTTTAATAACAAATATGTAGACAAAACATGCTGGAATGTGACTTTAAATTCATCTCGTCTTGCAAACATGTATTTAGTGCTTTCATTATTTTTTAAGTTTGAAATAGAAAAAATATTTGCAAATCCCTGAAAAATTGTAGGGGGTTTCCAAAATATGCACTGATTTCATTCATTAACAAAAAAAGATATCATACGGTGCTATTTTTTCCGCAATTGTACAAAGAATTCATGCATGTTGACTTAATTTGTTCTAAGTTCATAGGTACAAGGTATCCATTCATTGTCTAACTTCGATACCATATCAATATACATGTATGTGGGTTAAGTAAACGGCAGTATGTCGTTAATTTTATATTTCAGTCATAATATATACTTTCATAATTTTACTCAGAAGAGGCAAACATTTTAAGATTCTCTCCATAGTGCAATACAGCAATGTGGAAAAAGAGGTAAAACTAAGAATATCAAAATTATAGTTGCCTTAATACATTGTCGAATGGTAACACAGGCAGCACATTATCAAATATGCCTGTGCCACCTTTTGACGCTGGGGTATTACTGTGGTTCCCCCTCCCTCCCCCAGTTGGGACAGCGTTTATCGCACCACATTCACAAGAAATGTAGAGTACACTGGCCAAGCCATACCGTTTTTAGGATTCTGTATTTTTTAGAGACAATGTTGGTTTTTTTTTTTTTTACATTCCTCGCATACAAGATTATAGGGTAGTATACTTAGTTCCCCTATTCCACGACCTTCTTCCCAGTTATAACTGTCAGTGTTTACATGTGCATGTGGCATTTGGGGGGTGGGCGTGGCACTTTCGACGGTGGCTTGGTCAGCGTTCGCTGATTGTGTACATGCGTTTTGGTCTACCACTGCCGTGTTTCGACGTATTCTGCCTGGTTTTAAAGCATTTAGTCCTTTGTTTTGGTATTTGTGAACAAACCGCCCATTCTTTTTCCTTTTCACTGTTCGTAAACAAACCATTTTTTTCAAACGGAACTGTGCAAAATAGGAAAAGCGAACAGCAGCTAGTGCAAGTATCGACAAATACCAGCTCTAACTGTATAGAGGCATCGGACCATAAATGGTTGCGCATATCGCGGTGTACCGAACGTCTTTAAGTTAACACTCTGCTACAGTCCCATGTTGGGTATTGAATATAGCACCTACTCAAGTAAAACTTGAGCTATCACTACTTTTGCAGGGAGTCAGTCACTCTGCTACAGTCCCATGTTTCCCATGTTGGTATTGAACATAGCACCTACTTACATGTAGGGGGTCAGCCATTTTTATCTACATTTCACATATTACACAGGGTAAGTGACGAGGTGCTGATCAATATTTGGACCAAAAAAAAAAAAAAGAAAAAAAAGTGCACTTTCAGTAATCTTTTCGGCGGGGGGGGGGGGGGTTACAAGAAAGAGTACTCTGTGTGGTCTTGAAGATGGTAATTATGGCTGACCCCTTAGGTAATACTTGAAATAAACTGTCGTTTCTTTGGCAAGGAATCAGTTACAGCACCACAGTTATATGAAAGATATGTACAATAAATCAGGAAGCAGTAGGTTCAATTGGAGACATATGAGCAAGTATTTATCACAATCCTACCATATGTACAGCACCACAGTTATATGAATGATATGTGAACAATAAATCAGGAAGCAATAGGTTCAATTGGAGACATGTGAGCAAGTATTTATCACAATCCTACCATATGCACATGTAATTACCATAATCAGACCATTTGTGCATGTTGCGATTACTGCGTTCATACCATAAAGAGAATTAAAAAAAAATAAATTATTTCATACACTTATATAGATATTTACCAAGTGCATTGTTAAGAGGGCTTTCACGTGTGGACATTATAAAGAAAAATTTTTCAAGGGCATTAAGAGTGTAAAAATTTTCACAGTATTGTCTGGCTGTATTAAAAAGTATACCTCTTTCTGGGTTGTGTTTGGGGCAAGTTATAAGGAAGTGGATTTCATCCTCTACAGAGTTCAGATGGCAGTTCTGACACAGTCTCAGTGCTGGTGGTACCTTTGGTTTACTATGTCTCCCCAGCTCAATTTGTAGGCGGTGTGAGCTGAGCCTGAAACTGGCTATTGATTTAATGTAGGTCGTACTCTTTACATTAAGTAAATAGGGTTCCATACAAAAGGTGGACTTAAAAGTTGTGTAACAGCGTAGTTTTTGATTCTGATCTATTTGTTGGAGCTTTTGCTCATATAAGAGCCTTTGCTCAAGGTAAAGCTTTTCCTTCAACTCGGATATGAATTTTCTCTCATTTATTACTGATTGAGACTCCCAATGTGCTTGCATATCTAATGACTCAAGTATTCTCTGTATTGAACCACACCAATTTTTATGACTATTTCTGTGCCACTTAAGAAGGCTGAGATAAGCATTTTTAACCACTGTGTTATCTTGTAAATTTAAAATGTGGAGCCAGTACTTAACTGCACGGATTTGATGCCTCAGGTGTAAAGGAAATCGACCAGTTTCAGTATATACTCCGAGGGTAGGTGTTTGCTTTCGGACTCCAAGCATTTGTTTCAAGTAATTTGTTTGGATACTTTCAATAATTTGCGTTGAGTTGAGTTATCTTGTACCCACAGCTCTGACCCATATTCTAAAATTGGCAAGATTTGAGCATCGAACAGTTTCAAGGCGAGCATTGGGGAGGGTTTGCCCATAGCTTTGTAGCTGAGAGAATTGCTACTAAATGTAGCTTTCCTTGCTTGTTGGGCAAGATGAGTGCATGTTTCTGCTAGTGGATTTCTCATAGATGAGTTAAAGATAATTCCAAGGTATTTGTATTTAGTCAGTTTTGTATTTAGTCACAGTTTCTACAACCTGGCCATTAAAAGTGAAGGTACAGGAATGAGCACTGGAATGTTTGCAGTTAAAGACAAGAACCTTAGTTTTGGGAATATTGAGCGCCAGATGCCATTTTCTACAAAATTTGTACAAGCCATCAAGGTGAGCTTGTAAGCTGGAGGGACTATCTGCACACAACACAAGGTCGTCAGCATACAAAAGGTAGTACACATAGAGGTGATTAAGCAGTATACCGCACTATACCGTATATGCCTCCCCTTGCATATTTTCTCTCTGTTTGCCAAAAAAAACAAAAAAAACCCCATTGAACCATCTTTAATCTGACGAAACCAAAAATATACATTGGGTAGATTTATCAAAACGTGTAATACTTGTCAATTAAAACTTTACCTACTTGCATTGCGGATCGTTGCTGTTCGTCGTTGTAGGAATGCGCCTCTGCCGAAACTGAAAAATCAATGGAACGCAAGCTCTTTATGCGCACTGGCTTTTTTCGAGTTTCGGTTTCAGGTCCGAATAAATATACAGCCAAAGTTTGATTACCAAAGTATAGTCACAATGAGATCGCCCCACTGATAACACTCGACATTCGCCCTATGTAGGCCACATTGCAAATATATTATATTGATTTGCTGTTCCATGTAGAGCGTGATAATCTTCCGCGGAATGTTGTTCAGGCTTATGTGGAACTTCCCTTGAATATGGGTCTTTTCCAAATTACCTTTGTGTGAAAACTTTGATATGGGACCTATGAAGGGAAACTTATTTGACTGCAGGCTACATTATTTATCTATATTTTAGTAACAATATTCCAACCTCATTGGTCAAATTTTCGCAATTACAAAGCCATACCAAATGGCTTTTACTGCACACAAATGTTTTTTTTTTCAAACGAGCGGTATGGGTTCCATGCTTGCCAACATTTTAGGAATGAAAAGAGGTAGGGTCCCTGCGAGGGAGCTTGCGACCGGGGTGGGGTGGGTGGGTGAGTGGGTGGGTGGCACTCCTGAGGTGGAAAAAAAATATAAAATCAAGACTTCAAATGGAGCAATCCGTTGGCACTTTCTAGCAAAATGTTCAAATGATGTGCCACACTTCCCTATGAATTAATTCATAAGAATAGTAAAAGTACCGGCATATCATGTATCATTGCAGATATGTTTCATTTTCAAATCAATTCTTGAGGACAGATATCACTGTTGAGGCAATAACATCCACGTTCTATATTTGCAGTCAATTTGTTTATGAATTCCATTTACAGGTTTATGGATTTGTCAAAGATTATCATACCACCGCGTATCACAGGTCAATGCTTCAGTATTATATCTGCACAATTTTAAAAGATTTCAATGAAAATGTTATGTCTAAAGATTTAGATTTTAAAGGTAATACTGATAACAAAATCTAGAAAGGCATGTGTCACAACTTAATCAATAAGCACTTAGAAGATTGTATGTATTCGTATTCCATTTTCATATTGATGATGCGGTCAGTCTGATTCAACACCTGAGAAAATTCTTGCAAACCATAAAATTGATTTTTGGGGGCTGCATTTTTGAGAATGCGTTAGGAAAGGTTTGAAAAGCGGTAGGCGCTATAACGATGACTAAATCTGTAACCTACCGCGTGAATCTGTTGGGTCGGCAAGTATGGGGTTCGTATCGTATGGTAGCCTCGTTTTTGGTTTGGCGGACTCCAGCTTAGTAACTGCACCATTCAGAATTTAACACTTAAAACCGAAGTCCAAAATAAATTCAAATGTGACCAAAGGAATGACACAAAGCTGGACTTAGAGAGAAGAAATATCAATGATAGATCTCGCAAATCTTAATGACTGTTGAATAAAATGAAGATTAAATTATTAACTTCATTATTGCGTTTTGTTCAACTGTATTTCCTAATATTGAAATGGCATTCCCCCACATAAGAAAGAATAATGATACATAACAGACCTAACAAAAGACTTGAATAAAATTATGACCCTTTGTTGTGTTTTGTTATATTATGAACAAAGTGATGAGCAAGCTTAATGTATTTCTTTTTCATTATCTTTAGTGAATTTATTACTAACATAATGATTGAATCGGGCTTCGCCCACATGTGGTACAGCTGACCAACGCTAGGTAAAACTCCGTACTACGAGAAGCAAACCTGTATAATAACACCACCAGGCCTATTGCACCTTGTCAGTATATACCATGCAAACAAAAATGGTGTAAGGAAAAATCTCACAAACACAAGATCATGGTCGACGCTGCAAGCAAAACACATGCCATATATATATATATATAAAATTAGACCAGGATAACATGCCCCTGGTGAAAGTTTTTTTTTTAAAATTAATAATAATAATAATAATAATAATAATAATAATAATAATAATAAAGATAATGATAATGATAATGATAATGATAATGATAATGATAATAATAATAATAATTATCATTATCATTATCATTATTATTATTATTATTATTATCATTATCATTATTATTATTATTATTATTATTATTATTATTATTATTTCTGGGATTTCCACCTTCCACATGAATCCGTTTGACGTTGTGCTGTTATGACCGGCTGGCTAAATACTCATGGAAGCGTAAGGTATAATTAACCTTAAGAAAGACAAGCTTGCTCCCATCTATTACTATCTTGATGAACTGACCAAAGCTGCGTGACAAATGGTTATCATTCATTGGATAGAAAGTCATAACTTTTTGAAAAATATATGTCGATTCCGGCGGTTTCTCTTTCGAAAAGTCATCGCTTCTGAAAAGATATCGATATCTCATTACACAGGGGCAACCAGCAGAATGATTGTTATCATATTCTGGTCGATACGAACCTATTCAAACTGACCGCAAAAGTCACTGTCTACCGAAAAAACTGATTAGGGTGAGAAAGGAACAAACACAAATCGGCGCCGCCCGCTCCCGCTCCCCCCCCCCCCCCTCCTCCCCCCACTGTTTTCCTGCTTTCAACACCTTCTGCTGCCCCGACACATATAATCTTTATATCAAACGATGCGTCACAAACCACTCTAACGATTGAGTTGTCGGACATATTCACCCCTCTTGTGCCACTTTATTTCTCGCAAAGCGTCTCGATTCCAAATGAGCCACGCTTCGTTGAATGTAAGTGACGGATTCAGATTTTTCCTTCGCTCTGATTGGCCGCCAGTGAATAAATTTTGACTTTGGTGGTCAGTATGAATGAGTTCGCAAGGAGCACAATATGATGACAACCATTCTGCTGGTTGCCCCCGTGGTTGCCCCTGTGTATCATTAGCCTCAATGAAGACAAGCTTGCTCCCCTCGCTCACTGTCTCAATAGACTGATCGAAGCTGAGTGGCGGTATCATTCATTGGATAGAAAATTAAAAACTTTTTGAAATATATATGCAGTTCCGGTTTCTCTTTCGAAAAGTCATCGCTTCTGAAAATATGTTTCCGATTGTCTTTCGAATCGCAGTGTGTCACAGACGTGCTTCCTAAACATTAAGTACATATTCCTGGAAGATGGCAATGTGAAAATGAAACCTGCATGGTCATATAATGCGTACAAGACTTTCCCAACAGAACACCCATTCTTGAAACATTGCATGTGAACTGGCATGGCTTTCCCCGTTTTGTGACAGGCCCATACGGCTTACTCCAAAGAATAAAATAGGGTGGTTGCGCCAAAACCGAACCGTCACCTAAACCGAACCAAAAGGTCATTTCCTGTTTGTTAAAACATAATAGGAACTTCCTATTATGTTTTACCATACAGGAAATGACTATTAGGAACCCAATTGTGTGTTGTAATATCATTTTCAAGTAAATAAGTGTCCTGTTATTCAAATCAGACTAAAACCGCCAGGGGGCACTTAACTCAACCGAATCCTGCGTGCGTCTTTTGAACGTCCTCTTGCTACTCAGGCAAAACTTACCAGGGGCACGAGGAACAGGTTGTCAAGTATTTTGGTATATATATATCGATAGTTTGTATGATGCTTTTGACACCTAACAACTACAAAAAATAATGATCACGTAGCATCAGAACATACTTAGTTTCGACAAAATACGAAAGAGACATTTTTTGGCCTGCAAAAATGTTGCTGATTCGGTTTATGACAAAGCGTGGCCTAAACGGAACCAGTGCTTTCTCGCCAAAGCGAACCATTCTGCCAATGGTTCGGTTTGGGAAAATCTTGACTGTTCTATGATATTCTTAGATGTGGTTACAATTTAAAAGAAATTGTATCAATATGTACTGTAATTCTGTTGTGAATGCCAGTAGGCCTATTTGTCATTCTGAACCTCATTTTAAATTAGGCGTAGTGCACTATAGTATAGGCCTGAGCCAGACAGTAAGATCAGTCCCACTTTGCTTATGATGCAAGTAAGAACCTAGCATTTAATTCATAAAATCCAGATAGGCCAAAACGAAAATGTCGTTATCTTCCAATTAGCCCAATCTGCACTAAAGGCCTAAGCCAGACAGTAAGATCAGTCCCACTTTGCTTATTATGCAAGTAAGAACCTAGCATTAAATTCATAAAATCCAGATAGGCCAAAAAGAAACTGTTGTTATCTTCCAATTAGCCCAACCTGCCCTACCTGAAACCCCTATCTGATGTTAAATATTCGGGGCGTTTTTTCTTTTTTTTTTTAAAGCAAATTATTTATAATTTTAATAAAAACTCTCGCCAGAGAAATGATCAAATCCTACATGCTAGGCGCTTTTAATCCTCTTCTAAAACGTTTATCTTGAATTTTCAACAAACTTAATTAAAATAGGTAGGCCTATATAACTATATGTTTACAAGTGTTTCAAAGAAGGCTTACTATAGGGTAGGGGCCTACTTCTTAAGTGTAGGCCTACGTTTTAGACCCAAGTCAAAGATAAACTAAACGTCTGAAAGTAGACCTGAACAGCCTTACCTTCTGTGGCGTAGACTTATACGTTAATATAGTCCCAATAGCAATGATTTATAGGCCTAATGTAATAAGAATTAACAATTTTCAAAGTGTTCTAATTAAATATTTTCAAATCCAATATGTTTGTGCGACTAAATTGATCCATTTATTATTTCAGAGAGGCCTACTTTCCGGCCTTTCCTAACCTACATCATGATCACAATTGCAAGAAAAAAACGATCATCAAATTCCTCCCATTTGGGCACCAAAAATATCAATGGTCCACGGAACGATGATACTGTTCCACTATTGTTCCATCGCAGTGGGACAGTATCATACGTACACTATAGTATTGTTTGGGTCGTGTCATATGGAATATTGCAGGCCTGCACTTTTGATAACACAGCCATTAAAAAAGGATTAGTGACTTAATAGTGCTCCACCAAACCACAAGGCAAGGCACCACACAATACGCTGGTCCATTTGGCTAAATGCGTTTCCGTTATGCGCGTTCTTCCATGCATCTGTACATGTACATCATTTATCAAGCCTGCGTGATGGCTTTGGTCTTTTTTTGTTCGTGAATTGTGGATGGATGGGTGAGCGTGTGTGTATTTAGACCAAACTCCCTATTGCAACCCCTTTTCATTGACACGTATTGACTCTTTTATCTAGAAATGATATTCTATATAAAGAGCCCCCCTCCCCCCCCCACAATTAAGACCTGTTATCGGTCCCATCGGTGGTCTCAATAGAGTGATTTTACTGTACATGTTTAATTTTTTAGCATATAATTCCGATTGTGTTGTAAATCATTAAAAATCGACCTAAAATAAGCCTATAAATGAACCTTGATGAGACTTGTAATATTTTTTTTTGCAATATTGGTTCGGTTTGGGACACTTTTCCTTTTGTTTGCCCAAAGAGAGTCAAAATGTGTATTTAGCCATACAATTTGAGTCGTTTCCTTGTTCGAGTTAAAATTCTTTCATTTAGTAATCAACATATATACAAACGGGTTCAAAATTTAATTATAATGGCCTTCATTATGCCATTGATAAGATAAACACACTTTTAGCGCATTATGTCTTTCATAGATAAATTCAGAATTTACAAGTTTCTACAGCAGGGTACTTGACTGTTATTTTTTGAAATGATGCATCTTTTATGAAATTTAAAAGTATGTTTGAAAAAATTACATACACATAATTTTTAAGAGCTGGTATTATGGTACGAATGATTTTTTTTTTTTTTTTTTTTTGGTAAGTGGGCCATTTTGTGTAAGTGATTCGGTTTTCGAATAGCATCTGGTTCGATTTAGGCAACTGTTACAAAAAGCGAACCAATGGCCAATGGGGGATATTTAAAGTGTGTGTGTCAACACACACTTTTCTTCGTTTTTTCCTGAAATTCTTTCTTTCTTTCTTTCTTCTTTACCAGCAAATTTGTCCGACACTTTTCTCGAACACTATTATACATGGAAACTCCAAACTTGGCATGATTGTACCTCCATACAAGGAGTTTGACCATTTTATACAAAGGAATGAAGATGTTTGAAATTATGTAAATTAGGGGCATTTGAAATTTGAAATTTGAAATTTTGAATATCTTCGAAACTATAACAGATAGAGATGTCATTCCAACTTCTACTAGGGGGTTATTGGCCAGTGCACATCTAATGAATTTTAAACAAAAGTTGTAGCAATTTAAATAATGCAAATTAGCAGCATTTGAAATTTTAAAACTCGAATATCTTCAAAACTATTATAGATAGAGACGCCATTTTAACTTCTACTAGGGGGTTATTGACCATTGCGCATGTAATGAATCTGAAGCAAAAGTTGTAGCAATTTAAATTATGCTAATTAGCAGCATTTCAAATTTTAAATCTTGAATATCTTTAAAACTATCATAGAGATGTGATTTCAACTTCTACTGGGGGGGGGGGGGGGTTGTTGACCATTGCGCATGTAATGAATCTAAAACAAAAGTTGTTACAATTTAAATTATGCTAATTAGCAGTATTTGAAATTTTCAATCTTTTTGAATATCTTCGACACTATAATAGAGATGTCATTCCTACTTCGACCAGGGGGATTGTTGACCATTGCACACCTACTGAATTAAAAATAAAAGTTGTAGCAATTTAAATTATGCTAAATAGCACCATTAGAAATTTTAAATCTTGAATAACTTCAAAGCTATAATAGATAGAGATGCCATTCCAACTTCCGACTCCTGT
The DNA here is from genome assembly GCA_964020975.1 of Hermodice carunculata. Taxonomy (NCBI): domain Eukaryota; kingdom Metazoa; phylum Annelida; class Polychaeta; order Eunicida; family Amphinomidae; genus Hermodice; species Hermodice carunculata. Next base: position 78,934,071 of record OZ026617.1, read on the forward strand.
GTCATGGAATAGTTGTACATTGCCATACCAATATGCTTTGAAAAAAACACAAACACTGATTTGCTATGCAGCAAATCATCTTTCCTAGTTTTCCTTATACATGCCAAAAGTGCAGTTAATAGGCAGGTAGATGGCCTATTGCTAGGAGTGTGGGTATAAGCACAGACGATTCATAGATACTCGTTTAGAAGTCCAGTAACATGACAGACATATCTCATTGAGGCTGGATTTGGTTGTTTTTTTCACGTGCTTTTTTTTTCTTTCTTTCTTTTATTTCAGTCGGGGGGAGGGGGAGATTGTTTGCCCCCCCCCCCCCCACACACACACACACTGACGAGCCTGCATTCCATTTCTTTTCTCCCAGCATCCGACCAGAAAGTGTGCACAGGTCTGACCCCTTTCTTTCCACCTGTTAACCCTCCCACCCCCACCCCGCTAAACCTAAAATCCATGCCACACGCTCTTCTTCTCCTAAGCACCACACTTCCTCTAAGCCCTTACATGTAGTTATGATCATCATTCTGCCATTCCCTAAACATAATTATTTTCCCTCATCTCTCTATATGCATCACACAGTCACCATACACCCAATGGGCTGCGGTCTCGTCTGCCTCCTGGCAACAAACTTTACACTTGCCATTGTTACCTGCATACTCAATATTTACTATTGCTACCTGCAGTCCATTCCGGTCTTCCCTTTTCTAAATTGATAACTTCTGCCCTAATCAGGAACAAAAAATTGGATCCCTTCCCTCCATCTCAGCATGTACCTTTCTTTGGCTTCTCTAAAACCTTGTATGCATTCAGCATACTTTTCCCTACACTCCTTTTCTTCAATCTTTTTTCCATCCTTCTGTGACTACTTTCCATATATATATATTGCAATCCTCGACTTCATCATAACCTTTCAATTTATACCTTTCTGCTAACTTATCTATGTCTTCGACCCATCTTTTCTGTTCTGTAACAGCTGCATTGTATATTTTCCTGCACCTCCTGTCCTCGCTCACTGATAGCAAACATCCCAGTAGTTCAATTGGCTTTGGTAATTCTGTCATTTACGGTATTCCATCCTAACTCCCCTGTGATTGCATCTCATTTTTCATCTCGCTATCATCTTCCCATCAGTCCTTTCAGACTTCATCCCTTTCTTTATCAAAAATCCTACTCCTCCTCCCTTCCTTTGCCCCCTTTCTCTTCCTGTACCTATCATATCATATCATGTGGGGCCTGACACTATCCCGGTCTCTTTTCTAATGTATGTCTCTACTAGTGCCATAATATCCATCTTATCACTTTCAGCAACATGTTCTATTTCTGCTATCTTCCCATTGAATCCTCTACAATTGACATATCCTATTTATTTCAATTTTTCCCTCCTTCTTGTTTTACTACTACTACTACTACTACTACTACTACTACTACTACTACTACTACTTCCTGTTTGCCTGTGATCGTCATCCTGTTCCGGAACTGACCTGGTAGTTGCTGGGGTTTCTAGTTTCCCAGCTGCTGCACCCATTCACTGTGGACCTGTGCTAGCCTGTGCTAGCCTGTCAGTGTCACCTCCCATCTGATGTGGGTGCAGCACATCCCTAGCAAACATCTCCTTCCTGCCTGCAAAATCCTCCCACACAGCTCTAGTCTAAATACTATCCCCCTCTGCCTACATAAGGTCTCACCCCTATTCTCCCATCATGCAAATCTTGGCAAAATCGTGACTCATCTGCCCACAACACACCCCTACTCTGATTGCTGGTCCTGTGTCAGCTTGTTCCTGACACAACTGTATCCGGGCAGCCATGTGTGCAGGACTCAGCTGGATGCAGATGGGAGGGATGTATGATGTCAGTTTGGCTGACACCACTCCACAGTTGTCTGTTGATTGTACGCTGTGATGCTACAATGTTGCAGGCCTGATGCCACTGTTGATGAAACTTGTGTTTCTTTTCATACTACTACAGCACCAGATAATGGTCATCCCTTCCATCTTAAAGTCTTCGGTCTTCGAGATCTAGCCTTACTCTGCCACCTTCCTGTTTGCTGAAAACAGTCCCACCACTACTGTACTGCTGAGGCTGGAGCACCACGTTCTTCTGGCAGCCTCAAACGTCCCTGCCTGTGTCAAATTCAGAAAGCTCACTAACCCTTACACTTTTACAGTACACCTTGGCATCATGGATATACATTTTATCCCATGTCTGTGTGGTCCATAATGAACATAGTATTAGTAACCAAGGATGGGCCGTTCTGCACTGTGGAGAATTTATTGCCGATCCACACGCCCATGGGCCATGTAGAATAGACTCAGAATAGGATGTATTCATATTTAAATGCGGTCCTACTCTAACACCTATTGAGCAGAAGAGGGAGCCACCTGCATCAGGGCAGATCCATTTATTCAGCATGGTCAAAAGTACTTTCTCAATAAAATAAACAACACGAACACAGAATAATTGTAAAAAAAATGTTTTAACCTATATTTAAAGCATAAGGGATGCCTAAATTTATTAGAAATGAGCTCTCTTTTGGTTGAAAATGTGTCATTTATGGATGTTTATATTGTATACAATACAAATCTGCCCTGATCATGGTGAAAGCATCAGTCTGTTGCCCCAGCAACACAGGAAGTGAGCAGGATCGCAGTAAAATATGAATGTCGCCTATTGTCCCATGCATGCCCTACTTTTGGACCGGTCCAACCCTGCCCACTTATTTATGCAGGCACACCTAGGATGTTGAGTTATTGTCTGCATACTGTCATTGATTGCTGTTTTGACACAATACTATTTTTTTTTTTTTTTTTGAATCGCGGAGAATACTCCCGACTAGGCCTACACATATACAGGACAAAAATAATACAGCTCTTGCAATTACCTGGCTGTAAATTCTGCATGGAACTTGCGAACTGGGGGAGTGAAACTATATATTCAATGGCTTATCTGCAGCAGGCAGCATCTCATGTGTCCTTCTGCTCCATCAGTATGCTCATGCCATGAAGAATTTAGGGCCAGCCACTCACATTCTTGCTGTTTTATTATTGTTCCCTGTGGCCCCTCATGAGGGCCAATATGCAACCTTATACCAGACTCACTTTTTATCCCATTCTGGGATAAGCATCCCCCGAACCAGCGGTTCCATTCCACCTTTTATCCTGAGCCCTACAAAGGGGTTCAGCAAAAGGTGGAACAGATGTCCCAGACCTTATGCCAGGGATTGATCTGTCGATCATCTGCTCCATAAATAAAATTGTCGGTAATTACCCATTTTAAGTCAATCAATCTGTCCATTAATCTCTGTAAACTTCTCGGGGAATCATCTGGATACCAATTTCCACTTTTGACCTGTGGTCTTGAGAATTAGGTCATCACCTTTCTGCAATCCAAACCCAGACTTTGGGAAGTTACATCATCCCACCCACTTTGATTAAATCCTTAATTATTGCCCCAAAACCATGTTTTGAACAAGATGTAGAAGAAATGGATGCAAATACAAGATGTTTCCTCCACTTTGTACAAGGGAATTTTGACCATGTGTGTGAAATCTGGTCATTTTGTGGAACTAATTTGTAGGAAAATCCACGCAAATCATCTTGTAGTAGTATTATTTCAGTGATTGACATGTTAAGTGAAAATTATGGAATACATGCATTAAATTTTCCCAAGAGGCGATCTGTAATTTCAGTGTGAACGTGCCCACTGTTTTTTTTTCAATGCCTGGCCAGTCATGATATGATAACAGCACACAAGGACTTGCCTGGCAATGCAAAAACCACTGACCAAGGCCTTTTACAATGCAGTCCAAAGTCAGCATCACAAATGAATCAATCTCAAGTATGTAAGTTTTTTTTCAAAAATGCATTTTTTATTGCACTGTATAAATCAATTCTGATGAATTATTGAACAATTACTTGAAGTTACAGATGTCCAGCCAAGGATCCACTGAAGATTCAGGATCACAACTGTACACAGTTAGACCATAAGTTCAATGAAACACAATTTTTCTTATGTGAGGAACATGTTCAAATAGTACCAAAGTGCATGGTTCCCTTGAATACAAAATTATATAGTTTTCTTTCAGACTCTTGTGGTCAATCAAAATTATTCTGTCGGCTGAAATTCACAGATAACCCCAACAACAAAAGTGCACCCTTTTCTGGCAGTAATCAGACTAAGTCAGCAATTTTACATGGCACTCGTCAAAGATGCTCATTCAAAATGTTTTCCATTCTGGAGACATGCATGTATATGAAGCAAAAACATTGATGCTGAGAAACAGTTAAAGAAATTGAGTGTGCTGTAAAACCCCCAACTCCTAGTAACTTCAGCTTGATATATATACTGCCATGCCCAGAAACACAAGAGGGCAGCACTGGTGGATTAAGCAGGATAACCTCAACCTGATACACCCTGCCATATTGTATTACTCTATTATGTCAGGTGATCTTTTCTTGAACAGTGCTGCCCCTGATCATTCTTTGCTTAACTTACTCCATCGATGCCACTGAATATCATGAAAGTTTGGTAATTTTAACACATGCAGAACAGATGACTGCTACAAATATATCTGACTATGCAAGAACCAGTATATTTCAAGAAAATATAAATAACGATTTTTGTTTCACATGCTCCATGGAAAAAAAAATCCATGTAGATGTGCTCTTCTGAAGCATGATAACATTCATAGGCAGCATCAAGCACTTCTGCAATAGTCTTAATCTAAGCATTGCAACCCATGAAAAGTTTATCTGCGACAGATTTCTTGGGAGATGTGTATTTCAGATTTTATTCATTATAGTTTTCCACACCAGCATGCGAACTCTATGAGCAAACAAACAGCAACAAAATAAATATACATATTTCTATATGGAGGCAAGCATGTTTCCATCAGTTTAGGACACAAGCCTGTAACAATACCATAGTCCCACAGTAACTGTAAGTTATAATCATGATAAAACAAAACATGTAAATATAGGTTACTTACTGTTGCTTCCCTTCACAGCACACATACAAGGTAACAGAGTACCAGCAATAGACAAAACATAAACTTGTTCATTACACATATTAAGACCTTTCGTCCAAGATACATGTATACCATATCCACATTAGTGTGGTCTCCATTTCTGTTCTGCAAGTCCTTTATATGGTAACATTGTTTTCCATTAACTTCAGTGCCATCTCACATTTTTTAATAAACAATTTCCAAGTGGGTTCTCTTATTAAATAATTTACCAAGACAAGGAACTGCTACCCACGACTTGTCTGTTTCAAGCTCCAAAACATGTTCTGGTTGTAGCTGTTCTAGTTCAAAGATTATCTGTTAGTCAGATAGCCACTGTTTACAATTTACTCATCTAACATGAGATAAATTTACTTTGCATGCAATATAAAGTGCCTGAAAAGAACACAAAAAGTGTAGTTTGACCAACAGGTATGATGATCATTGGAGACCTAAAATGATACCAACTCAAGCCCAGCATGTTAACTCATTCCATACTTTGGTCACAGGCCTTGGTCAGTGGTTCTGGCACTGCTTGGCAAGTCATGCAGCAGCTGCCCTTGCGGCAGCTGCAGCATGACTTGCCAGGCAGTGCCACAACCACTAACTTAAGACTATAGGCATGTTGGTACTTGGACGAAAGCTCTTTTCATGAAGAATTTAAATATGCAATTGTCGTCTTAAATCTAGATAAATATACGTAAATATCAGGAACTGGTATGGAATGAGTTACATAGTCCTGCCGCTTTGGTACAGCAGTTTTGTGGCACCAAGAAATTGAAATGGGAAAATGGGGGTCCAAGTATGTTACACTACATAATGAAATGACTGTGACGGTTAATAAATAATTTAGGCGCACAAAACAATGTGAATGGTAATTTTCCAGCATTTTAATAAGTAGTCTCTGCTGATATACTGAGAGGTGGTGTCCATTAATAGCCAAAAAATCCTACCCCCCCCCCCCAAAAAAAAACTGTTAGGTGGAAGGTATGCTAAAATGGTCCCTGTGCCATTAAAAACACTTGCAAATGTACTGATGTTGACACCAGGGAAACAAGTGCCTACATTAGGTACGAATTACATGATTGGTCCTTCCATATCTGCACACACAGTTGTGTAATTCTTGCTGTCACATTGGCATTTCTTGATATATGCCAATGGCCAAATGACCGGCCGATTTGATTGGATGAATCTATTACCCTCCCACCTCCACCCCTTTTCCTTAGTTATTCCAATGCACCCCTCTTTCACAGCCTTCAGCATAACACATGAATATTCTGGCATATTGTGATGTTACTTCTAGATACCTGTAGCACAAGAATCATTGCTAAAGGTATCTTCATAATCATTGATAGTAGTATCTTCTTATATAGGAAGATGTCTTTATACCAAGGTCAGAAAATAGGAAAGGTTGGACCAGCCTGAAGAAGTCCTCACTGGGCATCAACCACAGCATCACTTTAGGTCAATTGCAAATTAGGGGCTCATGCCAAACTCAAGCTTCCTGGTGAAAATGATCTTTTTCCCAAATACACCATGCTGCCAAATGAACATAACACTGTACTAGTGAAAACACCAGTTGTACATGTATATCATCAGGTGTTGTAAAACTTGATGTGAAAATTAACTGAAGCTGAAAACTAGGAATGTTTTTTTGCAACAGTAACAAGTATCATCTGCATGCAACACATTTAAGCCTTTCCCCCTTGAATTAAGACTGAGTCAACAGCTTTCCTCAGCATGGGTCAGGTTGTCTTGACAGGTCTCATCTTCAATTCTCAGTCAAATTGTTTTTCATTGCTGTTGAAATCAGTTGAAAACACTGAAGCAGACAACATTTGACCACCAGCCGGTTTTGGCCGGTTTAAGGGGGAAAGGGTTAAACAGCAAATGGAAACAACTGTATCTCCCCACTCTAAAGGTATCCAATACATTATGCAGCTTTTCTATACTGAAAACACAGCTTACTGCCAAGTCGTCATGTTGCAATTGCAAAAACACATAGCATACTTGCCATTTATTTTGTGATTTTAAAGATTTTACAAACATTTCTAGAAGGCAGAACATGTCCCGAGGGCTCACTCCAAACTTCCTGTCAAATATAATGAGGCAGACACCATTCTGTCCTCCTTGACAAGTGGTGCCTTCAAGGGAATGTGTTTTTTCAATCATCCCATTGTATACCTGTAGAGACTGGTTTCGTCCCTTTAAATATCATATGCAAATCTGTAAAAATGACAGGAATCAAAAGTACACATCATAAGTAAGATACAACACATATAAGAATGTATGTTGTGCGTCAATTAGTATTTGTTCCCTTTAAAACACAAAACATGCATCAAGAATTGTGAACTGGTCAATGTATCTGTCCACACTCAGATCATCCACACATATATATACATTGTCCAGTACATAATAGTTTGATCGTTAATGAAAGTACACCAAAAGGGAAGCTATTGGTGACAAGAACCTATAAAGGCTCACTGAACCGACGGTATTACATACATGTGTATATACAGAGGAATCTCCCTAATAAGGCCTCTCCATGATAAGACTACTGCTCACTACAACCACAACTCCAGATCCTTTCAGGTGTTTGTTTTGCACTTTGTTTTCAAAGTTAAGACAGTCCTCTATTAACCCCGGGAGACCTAATGCCAGTGTACTGGCACACAACTCCTTCCCAAGTGTCCAGTTGTCAAAGTAACGCACCAAAAATAAAACCAATGCCATTTGTCAAGAGCTTTCCTGGTCCATGGTGCCCAGAATGAGATTAAACTAGTCTCCAGTAGAGCATGGGTGAGCCTCTTCATGCCAGAGAAAGCTGTTGACCTGGGGCATGTTTCCTTCTTAAGTCTTATCTACAATTCTCACTCAAATTGTTTTTCACCAGCTTGATTAAGGAGGAGAGTTAGGAAAGATATCTCGCAGTCCAAATAAAAACAGCGGAATCAATCCGAACAGAAGTACAGATGGAACCTGTGATCACTATAGGGGACTCGCCTTTGGCGGTCCCCTCAAAAAAGGCAACTAATGTGTAAATAACATCTTTGTTCCATTTCCTTATACTAATTCTTTTGATAAGGAGAGTCATTTTCCTAGGAGAGGGTCTCATGGTTGCTTTGAAAAATCTGGTGCACACTTCAAATGTGGGCTTTATAAGAGAGAAACACCACTGTACTATCCAAATGCAGCAATAAACTATAAATTTGACAATCATAACATGATCCCAGATCAGTAAAATGATCGCACCATCATTACAACAAAATATTCCATTTTTTTCTTACATGCACTCATTAATTTTCATCGGGATAATACCTGGACCAGCTAAAAGATATAAATGTAAGTTACAATTTGTTCAAAATGCCTAACGTCAAGTTATATTGAGATTTTTGCCTCTATGTAACATTTGACCGGAGCCTCGTGTTAAACTGTCAAGTTCATGTACTGTTGTGTCACCGAGATACACTTTTACTATTACGGAGAGCTGAAGCCTTCAGCATCATACCAACATTGTACAGTACAGTGGTACCTGCTGTATGTAGCCATTGCCATAAGAGATCACCTGCTTTTTTTTGGGCCACAAGAGTCAATTTCTGAATATGCAGTGACAGTTGTATGTGACCACTTTTTCACAGCAGAAAGGCTTGCCACATACAGCAGGTACAACTGTATCAAGACACCTCCATTTTTCTCACACATCACAGAACTATACTGGTATTAAATGAGACAATTTTCTTGCTTAAGATTTAAGCCACATGGTTATAAATTATAAACTGTCATGTCACATGCAAAGTCTGATCTCTCATTCCCGTCTCAGTATCAACAAGAAATGACAAATACATGTGCACGTCAACAGGAGCGTCTCTGGTGCTTTGGCAGTTGTAATTTTGATCTGGGCGATTTTTTTGCTCTTGTAAGAAATATGTCACTACATCAATATCAAAATGCCCTTGCTACATGCATATATGCATCTTGATAATGGTATTAGCAGTTAAGCTAAAGACACCAAACGAACCTTTACTTGATTGTGGGTAATCAGATTCCACGTGCAGGCCCACCTGACCACTGTAATTCAGGTCCGTAACAGCCAGGCCACCTGACCACTGTAATTCAGGTCCATAACAGCCAGGCCACCTGACCACTGTAATTCAGGTCCATAACAGCCAGGCCACCTGACCACTGTAATTCAGGTCCATAACAGCCAGGCTGACATGCAATATATGCGCAGGTTTAATAATAATCAGAACCAATTTCTCTTTGCATACTTTACCAGCTGAAAGAAACCTTGAATATTGGTTTTGTAATGCTTAATTTCTAATGCCCTGCTGCATGTGAAAACTTATTGTTCATTTTGGGATGATTATATCTGGCCTGTCCCAGCCAAAATATCTTCATTTGATTTCTGAAAGCAGTTACATTTCTGTTTGCCTCTGTTCAGCAATATATACAGCTTTTTTCTTTTCTTTTTCCTTTTTTGGGGGGGGGGGGGGAGGGGAGGGGAGGGAGGGGGATGTAACATCAAACTTTACAAAGGCTGGTGTTGCCTTATGTTGTATAACAGTATGCCGAATCTGTAGATCCAGACCTGTTATGGCCGAAACGTGTGGCAGGTATCTGGTTGTGTGAGCAAAGAAGTCTCCTATAACATTTTCCCAGTTCGTTTATAATTTAAATGCAGCATTTCATTGAAAATTTCCATGAGTATGGTTCTATCCCTAGCAATATATATATCCATATATATAAAGTATAAGTACTAACAAAAATATTTTAAAAAATAAATGCTTATTTTAGCTTTACAAAACACAAACTTGCTTGGTGTTACCAACATTTCAATTCCAGAAAAGTTAGGTTGATATCAGATTAGTGAAAAGAGCCCTCTAAGTCATCATGTAGGACAATTTGTTCTGTTTCATTTCACTACAACTGCACGTGAGAAAGATAAGTCAAATTATAGGACACCCTCGCCTTTGGAGAAGTCCTTCCCGCTGGCTGTTTTGTCCCAGAATCATGGTTAAAATTGGATGTAATAGTGTAGTACGTCTGACATGGATGCATTTCAGGCACAGAGTTTGTGGGGCAAACGGACAGTTGGCCAGGAGGGAAAGCCTTGACTCTAGTTGTACATGCAGCACCATGCGATTAGGAAGAAATTACCACCTTCCAAAGCAAAAAGTCCATGGGTCTGATGCTCTGCTGACATATAATCTGATGACCATCACCAAATAAAACATTTTCTGACCAGCATTCCCTCCATAATCTTGACAAATTAATCAAGGTCATCCATATTCAGCAATATCAAACTTCTATATCACATTTGCGGTACATTTGGTATCCTTTACCTTATTCCTGTCAAGATATTGAATTGAATGTCCTTTTCTGAAGTGCTTAATGAAACAATGTACTCAAGTGCAATTTTGATCTGGAGGCTTGATGTTCTTTGCCATTGATGTCCAACTACACCCTGACATAACAAAATCACCTCTTTCAACTTCACAGGACTGGTGACCTAGAAAAAATAGTTTGTGGTCACTGATACTACATAACTTAATAGGCTTATGTACAATGTAATCAAGTGCAACTTTGATCTGGAGGCTTAATTTCCTTTGCCACTGAGGTCCATGCTACACCCCACCATTACAAAATCACCTCTTTTTCAACTTTTTTTTTTATCTACATATCTATAAATCTGGTGTGTTTAATTCAAATACATTTTGAGATATGGAATTTTATCTTTCAACACATTTTTACTCATTATTTCGTCATATTATAGGTCGTGCCACCAGTATCAGATGCAACCAGCAAGTTTGATCTCCTCCACAATCCCACTTAATTCAATGAAGATCTCTCAAAGATAAAGGCTATTGTCGTCACAAGATTTTCACCTTTTGACCTAAATATTACATAACGCTGCAGATCGTGCCACCAATATAAAATTCTACCTAGATTTTCAAACACTTGATACGTCATGAAAGTTATATGGAGCTATCCTGAAAACTGTGGACTGGATTTCACTCATCAACAAAAGTTTATGGAGGGAGGGACGGACAGAGAGACATGAGTGATCACATGAGCTCTGCAGCCAATGGTCGGCAGAGCCAACAAATACTTCAGCTGCATGGTCCCCTCATCATGACTTCATTCATCACTGTTTTCCCAGAGGCAGTGGATATAACTAAATGTGTACCGCAAGACACCCCCCCCCCCCCCCCAGCTTTGTTTTATCAACCACTGCACACAACAACAGACACCAAGGCCTTCCCTCTCAGCCAATCTCCTGGAATTCTGTGCCTGTAGTTTCTCCATATTGCTACATCATAGTAATTTTTCAAAATAATTTTGGCACAAAACCTGGGAAAAGGAATAATTTTCACAGGCTTATGACACCCTGACAGCTTGTTCTGGTAAAGGTTGGCTCATTGCAAATATACATATATTTTTTTTTTTGCAAATAACATTACAGTTGTAGCCATGGTATGAAAATTGTACAGTTATATCAATTTCTATGCAGGTACCTAAATGTGTGTTCTTATATATTCTGGGTAAGGGCTGGCTTATGAAAACAAATAATTAACTCATGAGCAGTCCCACCCAAATGATTGGACTGAAAGACAGTGAAATGTCAGGTCAGCTTAATTCTGTGCACATATTAGCAATGCTGACAAAAATACATCAATAAGCCAAGTCACTATCTCAGTACAGCTGTCCACAGGTAGACTTAGGTCAGAGGTCATTCAACACAGGGAATAACACTCCTCTGTTCAACTCCTTCAGTTACTTCTGAAACATGAATCAAACTTCTCCTGTTCATCATATTCTTTGGCAAGTTTCACAAGAAGAATACAAAATTAGGCTGTGAAGCCTGGTGATAATTACACACACAATAAAAACTCTCCAAAAGCCACACCTTTGCCTAGACCACTTCTTTTACATAGTTTACACTTTGACCACTGTACATTTCCTTTCAGTGGCAAAAAAAGGTGTATCTGAGTAACCCATGACTGAAATAGAAGACAAACCTTGCTGAGCATGTTCAACTTGAGGTGCTGGCTTGGTTTATTACTGAACAGGTACTTAACTGCAGTCATTTATACAAGTATTCTACATTTGTTCAAACAGATGATCGTAATCACACTGTTATGCACACATCTTGCATTTTATTTTGCTTTTATATTACAATAATGTACATCATATTTAATCTGTAAAATACTATATACAATGTTCAGTTAAATATGTGACTAAATGTGTAGGCATGGATAAAAGCACTGTAACTGTATATTATGATGATATAATACACTTTCATCTCTGCCTGCCCTGATAGTAAACAAGATATCGTGCAAAGCACTCAATACCCTTCGGCCAACATGGTTTCATATGTTCAGTGGCCAGAGTTTGACCTTTGAACAACATCCGAGGTAAGATATAAGAACACCAAAAGAAAGCACATAAGTACTTTGCTATTTGTGTTCAATAGTAACCAGGGGCCTATGATCAACCATACCTATAGTATACATGGAAAACAGGATCTTGACACTAGTGTGACCTTTCAAGGTCACCCGAACTCAAATTTAAAAAAACAGTAAAGCAAAGCCCACAGGTGCTTTCCTATTCATGTTCAATGGTAATCATGGGCCTGCCATCAACCAAACCCAAGATATACAAAGAAAATAAGATTTGCTGAGTCAAAAATAGGTGATCGACTTTCAAATAGTGTGACCTTGAAAAGTGGGGGTCACGGTCAGCCATGCTTACACACAAAATAGGTCTTATAGCAGTGTACAATCACATGACATTGGACGTCCAAACTCAAAAACTTCTCAAGTTAAACTGGTAACACCAGATGGACGGACGGACGGACAACAATACCCCCTGGCCTTTAAAATGGTGCATATCCATGCGCAATTTGGAAGTCAGATCTCAAAAACCTTAGTTACAGCCAGACTACCATTGTGCACTCTTGACCTTTTAACTTACAAAGTGCCAAGTCAAACAGACAGGTATGACTGACACTTTAAACAGGCTTTTGAATCACTCCGTGATGTTTCTCTGACACAAAATTCAGATTGATAGATACAGGCTTTCAAAAGTTCGAAAGGGAACATCTCCTTGCACATGCTAGATAAAGCCCTGTGACCTTGAAAATTTGGCCAAGGTAAAATATGCATGAAATTTAGTTATGTTTTATAAAGGTGCAATTTAGATGCCAAATCTCAAAAAACCTTTTAGTTACATCAGCACTTCTATTGTGCACTTGATTTTTTACCTTAAAAAGTAGGTCAAATGTAAAGGTATGACCTTGACTTTCAAAAGACCTTTAAAACACTTCATGATGCTTCTTTAGTGTAAAATTCAGGTTGATTGATTCAGGCTTTCAAAAGTTACAGTGGTCACACTGCCTTGCATACAGTTAAGCCCGGGTTAAACTTAACAGTCACCAAACGCATCAACCTTTTGCAACCTTTTCCCAACCATTTGAGTGAAAAGTAAACCTTTTTCAAACACTTTCCAAAACATTTCAAAACCATTTTCTGTTACCGCATTAAAACCCTTTTAAACACTTTTGAACCTTTCTCGAATGGTTAACAACCATGTGACGCACTTTCTCACACTTACTGATGAATATGTTGAAATGGTTTGAAATGGCTTGCAACTGTTTCAACCATTTGAAACCCTTTGTCAACCTTTTGCGAACCTTTTACAACCTTTACAAACCCCAGTACAACACTTTGCAACACAAAAAATGCATTTGGCTGTTAAGTTTTCGATGGGCTTAACTGTATGTGATCACAGTGTGACATTGAAAAGTGGGTCAAGGTCAACCATGTTTACACACAAATTAAATCTTATAGCGGCGTACAATCACATGCAATTTGGAAGTTCCAACTAAAAAACTTCTTAAGTTATACTGGTAACACCAGATGGACAGACAGTTGGACGGTGCAGCGGACTACAATACCCTTCGGGCCCATAGGGCCGAAAGGTAAAAATGATATGCATTTCTTCTCTGCTTTGATGCCAATTACAGACCTCCCTGGCACAATGGCTTATGTTTTCTTTTGGAAATAATTTTCATACATCTAAATTCTGAAACCCCGTCTAAGCTAGAATCAGTCTCAAATGAGATGCAACTTGTAATTTAACACTTAACCACTTTGCAGGCACTTTTGTTTCGAATCAAACTAATATTGTTTTTGAAGTCATATGTCCCCCTTCTTAATCATTTCATCAGTACGACCCTATAAACAAGCCTCTTTGCAAGTTCCACTCCAAATGAGGCACAACATAAAAGAGAAACAAAAAGACCATCTAAATGGTTGGCCTCTGTAGAGAAAAAGCACACAAAGCTTATGTTTCCTATGAAAAAGTAGTTGTTTTTGTAATGCAGAGCATTTAGAAGACAGATACCACACAAAAATTTCACTGGGAGGCCTGTAATTATAATATGCTACCTTCAAGACTTCCCATGCTTTTTTGGTACATTTACTCGTAGACAAATCCCATGCAAGAAAACTGTAAAACACTTGATTTTTGCATATATCTTGTACATTTAAATCCCTTTGAAATAATTTCAGCAGTATTTTTTGTTTGAGAGATAAAAAAAAAATCTGTTTGCCACAAATTTTACAACACGTATCCCCCAAAAGAGAAATTAGAGACACTAACATCTAGCTGTGAACAGTCCTCATTTCACAGTCATACTATACTTGAATGGTGGAATTTAAAGTGAGATTGTCTATCAAGTTTGTGATGTACTAAAGTAATACCTTACAGAAAGTCAAGTGTATTACAGTATTTACATTGGCCTTACGTTAACGTTTTGCTCCACGTGACCTCAACTGAGCAAAGCAATAACTCCTCTGGTCAAAGCCGTCATATGTATATCTACTTTGTGTACATTCAACTGTATGTGTCATGCCACTTGAATAAAGAAAATCCAATCCTATGAGACCACTTTTTTTGTCCCACACCAACATAATAAGTATAGACCCCTGTTCCCCCTCCCCCCTTTTGGGTGGGCAAAAGGGGAGAAGGGGCATGAGTGTGGTTTTAGAGAAGTCATGGTCTGCCATGAGCAACCATTACAGAGAGATTATAGTCATTTATTATACTTATGTTGATGTATACAACACTGGAGACTCCAATTTAATTTTTGACATATATGTACATTTGACACTTTTGAATATGAAAAATGCTGTTATATTTTTAATGCCCTTTGGAGTTCACATCAACGTTTCTACTACTCAGTGAAAACGTGTGTATTCAAATCTGCTAAATGTACATTTTGAACCAAATCAAAGCAGCAAGCTGACAGAGCAGAAGGGAACCAGGTTGCTGCAAAGAAATTATGCAATTATTGTGCATTATACACACATTCATGTGTATGTATCAAGTATGGATCCTCATATAGGACAGACACATGGTGACCACAAAGCAATTTTCTGCAGGTCTAAAACCACGCGCCCAGGTTTCTGGGCCATGATGAAGGACACATATATTTAACCCTTTCCCCCTTGAATTGACACTTGAGTCAACAACTTTCCTTGGCATGAGTTGGGCACCAAGTACCCAACTCATGCCAAGGAAAGTTGTTGACCTGGGGCATGTGATCTTCACAGGGCTCATCTACAATTCTCAGTCCAAATTGTTTTTCATTTTTGCTGAAACTAGTTAAAAACACTGAAGCAGACGACGTTTGACCACCAGCCAGTTTTGGCCGGTTTGAGGGGGTAGGGTTAAAGTGAACTTTGGCACAATGCACCACGACATGGTTATACACACAGAACTGGGTTATGGTTTGCAGTGTCGAAGCATCCCTTTGACCATCCACTGGCTCCCAGCAGACATAATTAACCATTGGCAGAAGGGCCTGTGGCCAGGAGTCTATCATAGCAGTCAGAACTAACATGTCAATCAGATATGGATAGCAAGGAATTCCCCTTGTAGAGCAGCTTTACTTTGTGCTTGAGGTCGGTGAGTGATCTGGTTACTGGCATTACATTTATTCCCGGTAGACTGCCTTCAAAAGTAAAGTGAAAGCTTCCACCAACTCTTTCTTATGATCACATGGGCTTGTTCCTGGCCCCATACAATGGTAGCTACAGTGGCGCCATCTGTAGCTGCATTACAGTTAATGCTACAGTCAGACAGTAGTGCTTTCTCATGAGTAATACGTAAGCACATTCTCTTGGTTTCCTCTCAGCAGAAGAATAGGAGGCATGTCTCGTGTCAGTGTTTCAAGCCACGCCATATAGAGTCCAGCTGAACACATACCTTTCCTGGGCATTGGCAGCGTCCTGAAACATAAATAACTCATTGTAACCCTGCTTGAAGTGACAAAAATGTGGTGTCCAGCTGAGTGTTTTAAATCCTTTCCCACTTCTATGGTGAGATTATTGAACACATTACTTGCTGAAGTTCATTACTTAATGACACTTCCAACATTTAAGCCAAAATTTTGCCAGCCAGTTCCTTGAAGTACTTTATTTCCTGAGTTGTACAACTATGGTGATAGATTTACACACCTCGATAATCATGTGCTTAAACGTTTGAAGATATATGGCATTATTTGTTTGTTTGTCCCTGGTTCAAAAGATCAAAATCGCATTCTGCCCCGTTTAATTTACATACAGTACTTACTGTATGGATCTTCCAAGTGTTCCCCTGTTAGTGGTGAGGGGGGTTGGGTGGGGGGACAGATTTCTGCAGCTTTTCAGGATTTTATAACTCCTACTGGTCAGTCTAACTCATTCCACAGCGGTCCCTGATTTTTCCGTTTATTTACATAGATTTAAGAGGATAATTGCATAGACAACTGATTACAGCCCCACTATCTGTCCTGGTCATGTTACTGTCGCCATTTGGTGTGTTTGGTTTCACTTCTGTGTTGTTTCATGTCCTTTCTTTGCAAGGGGGTCTGGACAGGGATCTGTCCTTTTCCCCAATCGCAACCATACCTGTGAAGTTTCACTTTGTACTTTTGTTGAATAAAATGTATTTGAATCAAGTTTTTTTTGTTTTTTTTCTTTAATTTTTGCCTTGTTTTGGAGAGAAGTCTGTATAAATTTGGGAAATGTGTTCACAAGATTCTTCTTTGAACATGCCCAGATGGAAAAATGTGTAATCAGGTGAAACAGGGTTGTAGTAAGAGATGAACTTAGATCATATCAATGAGGAAAACAGTAATATCTATGGATTTTGACAGATTGTTCTCTTTCACTGAAATGAGTTTGTATGTACGGTTCAAAAGTTTGGTGTTACTGAAATGCATCTAGAAGACTGATTTAATCCCCACATTCAGAGAAATGTCTCCACTTCCGCAAAGTAACCCACATCAATCTGCCCACTTTATCTATCCTTATGCAGTGTTGCCAACCCTCCCGGATTCCTCGGGAGACTCCCGGAATTTTATGCTGAAAATACTTAAAAAAGTGTGGATTTTTGACAATTTTGAGTCACCTCCCGGAATTTCATCAATATTTCCCTTCTATATTTCATATTGATTTATCAACCTCCCATAATTTTACTTTTTATCTCCCGCATTTTAAGTTTGGCAGGTTGGCAACACTGCTTATGAAATACTGACACGCAAAAATTAGAGCACAGTTTGCCCTTGCATTTCAGAGATACTGGACAACATATATGACTGCAGAGCAGGCATATAATAATGCATTGTTATGACTCTAGGACAACTTGGAAGGTGGCACGGCTTTTGAGCTTCTTGCAGCCTCAATATTTTTGCAATATTGGGTGAAAATAAAAGAATTGTGACAATCCTGTGTTCAGCTGACTTGCAACCCCCATTGACTTGCATTGTAATCAATAAGAATGTACGGATTAACCAATAAGTACCCAAATTGAAAAATTCAGGGATGCAGAATATCATCACTTAGTGTATCACTTAAATTGACCCTTCCACAAGCTACATTTCCAACAAGTTTCTGGACAACGCAACAAAGGTTTTGAAGAAAAGGTTGAAAATAGCTTTAACACACAAAAGTTCATATAATAAATATAAAACAATTGCAGCACCACCTGCTGAACCAATCCGGGTCTAGATGCCCCCAGAAGTGTTCCCATGCACTTTTAAAGCAATTGGCCAAGTGATTCTGGAAGGATTTTCTGATATGTTGCCAAAAATGAACTAAAATTCGTAGAAGATCCAAAATCAGTGGAGTGTAGCCATTTGAACAAATTTGGTAGACACCCACCAAAGGTACTTTCCCACTAAGTTTGAAGTGAATATGGCTGATGGTTTTGGACAAGTTGAAAATGCGGACAGACAGACAAGTGATCTCAAAAGCTCAGACGACCGAATAGTCAGCTGAAATCACAGTGCCAACTGGTGAACAATTAAGGTCTAGAGCTCCCCAGAAGTGTCTCTATGCAATTTTGAAGCAACTGGCCAAATTTTTCCAGAGATTTAAAAAAAAAATTGCGGAAAAATCAAAACAAAAAAAACAAAAAAATTATTTAATATTCAAAATTATTGCAGCATGACGAATTCAACAAACTTAGAAGAAACCCACCTAAGGTAGATCACCACAAAGTTTGAAGAGGCTCTGGTCAATGGTTTTGGAGAATTCAAAATGTTAAATGTGAATTAACAATGATGATGACAATGGACAGCTTGCCATCATATGAGCTCAGATGACTAATAAATCAGCTGAGCTAAATATGCACTTTTTTTGCATGGGTGTGTGACTTGGTCTTCAACATTATGTGTAAAGTTCACAAGTAAATATGTCAATGTCTGTGTCCACAAACTTATCACTGATTATGTTACAATAATAAATAGCTGACCTAGATCCAGAAATCTTATCAATTCATCTCAGCTTTATGATTTACTTCACCATTAAAAGTACCAAAGGTGAAAGGTTTTAATACTGTGAGAGAGAGAGAGAGAGAGAGAGAGAGAGAGAGAGAGAGAGAGAGAGAGAGAGAGAGAGAGAGAGAGAGAGAGAGAGAGAGAGAGAGAGAGAGAGAGAGAGAGAGAGAGAGAGAGAGAGGTGTATAAGTGCAACTTGTAAAAGGTCACTGATACTTACATAACGATCAATGAAGCTTCTAACGAATGCTGTCTTACCAATTCTCGGATTCTCAATTGCCGGTGTGTCTACACAAAGAGCAAATCATGATGTCAAATTAGACCACATGCTCAAACAATACCTGGTTGTGGAAAACACATGATTTTTTAACAGTATGAGAGACTTTTGAGGGCAGAGAGGCACCAGGCCAGTTAATGCGTATTTTCTCCTGTAGACCACATCATAATGCTCTTGGGAAATTTGAGACTGGGATGACGAGTTCACCTTGCAAAGTTAGGTACAGGAGATCCATCAAAGCATTTTGGGGGGAACTTACCACATGACAAGGCCTTAAGATTGCAAGGTGTTAAAGCAAGTCTTTAAGCCTTTCCTCCTTTGAAGTCAGACTGAGTCAAGAGCTTTTCTTGGGGTGGCTGGGCACTGCAAACCCATCCTGACCCAAAGAAAACTGTTGACCTGGGACAGGCTCTTCTTACAGAGCCCATCTGCAATATTCAAATTGTTATCAACAGCAGAATCAATACAAATCTTTGAAGCAGACATTTTACCTGCAGTTGGGTTTTGCCCCATTCAGGGAGAAAGGGTTAAGGAAGCGAACATTTAGTGAGTGACATCTACTCTCAACTGAGTATCTCTGCAATCTGCTTCAAAAACATAACACTGTGTGTTCCCTTGACTAGAAGTGTCTGGACATTCCATTTATGCCCCATATAGCCTCTTTTGATTAAATTGCTGTACAAAGAGTGAAACATGGAAAACAAGTATATTCAACAATCTCTCAAAATGTCTGGAAAATTGTTTTACTCAACAGCTATTTTCATTCACCTTAATCTGTGAAAACCACAGGAATTCCACATTAATAAATTTACCAATTATCAACATGTTTTTATTTTTGATAGATCTATAATCAGTCTCCATTTAAATGGTTTCTGTCAGTCTGAGCTAGAGCTATATCCAGATGAAATTGAGGCTCCATTATCTGTACGTTTTCATTGCATATCATCAAAATTTTAGTCAACACCACCCACTGACCCCCATGTTAAGTTTGGACTTTTTTTTTTTTTTAAACAAGTTGACAAAAGGTCAGATTTTGACATACCGGATAGATCTTTCTACCAAATTACAAACACTTGTGAATCTGGTTTTACATTAACTTATAAAGGATATTTGTTTGTAAATGGGTATATACATGTATGTTTATGTATTCGATACTTTTGTTAATCTACAGCCTAGTCAGGCAATCTGAAACTCTTTTGGTGTACAATCCTGTCACCATTAAAAAGACCACTTCATGCACAATGCAGTCACTGCAGAATTTTCTGAGGGGGTAAGGGGAAAAGGGTCTTGATCACAGTTCACAAATCATGATTCAAGGGTATTTTCACGATTCATGAGACAAAATAGGACTTTCACACTTCACGATGAGATTATTGAAATGCAAACTCACAGTTCACATTTTTTAAAAAAGGTGTTTCACAAATATAGATCCTCTTAAATCCCATTTCACGAAAAATTAAAACCAACAATCAATTGTAAGTAACACCAGAGTCATGCCCAGGGGCATGAATGTCTCGCCAGCATAATTCAAGCCACTCCGAAGTTTTTTGTTGACAGACGTCCGGAAAGTGACTGCTTAGTGTCGCCAACAGCTTATGTGGGCGAGACAAAAAATGCCCTTTCCCCCCTCCTTTTTTTCAAGAGTCTGCTCTATCAGTTCATATCACATCCCCTGGATTACCCAAATCAAAAACCACTTCAGTGACTGGGCATATCAGAATTCAGGGATGAAAAAAAGCAACCAGATAATGTATCTATACTGTTATGTGCCACTTTGAGTCGGAAGGAGTCAATGTGCACTATGACACTTCCACCTCCTGCAACTGTCAATCTATCTCAATGTTGTTCTTTCTATTCACAGAAAACACACAATACAGCAGTACAGTGAAAATGTGGGCTCATCTTTCAATCACTTCAAATTAAATTCCAATAATTTACTCTCTAATTGACACTACATGTACCATGCAGGCTGTCACTTACTAGGGACATACTGATACGGGAGGCTGTCACTAGGGGCACACTGATATGGGAAGCTGTCACTTACTAGGGACAAACTGATATCCGAGGCCATCACTTACTAGGGACACACTGATATCCGAGGCCATCACTTACTAGGGACATACTGATATCTGAGGCTATCACTTACTAGGGACAAACTGATATCTGAGGCCATCACTTACTAGGGACAAACTGATATCCGAGGCCATCACTTAAGAGGGACATACTGATACCCGAGGCCATCACTTACAAGAGGCACACTGATACCCGAGGCCATCACTTACTAGGGACATACTAATACCCGAGGCCATCACTAACTAGAGACACACAGATGCCCGAGGCCATCACTTACTAGGGACAGACTGATACCCGAGGCCATCACTTACAAGAGGCATACTGATACCCGAGGCCATCACTTACTAGGGACAGACTGATACCCAAGGCCATCACTTACTGGAGGCACACTGATACCCGAGGCCATCACTTACTAGGGACAGACTGATACCAGAGGCCATCACTTACTAGGGACAGACTGATACCCGAGGCTATCACTTACTAGAGGCACACTGATAACCGAGGCCATCACTTACTAGGGACAGACTAATACCCGAGGCCATCACTTACTAGGGACATACTGATACCCGAGGCCATCACTTACCAGGGACATACTGATACCCGAGGCCATCACTTACTAGGGACATACTGTTAACCGAGGCCATCACTTACTGGGGACATACTGATACCAATGCTACTGGACCACATTTTGGTCTGGCATCAATGCCTCTTTACAGCACTAATGACATGCCACAATGCACTTTGCTTTTTTTTTTTTTTTGGGGGGGGGGACTTGACCCACTCTTGGCTAAAACTGTTACTTCTGCATACAAGTTGGCATGAACAAACTTCAGGGTTACTGGAGTGTCGAGTGGAGGCCACTGGGCACTCCTGGAAGGTAACCGGCTGGTAGCTAATTAAAGCTGGGCCAGCCACATGGCAAATATCACTAAGGGAGATCTCTGATCCCTTAAAGCTTTTTGAAGATGTGATGGTCACAAAGGCTGGTGTGGACCTAAAGGTGGACCACGAACTTGAAACATATTGCCTCCTCTCCCCTTACTGGGGTGGCATAGAAAAATATCTATTAATTAAGATATATATGTCACGGTAAATGCCTATCAATGAGTAGAAATAAACTGTCAATGATTACAATGGCATATATCAACAACAGATCAAGCCACCGGTACACTTCCACCAAGTAACCAGCAAGTGCAGGCAGAGCCATCTGGGGGAATAAACGAACCCAGCTCCAGATTGGTCAGTCATTGCCACCAGGAAGAGGCCCATCATGCAATGACTTCCCAGGTGCTCGTGGCTCCATCTGTTGGTGACATGCTATTGAAAAGATGTCAAACTGTTTGATTAAAATGAAGTCAGAGATTCCTAGACATTTGCTCCCCCCCACCCCCCCCCCCCCCCATGCAGTAGGAGTAAGCACAGCCTCTTGATAATGTGAAGTGACACAAAACAAATGACCTTATGGAAGGAATGGCAATTTATAGCAAAAGTCCCGACACAAACATACTGCAATACGCCGTATGCATATTAATTTCGTGCCACAAACCACGGGTTTGACGCTAGGCGGTCACGGGGGGATGTGTGGGTCACATCATTGTCAGAGACAGGGCCACATGTTCATTTCTCACAAAATTAGCCTTTTTTTTAAAAAGAAATTTAAGTTCACAAATGCCACACTTGTATTCATCTAGTATTTGCCAAGCCAAACAAAAGAAAAATTTCCACCTGTCTTCAATAAATATTCTTTACTCCCAAAATATTAGTAATATCCCATTTGTCCCCCCAGGTACCAACCCATATATCGCCATATCCCGCCATGTGAGACTGGGCAATAAGATATGCAGTTGTGGTGAGAAATTAATATGCATATCTCCTATTTTAATGTATTACCACGACCCACAAACTTGACCTTATGACCTTTTTTTTTTTTCTTTTTTGCAAGGCACACCCTCTTGTCCAGAAACACATGCATGTGAAGTTTTATGAATCTAAGTCACAACCTAACACAGTTATAGTGTCAACATGAATGATGATGGACAGACACACTGATGAATGGAAAAAGTGATTACTATATCCCTCTCATCTGGGGAAGGGGGAGGAGGAGGAGGGGGAGGGGGGAGAAGGAGGAGGGCATGATGATAATGACAACACTCCACTGACCAAAAGAATGAAGGGGTAAACAATGGGAGATTGAGCAGGAGTTTGATTTTTATTGATATTACAGAAAAATAAAGATTATATATTTGCCTTCTCCCTCTGCATATCAAACTCTTCTTTTGAAACTTTCCAAGGGTGTGTCTCAGTTGTTTCTGTTTCTGGGTTCAGCTCAAACTTTTTCACCATTTCTTTGAAGTCACGAATGCTGCAACACAAATATGACAGTGAATTAAAACTCACTCTGCATTACTCGTGTGTTTTCTCACACACCTGTCAGAAATGTAAATGCCAGTTGCATATTGAAACTCTTCATTACAAAAGCTGTCAATCACATACAAACATGCCAAATCTGATATCAGTGGTTTTCACAGTGCCTAGCAGTCTTAGAGCACTTGCAGCATGATTTGCTAAGCAGTGCTGAAACCACTGCCTGAAGCCAGGGTAGCATGGGATCGGATGACCTATGTCATAATGAGAAGTTTCAGAATTAACTCATTCCATACTATGGTCACAGGCCTTGGTCAGTGGTTCTGGCACTGCCTGGCAAGTCATGCTGCAGCTACCCTTGCGGCAGCTACAGTATGACTTGCCAGGCAGTGCCAGAACCACCGACTTAAGACTATAGGCATGTTGGTACTTGACAAAAGCTCTTTTCATGAAGAATTTAAATATGCAATTGTCGTCTTAAATCTAGGTAAATATACGGAAAACTCAGGGACTGGTATGGAATGAGTTAAAGCTATCTTGGAAAAACACCATCACCAGAGGTGGTCTTCATCTGGGGTCTTCATGTACAGTATGAAAGTATGAGAAACTGTCGATTGAAACTGGTTGATATTGTGAAATCAGGTCAGCCCATGCTGTCTTCTGAATGAAATGCATGCATCATAACAAATTATTTTTTCATGGGTAGTTTCACTTTAGTTGTTTTACATATCAGTTTGCCGGTATTTACTTTTTTGATGTTTATACCTGTGAAGCCTCAAATCAGGTGGGGATTTTTCACTTTTCTTTTGTTTATTTGAGCTTTTGAATCTAGAACTCATCAATTTTGCATAATCTGTGTTACGACAATCTGTTATCCTTCCTCGTTTAATGTAACTGCCTACTTTGAGGACCAACAAAAAAAAATGTCAAAGAATAATAACTGATGCACTTGTATTTTACTGCACTCCTAGGTATTGAAATCCTGTTCATATATAAACTTAGTCGTCATTTACTAACCTTTCTGCACTTGGTTTTTTGCCAACCTCTGACACGACTGTCATGGAAGAGTAGTCAATGCGGAACTTGTTCAGCAAGGTAGCCATGCTGTCACACACAAATGGTAAAGTGGTAAGCACAATAATGAAAGTATCCAGGCAATGTGAGCATGGTAATCCATGTGCCAAGAGACCCTTGTTGTGAGAGACTGATTGACACTTTACAATAATGAAAGTATCCAGGCAATGTGAGCATGGTAATCCATGTGCCAAGAGACCCTTGTTGTGAGAGACTGATTGACACTTTACAATAATGAAAGTATCCAGGCAATGTGAGCATGGTAATCCATGTGCCAAGAGACCCTTGTTGTGAGAGACTGATTGACACTTTACAATAATGAAAGTATCCAGGCAATGTGAGCATGGTAATCCATGTGCCAAGAGACCCTTGTTGTGAGAGACTGATTGACACTTTACAATAATGACAGTATCCAGGCAATGTGAGCATGGTAATCCATGTGCCGAGACCCTTGTCGTGAGAGACTGATTGACACTTTATAATAATGAAAGTATCCAGGCAATGTGAGCATGGTGATCCATGTGCCAAGAGACCCTTGTTGTGAGAGACTGATTGACACTTTGCTAAGTCCTACATTTCCCATGTTAATTTTACTGCTATGAGAGATCACCTGTGTTTTAGGACCACTATTTTTGCTGCAGTTGGGGTGGTTTGTGATGACAGAGACCCCGGACAACTGTACTGATATAGCAGTACAATACACTGAACATTATAAATGGCCCAGTGCATCATATTGCACCCTCTTGTGCTGTGGTCATACTATACCCATTGTTTTTTTTTGGACATGTCAAAAAAGATAACTCTTCTCATTAGTTTTCTCTCCAATACTGTCTCTTTCAACATTAGTCAGAAGTACACCAATGTTAATGTAAGTTTTTTTTTTCCTTGGCCAATCAGAGTGCTCAGTTTATAACACATTGCTCTGGCCAATAAGAAAATGGGGCATGAAGCATGAATAAAATTAGCAGTACTATGTTGGACACTTACTGTGAATTCATTTAATTTTGCTGTGTTCTTATTTTCACTTTTTTCGCTGATGCTTCAAAACCGTGAAAATAAGAACCCAGTGAAATATATTTTTAACATGGCATTGATAGGAATTCTAACAAAAATAGTGAATTTAAAGTTTCAGTGAAAGGTCCAAAATGCAAAAACCGTGAAAATGAATGCCCGTGAAAATAAATGTATTCACAGTACTTTTTTTAGGTTGGGGGGGGGGGGGGGGGGGGGAGGGCAGCTCAAGTTTTTCAGAATGACCCTTCATTAGGGCTCCCATCCTACCAAATAAGGATCTTCATTAGGGCGCGTAAATCACTTTCACAGCATGCGCCCTGTTAATGGGGCTGGAGCTTAAATCGTCTGGTCTTGATCAGGGCCCTTTGATTTTATCAGTGACCTTGGTTAGGGGTCTCAGAAAAATTTATGGACCTTTGTAAGGGAAATCTTGGGAAAACTGATACCTTTGTTAGGGAAAGTACCGGCAAAAAGGCACCCTTCAGAGTGGCACATTCCTATAAGGTTCGGTATAGGCAGATACAATCCCAAAATAGGTCTCACCTAAATACACAATCCCAACTTAGGTCTCACTAAGATACACTATCCCGTCCCAGGTCTCATCTTGACACATCATCCTGTTAAGTTCAATCTAGCTGTGTGAAGTTGTTAAAGGCCCTTTTACAAAACCCCTTTCTCCCGCGGGAGAATGACCTGGGCCTGGGACAGGGACACACAAGTGCACTGAACCAGCCCTTCATTAAAGTGCTCAATAAACTATGTGGTGGACTGGTGAGGCTGAGGTTGTTCACACCATTTACTGGGTTGTAGGTTTGAAGGGTAGTTTTCTGGGAGGCAGGAAAGGCACTAAAAGTGTACAGGACTACCTGGTAGGGTGCTGGGAGAAAAGAAATGAATTGATAGGGCTTGATAGCAACAGGGTGAATTAGAATCTTAGAGTGCAGGGAGGAGAGGGAATGGTGGTAGCCCTTATAAGAGCTCCCATGGGGTCCCCCATGGGAAATGCCTGAGCCTCAGAGGTGGGGATAGGGTGTATGAGGGAAGGTTTTTCTGTCTTTTTGGGGGGGGGGGGCTACAAGCAATGAGTGTTGGGGGATACATCCAGGGCCAGGGGCCCACCACAGCGGTGAGAGAGTGTGTAGTGGACTCGATGCCTTGGCTCTGGTCCTGGTAAATATGGCAGCATGAGCTGATTAGGATAACCATGGTATCCTCCATCTCATCTATTTTTCCTTTTTTTCCTAGGCCACCTGTGTCACACAGGCCCGCGGCGCATAAGCGGAGAGCCACAGTAATATTATTATTATTACTGGATCATAGCCATCCACACACCACATTCAGGCTGGGTCAAGGGGCTGGGAATAACAGTAATTGGGACTTTGATACTTCTCCTAGTGAACATTGTAGCCAGATCTTGGATTTAGGATGAAGGGAATGGCAGTATAAACCTTGAGGACATATTTTGAGTGTTTTTTTTTTTTTTTACCTAGTAGTAATGATATTTATGAACTCTCTCTATCATGCATCCTTGCCTATATTCAGTCATCACTCGAAATGGTGTGAACAACCCCAGCCTCACCAGTTGACCACATAGTTTATTTAGCACTTTGATGAAGGGCTGGTTCAGTGCACCTCTGTGTCCCTGTCCCAGGCCAAGGTCATTCTCCCGCGGGAGAAAGGGGTTTTGTAAAAGGGCCTTTGAGCTTTCAACGTAAAAAAGGAATCCATGCAAGTAACCCTGTGACATTAAAAAATGGGTCAAGTGACCCACATACAATCCCAACATAGGTCTATAATTGATACATACTCCTACCAAGTTTCATCAAGTTTTGTTTAGTTCTTCAGTAATTATTTCACATTAGTGACCCTGTGACCTTCAGAATGAGGTCAAGGTAACACAGCTACAATCCCAATCTAGGTCTCACATAGATACATAATGCTACCAAATTTTATACAGTTTTGTTCTGTTCTTCAGGAGTTATCATATGCAAATCAATTTTACATAAGTAACCCTGTGAACTTGACAATTAGGTGAAGGTGACCCAGATATAATCCAAACCTAAGTCTCACCAATACATATACATTCATTTCTACAAAGTTTTTTCATGTTCTTCACAGTTATCATAAACAAACTAATTTTACACAGTTGACCATGTGATCTTAGGTCATCTCTTGGTGGTAGCCTTTCAAAGCAGGTATTGCTGTACTACTTTTAAATAATGAGGTTTTGTAAGGTACCATTTACCCACTAACACTCTTGGTATAGCTCCTGCATTTAAAAAATACTCACTGCCGAGTGTCCCTGTCCAGGGCGCCCTTCTTGGTCTCAGCAGTGAAGACCCGTAGTTTACAGTTCTGCCAGTAGTTCCTTGTGGACAGGAGGTACGGTATCAGCAGAGTGAGACCTGGCCCAGAGAACACAGTCATGTAGACACACAGACAGCAGTCACAGCATACGATGCTGCATCAAAGTCACGTCCTCACCTCTTCCAGATTATTTTGCAGGATATGCAAATGTATATTTGCAGCTAACCCTAAGGAACTGTGTACATGCTTCAGGGTACAGCAGAGACTAGCCCAGTAAAGAAACCTGGTAACTCGCCATCTTTTTGGCATTGTGTACATTCTAACACAATACTGGTGGCAACATAAGTGCAGCTAACTTAAATTGTCATGTGTGGTAATTCTACATATTAGTGTTAAAACTAGGCATTACATGCACAATGTACAGTGTACTACTCACAAAATCGCTTAATGAAATGGAAAATCCTTTCAACTTAGCCAACAAAATTTCACAAATATATGTTTCCAACTGTTCATCAGACTACGTTTAGGTATGGCTGACTCCAGCTGCCACTTTTTTCCTACCTCCATCATCAAAGAGCCACCAAACATCTATGGTCCCTTTCTGTTTGCGATGGAAACGGTTGACATTCTTCAGCATGTCTTTGTTGATATGTTTTGACTGTGCATTCACACCCTTCTCCACATCTTCAACTTCCTCTGTTTGTACCTCATTTGGGTTTCCATCAAGTTCATCACCAGGAGTTGCCAGGGGGGAGGTTTCCCCTTCTGTAATGGCTAGAAAAGATTCAGGGAAAAAAGTAACATTTTCCATGTTCATACTGATCACAATAATCTCCACAAAATGTACTGACAAATATTTCTGGAACACATGCACATGTATCTGAACATATTACTCCCACATGTGCAGAAAGAACTTGAGCAGACAGCTGGTACAAACGGGAAATTTTGCCAAATTGGACATTTCTGTGCATGTATACTGTACACTAATTTGTTTTAGTTACCAGACATATCATGATAAATAAGCAAGTGAAACGCTGAGAATTAAATTTCAATCTGCATGGCAGCACAACAAAATTTGCAGAAAATTTCCGACTAATTGGCAAAACATTTGTGTCATTATGTGTTTTGGACATTATTAAGACAAGAATAGATTAATTTCTATCAAACTGGCAATACAATTGTACCTGTTTCCAAAATCACATATCTATTGTGATCAAACATGTTTCCAACACTGCAATATATATTATTTACCTCTACCCACCACCTGCTACACATCACCACCTTTGGTGTTCATGGGTAGTTGTACTGTACATTTTTTTCTGTTAAATTTTGAAGGGTCTTCAATACACTTTAATACAGAGACCAAAAATTTAGACAGAATTATTGTATGTAACAGACACTCTTGATGTCTAAGAGCAAATCTGTTCAGTACAAACAAAACTGGAGAAATCCTCCAGGCGCACAGCACCCTCATAATTCAAAGGTGCGACGAAAAGGCATCTATAATAATCGTAAAAGTTGATCCGGTGATGACAACATACACAGGCAAATCCAACAATATCCTTGACCAAGTGCAAAGTGTATCCACACCAACTGAACAGCCCACGGCAAGGGATTCCAGCCACCCATTGAACAATAGACCTTACCAGACCTGGGATATGTATCATACATGTACATGTACAAGGCTCTATATACGTGCTCCTTGAGTTCAACAGCTACCATGCCCACAAGGACACCAGTTATCATTGTAATGAGGTAGAAAGGCCTAGCATGGGCACCAATACACAGCTAGTGCAAATACGAGGATCATCAAATTACTTTTTGCCCTACACAGTTTGTGATTTAAAAATAAAAATTATTTAAAAATATTTAGATATACTCATACAGAACAATTTGAAACTAGCTTGGTTATTTCCATTTACATCAATTGGTATTTTTAAACAATTTTAATTGATCTGTGACAATATCAACTTCCATTTAACTCTGCCCAGCATTTGAAAAAAAAGCAACTTTTTACCCTTTCCACTGAAACCATTCTACTTGATTGGCAGAAGGAACATGCAAACTCCTGGGATAGGGGTGTGGTCATTCCCACACTGACTTTTATGCTCCATGACCAGGATCAGAATGTTTAAGGAAGATATATCTTGTAATACTTGTACAAAGATTCAAATCCTTGTGAAATTTCAACAAAGAATAAATGTAGAAATTTTAACAAGTTTGCAAAAACATGAAATGTGAAGAACTGTTTAAATTGTAACTCCTTCTTTTGTGTGTCAGCCTCCAATCTTTTGACAAAATGGAGCTTTTGCTCACTCAACTTGAAGGCAGACACATGAACTGAAGCAAAACCCCAAAAATGTTACCATAGCAGGCAAGATTGAGTAAATTGGGAGTATTTTGACTTTTTAAAGTGTAAATTTACACCTCCATTTTCCCCCCTGTTTTGTGAAGAAAGCACCTAATCAATGGAGACCTCCACCCCTGGACCATTCCATGCATTGTTTCTATCTCATCCATGGTGCATCCCTGGGAATGGGCTCCAACCTCCACAATTTCAAACTTTTCTGGATCCATTTTACACCATGACAAGACCTTTGGTGTATCCTCTTATCTGTCCATCCTAGCTGGCCATTGTACTTACCTGTGTTTTTGCAGTAGATTTTGGGTACCATGCAACCTACATTACAGGGGTATTGTTCAGTGAATATGTGAAGCCTGCTAAATTGTACATCAACAATTCCACATTCAAATAAGCTTGTCTGTTACCATACTGTACATGAAAAATATTGTTTGTGTTAGTACTTAAATGTTTTTTCTTCATGAGTCTAATATTGTTACATATACATATCTACACAAAGCCACCTTTTATATGTACATATGAATCCAAGCAATGACCAGCCAATAGGCAGGACTGTATGGTGTTAGGCTCTTCAGTAAAGACAAGTACACGAAGGGAAAGGTATCCCCACATACTAAACATCTGGTATCATCGAGCTGACTTCCACAGCGGGTAGGCTGAAAGAAATGTTCTGTGGCAGTGATAGTAAGCTGTATAATCGAAAGCATTTCACAAGCACATGCTCTTCAAATGCAAAACTGTATTACCATGGTAACTGTGCAAACAAACAGCCAAACTCGTGAAGCAACAAAACAGGGTTACTGCACAGCTCCAAGGCGAAAACTGGGACCACAAACGGCAGGTGGAGTTGGGTTCAACATTGTGGGATGAAAGTTGTCAGCTGGAAAATTATTTTGTTGGCTGATAAACACAACACGATCCTCTGCCACATGGAAGACCATGGCGGACTTGACAAGTTCACTCCGTAACATCTGACTTTCCCACTATGTGAAATTTGTCTTGGAAATTTTGCTTCTTTTGAACCATCTACATTTCTCTTTACATGTATTCTTTATCAAAAATACAAATCTCTTCCTTTGGACCACAAAATCTTTGTTTAGTATCATTGGATGGTGACATGTCTGACAATAAATGCCACATACACGTTGCTCATAACCAAATCATATGCTGATTTAGGCTGTGACACGATTTTTGTCTTCTGTCATTTTGGCTGGGGTTGTTCATAACAATCTTATTAATATTACATCGATGCTTCATACCTCGACAGGGTTTCTACACGTTTGCTGCTTTAACCTTCAAGGATTTCCCAAGCACCTTTCAGGGCCAAAATTAAAATATTCAAGGATGTCTCTTGGCTGTGAAAATTCCTATGATCCAATTGTCTAGGACAGGTGACAAGTTTGCAAAGTTTTCATCACATGCAACATCAAGTTCTATGTACTTTGTTCATATTTATCAAAAATTGCTTTGCCAGTTTGACATGACGACGACAAATGCTAGCCACGGAACAAAATGAGCTTCAAAGTCAGTTGTCCTGTGGACAAATAGAACTGTAAACACTTTTTTCTTGCTTTGTGGAATTTTGACACATGATAAAAGCATTTTGTGGAAGATAGGAAAAGATAGGATTCATGCATTGAAACAAAATATTTACCTGAAAATCAATTTTAAAGGATTTTCAGTGACCAAGGATTACAGTGACCAACTGTGAACAAATGACTTTATGGCCTAGGAGATATAAAGTTAAAAAAAAAAAAAAAAAATTATGGACTTCCTTTCTTTTTTACTTGAAGATGAGCATGAACCTTGCCATAACTGAAGTGGTATTTCCCAAGATGCAACAGTGCTGATACAGCCAAGATGTCAGTAAAACATAATTAATTATACACAGTGCTTCGTGCATGAACACACAACTTTCAAAAATGAAAACATCTGTAAAGCCCTGAACATGCATTTTGGTGGAGTTACCTGGTGTGACAGTTGTTGGAGTATTTGGCAAGGTAGGCGTAGATGCTGACATGTCAAAGAATGGCTTTTCACAAGGCAAAATACTAGTGGTGTTGAACAGCGACACTGTATTGAAGTAGAGAAACTGTCAACTTCAAACTAGGCCGCAAGAATTTTGTGCCAAACATGGATTACGCATTTCTGCGGACATGGATATTGTGTAAAATGAAGGGGAAAACTGGTGAAGTTTTGGTATTTTTATGGCAATTCTACACAAATAATGTTTGGATAGGGCATTCAATCTACTATAGATTCATGACTTTGAAAGCCTCATGTTGGTTTCAGTATATCAGATGATTTTTATTTCACACCTATACTGTACATATAAACATGTACTATAGATGTCTGTGACATTCCTTTGCTCAGCTGACCTTGGAGGCACAGATTCAAGTGGCCCTGTGACCTTATGAATATCAAGGCCACCTCTGTTTAAGACCATCATAACTGTTTATAATATCAGTCATTACTCCTACAGTTCAAAAATCATAATTTTTAGAATAAAAAGTGACGGTATCCAAAATTACCAAGGTAGAAGCCAATACATAGTGTTCAAATTTGGTGTGGATCAAGTCAAGGTTCAGTAAGGAAGTAGAAAAAAGTTAAAATGCACCAAAGTTTGACCCCCCCCCCCAAAAAAAAAATTAATAAAAACACCGAGAGAGAGAGAGAGAGAGAGAGAGAGAGAGAGAGAGAGAGAGAGAGAGAGAGAGAGAGAGAGAGAGAGAGAGAGAGAGAGTGAGAGTGTATTGCAGTGCCACCTGGCGAATAAATTGAAGTCTAAGGGTCCCCAGAGGTGTTCCTATGCAATTTCAAAGCAAGTGGCAAAGTGGTTTTGGAGAAGATTTCGTCAGATTTTAACAGGCAAGAGGACTGTAACAGTGCTGTGTTCATCTGACCTTGCACGCACAGTCTGAAGTGGTAGTGTGAACTTCAGAATAATACCAAGGTCAACTTTAAGGTCATCATCACCTTCTGAAATATCAGTCTTCACCCATACAGTTCATGAGTCATTTTTTTGAAATGAAAAGTGATGGAATCCACTATTACCCATATATATGCCAGCACGTCAGTTTGACATTTCGAGGTCACTCAAGATCAAAACTAACAACATCAAAAGGTACTTTCCTATAATGGTAACCCTGACCCTATGATCCATCATTACCCAGATATTAAGCCCATAGGTACTTTCTATACATGTTCAACAGTAATCATGGGCCTTCGATCAACCATAATAAAGATATACAAGGAAAATAAGATTTGCTGAGTCAAAAATAGGTCATCCACTTCGAACACTCATTACACAGAATATAATGTGGGCTCAGGCTTTATTCAAGAAGCCAGCGCAAATATCATGCATTGATTCCATGTAGCCTCTTTTTGGTTTGGTCCCATATTAAGGTACAAGCAAGTGTTATGTAATAATCACCTTGTGACCTTGAAAACTGCTCTTGACCTTAAAAAGTAGGTCAAATATACAGGTATGACCTTGATTTTACATAGGCTTTTGCATCTCCATGATGCTGCTTTTGTGTGAAATTTGGATTGGCAGATGCAGGCTTTCAATAGTTAAAATGGTAACATCACCTTGCACATGCAAGATAATGCCCTGTGACCTTGAAAAATTGGTCAAGTCAAATATGTATGAAGTTTAGTTAGGTTTTATAATGGTGTTAAATCATGTGCAATTTGGATGCCAAATCTCAAGAACCCTCTTTGTCACATCAGCACTTCTATTGTGCACTTGACTTTTTGCCCCCAAAAGGTAGGTCAAACACTGTAAATTGCTTTAATTTCCCTGTATTTTTATTTTTGCTTATTTTGCTGATGACACAAAACCGTGAAATTAAACACAGGGTGAAATAGTATTTTAACACTGTTTGAATAGGAATCATGTCCAAAATAGGGAAAGTAAAAAACCTACAGTAAAATGTCAAAAATACGAAATCCATGAAATTTTCAACATGCAAAAATAAAGCAATTTACAGTATAAAGGTATGACCTTGATTTTAAACGGGCTTTTAAAACACTTTCTGATGCTTCGTTTGTGTAAAATCCAGGTTGATAGATTCAACACTTACAGCATTAACATCACTTTGCATGTGACCACAGTGTGACCTTGAAAAGTGGGTCATGGTCAACCATGCTTACACTACACACAAAATAGATCTTTTAGTGGTGTACAATTACATGCACTTTGGCAGACCCAACTCAAAAACTAATTAATTTACAGTGGTAACATCAGATGGATGGACAGACAGATAGTGCAGTGGACAACAATACCTTTCGCCTCATAAAGGTGAAGGGTAATAATCTAAGTGAGGGTTTTGGAAAAAAAGTCAAAAAGAACAAAAATGCACAAAAATTTGTTTTAAAAAAATATCACAGCACTAACTGTTGAACAAATTAAGGTCTAAGTGTCCCTATGGAATTTAGAAGCAAATGGCTGAGCATTTTCAGTGTTGACTTTTTATTTCAAACGGTTTTGCAAAGATAAAAGATCAAAAAACATTTCACCACAGCATGCCCATTTGAAAAAAAATATTAGCAGATCCACCCAGGTACATCCCCGCCGAGTTTGAAGTGGATCTAGCTAAACAGTTTTGGAGATAACAATCATGTGAATGCTGGATGGATAGACAGAGGACAGATGGACTAACAACAGACACCATCCACTAAGCTCATCTGACTGAAAAGTCAGCTGAGCTAAAAACCTTTATGAATTTGATTTATACTAGGCATGTGAGGCAAAATTTACATTTGTATGAAGGATGTTATGCCAAACTGATAGTCCTTGATTATTCAGTTGTCACGGTGGTAAAAACAACTGGGTCAGTTGGGCAGCCTCCAAGAACTCAAAAGACAAAGGCAGAGGGAATTTTGAAAATAACCTGATGCTTTTTTGGAGCATATGTTATTGACATGAAGATAGTTTATACCATCTGTACAATCAATTATTTTTCCCTTTCCCCTTTAAACCAGTCAAAACCAGCTAGCGGTTCACTGTTGTCTGCTGTATTTCTTCTTCTTTTTTTTTTTTTAAATTTGAAAAATTTCAACAGTTATAAAAATAATTTAAATGAGAATTACAGATGATACCTATCACCATAATAGGCCTCTGGTGAACTGCTTTCCCTGGCATGCCCAACTCCAGAGAATCTGTTGCCTGCCTCCTAAAAGTTAGTCTGAATTCAAAGGGGAGAGGGTTAAAGTGACATTTTCTTTACACCAGGCGCTCTGACCCACTCAAGAAGGTCGCAGCTGATATCACAGCACAGTAGTTTAGCTCACAAAACTGCTAAGTTAGGTATAAATATTAGTTTTAAGCTAAATGACAAAGGCAAGTACCCCTGGTGGTTAGGAGGCTTGTCGACTAGTTTCGATGACACTGCATCTCACCAGGGACTGTTAAAAAAAAAACGTACATTTCTTTACTGATAATAGTAGCCTGACATTCATATCTTAGTTGATATGATATCATTTCAAAAAAGATCTCTTTTTGAAAGGGGCAGACTTTATTAGTTTTGTTCTGCTATTTTTTTTTTGCACCTGTACATAGACATGAACTGCTTACTTAGTGGGCGCAGTTAAGGTTAGTTTAGGTGTATACATTTTGAAAAGTTTATAATGATATCATCCCCAGGTGCATAGCTGGGGGTGGGTTTGACAGGTTTCTTCATCTAGGCCTATTTATGTCTCCTTGGGCTACAAAATTATTTATATTGACAGTCAAGAGGCCATGTGGTAGGCCCACAATAAATTAGTGATGTCATGCATGTCTCACAATGTAGGCCTACCACAATACACTATGTAGGCCTACCACAATACACTATGTAGGCCTACCACAATACACTAGGTGGGACTGTTTTGTAAAATGCAGTGGAATACATCGTTGGCCATTCACAAATTGTTTTAAATCAGTGACCTGAGGTCCTAAGCTTGCTTCCATGGTGAAGGGTAAAACTCGAACAAACTAGTCTTTCTTTTTTTGGATGCAGGTTGAGCTAGTCTATGCAAGCCAAGACACTTTGATTCTAATGATCAGACTTACAAAATAAATGTTGCTGTTTATGGACAGCAACTGAAAATTCAATGTGGATAACGTTTGGAGAAGGGCAGAACCAGAAATATTTGCCCTGTTACGTAGACATGAGCATACTTAAAAAAATCTAGGGTCCTCATGATTATATAACACATCAACAAGTACAGGGTAAGCCGAAAACTTTTGGATGAGCCCTTGCACATGTTACCTACTATGTACATGTATTCAAATTTGGGAGTCTTAAATGTAAGAAAATTTAAGATATAATTCAAAATTGCATATCCTGACATAACCTTCAATTGTCCACTGAAGACCATGTCCGGATTGACATTTTGACCATTATAGACCATACAAACCTTTGAAAATGCTACAGATGATGAGGAATGACAACAAAATCATCTCTCCATGAGGGTAAATCTACATTCAGTAATTTTCAGATGTCAATAAACATGACAAAAATACACCACAGCAAAGCCACTGATAAAATAAGGTATTACCGAGTTGCTGAGAATTATCCCATATGTTTAATTGATTTGAAGATATAAAAGGTTTGGTACCATTTTTTGATTTACCAAGAACACACATTTTTCTCACTACTTTGTGTTCATTAACTCATTCCACCCTAATGATACTTTTTCCCACTAATATCTAAATGTCGTCTGCTAATTGTATTTTACTAATTTAGGGATTATTTTTCAAAATTTTGGATGAAACTTGCATGGAAGATCATTCCAAATTATATGCCCATGGTCAACAGCTTTCCTTGGCACGCTATGGGCGCATTGCGTCCAGAGCACGCCAAGAAAAACTGTTTACTTGTGTCTTCCATCAAGGTGGAATAAGTTAAGAAACAGGACAGATAGAGTAGTCCCACCTTTAATAGACCACCCCAAGTGCCATCCAAGAAGTGGTGACAGAAAGTACGTGGTCTCCCAAAGGAGGTTTGACTCTTGCACCCCCTGCCCAACAGCTAACCTTCACTTTGAATTCCCATCCTTTATTTAGATTCAAACATGACGGATGTACACTTATTACACCCCATTCCATCTTAAGCTGCAGTCATGTATTCATGCATCTACTGGTGTTATAAACAAACATATTGGGAATCTGTAAACTGGTTTTGACAAGTTATTTTGCCAATCTTGTACAAAATAGCTGGGTTTTACTTGTCTGAAATGGGGAATTCCTGGATGAATAAGTTGTCTTTTGGGATCAATTTCGGTGGTCACTGGTCTGGTTCTGTCAGTGATTTCCCAAAGAGGGGTCTTTCAAAAGAGGAACTACCATGCCCGGGACCCCTTAGTGGAGGGGTCCCAGCTGTGTCTCAGTGACACAATTGGAACCACCCCATTTCCCATCTTCCATATGCCCCTGATTCTGTATTTGCAGTCTGTACATCACTTTACATTAAGGATTTCACTTGTCTAATATACATTTTGTCTGAAATTTGGACTAGTAATAAGTTAAACCTCCATTAAGTTCAAAATTTTGTAATGGTCCTGGACATTGGAGTTCCTGTTATGTTAAGTCTTCAGTCACTGTGATTATGGCTCATTTTGCCTCCATGTATTCCATTAATTCTTTGAATTTTGTTGTCTATACTACATCAGACAAATGAGACATACTATTAGGAGCATGACGCGCCAGGCATGTCCCCCTGACATGGGTCCATGACATGACAGAACTTTGGCAATGACACAGATCTAGGGCATATTCATGGTACTCAACATATATCAGTCAACGATCCAACTTCATAGTTTTTGCAGTATATAAAGATGCAGACTTTGAAAGGTGAAAAATTATGTTAACTTCAAAAACATTTATTTCTGATTTTCTTAAGAGTATGATTGTGGACTGTCTGGTCTTGTGTGCCCAAGAAGCCTGCATAAACACTATGCATGGAGGAAATAGCATGGCAGTATTCAATTTAAGGAGGACTGAACCTGGGGGATTTATTTGTGTGACAGCAGATATACAATACTGTTATGTTGTTACTATGGTTATCATTGGCTTGATAGGTACATGTACAACTACACAGAAAGGAGGGGACAAAGATGACCAGACCTCGGTGGCACTCACTCGAGGGCAGCACTGTCAAACACCCAGTCAAATCACATTAAAGTTGACATGCTGTTATAAATATTCCAGATCAGGAAGCAAAAGTGGATAACATTTACAATTGATTGATTTAAAATTTTTACCATGCATATTTAAGTCCAACATTTATTAAGCCAATTCAATGAAGATTGTCTTCTAACCACGCCACAGGTCACCATGAACACAGCTTTCTGGCACTTGACACGGAAATGCATAGTGTTCAAAATTAAAACTAAGGTGGGGAACTGTCGTGGGTGCAAGTCTGGTTTTACTCAGTGACTGTTGCCAGTGTTTGTTATTATCAACAGGGTGTGCTGTCTATTTTTTATGCACCTGGTGCAAAAAGTGGGCAGTGAAGTTGTAAAAAAAAGGCAACTTGATAAGCTGAGTGGGGAAAGGTCACTTCCACTGTTGAATGACATCGGATGTAAATCTGCCCGTAGCTGTCTGTGCTGATAACTGGGTTTATTTCTACAGTGCTGCCCTCTAGGGTCTACCAGTAAAAGAGCTAAAGCTGCAGAACACCAATTGGAGTAACTGTTACCAAACAAAGATGAAAATATTTACCATGGTGTCTTGGTGATGCTAAAATTAAGTGTAAAATGCATCTTAATGCTTACTCTTCACAATGTAGTTTATGTCTTTGCACTTAAGACTTAACTTTATTTATCACATAAGCAAGATCTTGTTTGTAATTGTAGATTCATCCACTTTGTCATATAAACACTGCATTATGAAGGTATATGATGAGGTACGTGTCACTGATGGATTGAACAGTTCAACCCAAATGTTACTGTAATCCACTCAGATCAAAACACACAGATTTATTTTTTTCCATTCTAAGCAAGTTTAATACCATGTCTCATGCAAAAATCTTTTCTGTGTTAATCATTTAAAAAAAATTTGTGTGCAAAATCTTTGTTTTCCTATGCATACCAAAAGCTGAAAAAAAGCATTCAAATAAAAAAAATCTAGTAAGTGAAATGTCCTGCACAAGCCGCAGCAGTGATTAAGTGACACATGCTCATCTCCATTCTAAGCAAACATTACAAATCGCAGAAAAAAAATCTAACCACACAAAAATTTAATTGTTGTATTTGTTTTTCCACTTGAATACTTACGATCATCTGGGAGGTTTTCATCCTCGGCGCTGCCACTGTCAAGGCCTTCCTGCACCCGTAAGATGGCTACCCCATGACGCAGGTCCAGGGCATCACTGAAAAAAATCAGAGACAGAAAGTGTTCTTACTCTACACTGGACATTTGAAATCAAAGAAAATACATCCCACAAATGCTGAAAACGTTTAGGTCACATGAAAGTGTCTCCGAAAGGTTGAGATATGCTTGTGCTGGAAAGTCTACATTTGAAGGACTGGTTTTGCTTGGGAGTGACTAAGAGAATCTTGCATGGCAAAGCATTTGGGACCATGTTGTGACACAAGATGGGAGTATTTTTCAGTTTTTGCAAGGTTAGACTGCCAAAAAAAAATAAAAATTACACACTGAGTGAACCAATACAGTCCCATTTTTGCATACTTAATCACCAACATATGTTCAGAAGTGATAGAAGATTCTCCGATGACAACATTTTGGGAGACCAATTTTCATAAACACAAACAGGCTCCTTACTCTGTGCTCCTATGAAAAGCACTCCATAGTAGTCACATGACTAGTTTTTTACTACAAAAGGTAGTCCCTAGCAAATGTGATTAACCACCTCCAATACATAAGCCATGCCACTTAAAGCCGTCTCATATGGACGGAGCAATTTTATTGGCTGCGCAACAATACAAGGGGGTGTGAGACTCAAATTTGTATAGTATGGGTAAAATGCTTTAGATACCTAAGAAAAAGTGGTGGGTTGGCAACTCCATTGAGTCAGACAAAAACATGTTTCAGACCCACCACCAACAATTTTGCAGTCTGTCATGTCAGGCACACAAAATGGTACAAAAACAGAATAACCTGATACAATATTCAGGTTGTACAAGTAAAATGTCCTGCAAACTCCTATTTTTTCTTTTAACATCCCTCGATAAATCTTAGTCCTTATGTTCTGAATTACACTTCACCTTTCTCCTCTTGCCTAATCTGGAAGTTTTACATGCTACTTTCATCCCCCACACACCAGGTGGAGCCACCTACTGAATGATTCTGAAGTAGTCCTCCACTTCCTGTCCTTCTGCTGTCTGCCAATTAGACTTGAAACCAATCACGACGATGTTGGGCCGTAGCTTGCCAAGTCCTGTGCTCTACATAATATTGAAGCAGTATATTTCATTGAGTCCATGTGGACATGCAAAAGTAAGTTTACCTGTACCCTTAATATGACATCAAATTTAATATTGTTTTGTCACGGCATGCTGGGTCTCTTGATAGTGTTGTTCCTGGTACCTGTATATGCCCTGCTTCAAATTTTGTTGCCCCTTTCCATTTCATTTGCTACCCACTATAGCGTTACCACATGCATTTGCTCATTTTCTGTGGCTTATGAAAAAAAGCTTGAATCATCCTAATATTCCACAGTCCCTACAACTTTCCGCTACAATGACACAACTTATGCTGCACAAAAGAGGTTCATTGTTACCTTTTATGTTAAACACAGTTTACAGTATTTGAAAAATTAAACTCTGAACTTTAGTCTGCAACGAGTTCTTCATCTGTGGGGTTCAAGTGTGAAGTTAGTCAGCTCTCACAAGCATGTTGATCCCAATGACTACATACCTGAAGAATGGACTGTACGCCAGCACGGATGTTTTCTGCCATAACCAAGTTGTAGAATGCCTTGATCTTGCGCTTCTGCAGCCACACAGTTGCCTTTGTCTTAAGCTGTCGGTTTTCCTTCAGATTCTGCATTGGATCACCCTGAACATTGAGCAAATATATCAATTATCAGGAAGTTGACAATGATGAACTGTGTAAAATATTTCCGCATAATGTAAAACTAGTACTTCAAAAGCTTTTTTCATGATGTTATACCAGCAAGGTTTTCAAAAAACTCCTACTTTGCAAAATATAAATTCATGTTAACCTGGTTCTGAGAATAAAATAACTCCAAATTTAATGCCCTTTCAATTGTATTCATTGGTGCGTGCCTGTGCCTTGATGAATACAATTCTGGGCTAGCGGTAGGAATTTTTACTTTTTAGCCAATTTGGCTAAAGCTGCAAAATTTCTTTTAGCCAAATTCTATCTTTTTTAGCCAAACTTGACTCCTGTTAATCTGACCTGCATAGTCATTTTCGACCCCCCCCCCCCCCCCAATCAGGAAAAAAACCTATGTATCTCAGCTCACCTCCATGAAGGCCTGCAAGTAATTGATAGAGCCAGTTCAGTAACTATGCATGTGTCATTGTTGTTATTATTATTATTATTATTATTATTATTATTATTATTATTATTACAGATAAGATAATACTGGAGAAAAGACCTCCCTCAAAACATTACACCACACAATTTTTTTTGCAAGTTTTCAATTGATAAAGCTTGGCCATTAGGTCAGTGTCCAAGATTTCTGCCAGGACTCAATATCATATGTGTAATGGTGCCTTTTATGGTTTTTTAAGCTTTTACACATAAGTATAAGGTTATTGTATATTCTTTATGACCATGATAATCATATTTTATTTCTATCAATTGCTAAATACAATTAATGATTGATTTTCAAATGGCTTGTGTAGTGATTAAATTCAGAGGATAATACCGAAACTGAATACTAATAATAATGGAGGAGGGGAAAGAACATTAGTAGGGCACAGATTTTAGGCACCAACACAAGTAAAACTAGTCCTGATGTCGTTACTGCGTGCACTGTACTAGAAGGTTGCTATGGTTGCATGTGTGTATGTAACAGACCGCATTCACAGATAAATGAACACTCAAACTTCTCCTATTCTTCTCATGCTGAAAAAAAAACACTAAACGTTCTCATACGCGCATAAATT
Organism: Hermodice carunculata; assembly: GCA_964020975.1. Taxonomy (NCBI): domain Eukaryota; kingdom Metazoa; phylum Annelida; class Polychaeta; order Eunicida; family Amphinomidae; genus Hermodice; species Hermodice carunculata. The sequence goes on from OZ026617.1 coordinate 78,976,452, forward strand.
TAATTTTACATCATGATAATTATACTGTAGCCTGGGTGACACACCTTAATTACATGTCCACAGATCATGAGACTGATGCTCTTCGTCATGGCTGCCACCAGGTCCACCAGGGGTGGTCTGCTGCTCGGGAAACCACTAAGCACCAGTACTTGAGGCCTGCAAACAAACAAACAAGACCACTTAACTCACTCATACTTATACCAGTCTCCTATTTTCTCGGAAATAAAATAAACATTGCATATTCGAATTTTCTTCAAAAGAGCTTTCATTCACATACCAACATACCCAGTATAAATCTATTGATTTTAGCACTTTTCTTGACGAATAATGCTCCACTTACCTGTAAAGGAGGAAGGCAAACACCAACGATCAGAGCTGTTACCATGACCACAGAGAGAAATGATTTTCCTTTTGTCTGTATTTACTCATTACCACAGATACAACCGCTCTCATACCCCCTGATACAAATTTAGTCTTCTTAAGATAGCTATAAACTTGTAACCCAATCAAGTTTTCAGCTCTTTCTTCCAATAATTTTACCAATTTTTATTTAGAAGAACAATGGAACAAACCTGAAATTCTTTACATGATCCAGAGTGGATATCAATTTGAGAGAAGACTGCAGAGCATTTCTATATACATGTGCTTGGGTCGAAGATCCCCAGTTGATCTCTGAAATAAAAGATAACAGGTACCTTTGTATAATTCACACTATTTTTTTCTATCAGTGTATTTAAATATGCTTCTTACTACTGTGGTTATAGTACCTGCAAATGCACTTGGAATTAATGATACATGCATGCTTTTCATAATATTCTTGGCACTAGCCTCAACACGATTCTGACACTTTTTTCCTAAATAACTTGTTCACACACCCTTAAACCTTTCCCCGTTAAACCAGCCAAAACCGGCTGGTGGTCAAATGTCGTCTGCTTCAGCATTTTCAACTGATTTCAACAGCAATGAAAAACAATTTGACTGAGAATTGAAGATGAGACTTGTCAAGACAACATGACCCAGGTCAACAGCCATCCTTGGCATGGGTTGGGCACTTAGTGCCCAACCCATGTCGAGGATAGCTGTTGACTTAAGTCTTAATTCAAGGGGGAAAGGGTTAATTGTAACAGAAAAAATCTCATACGCCATGCTTATTCTGGTTTCTCTCAATATGTTAATCATTCTACATCAACCAATATTCTGAAACCTGCTCTGTTAGGGTTTCCTTTGCTACAACTGAGCCTAATTCTATGTGTAAGCAGATGTATAAATTTCATTTCACAAATTGATTCTACATTCTGTTGAAACCATGCTTAATTTTGAAATGAAATTTCCATGGTCCTGGTGGTAGGAGATGTCTTCATCGTTAGCTGGGTCACTCTGTCTTATACACATGGTAATTTATTGTTTGAACTTCACATGGTCAGTGACTTTGTTACTTTAGTTACCAAATCTTGTACTCTTGTGTATTTACTTTTATGTCAAGTAAAGACAGTCTGAACATCTAGCTTTAAAAATGTTCTCTGGCAGAAAATTGGGGGAAAAAAAGTGGTCTTCAGTCTTGAACATTGGATAAAAAAGAAATATTTACATGGTTCCGCAATCAAACTCTTCATTCTTTAGTATGCTCCCCCTTAAAGTGGCCAAAACCAGCAAGTGGTCAAATGCCCTCTACTTGAGTGCTTTTGACTATTTTCAACAGCTTGAATGAGAACTGTGCATGGGATCTATCAACATAACTTGCCTCAGGTCACCAGCTTTTCTTGGCACAGGCTGAGCACTATGTCAAGTACAGTGGTTGACCTGGTCTTAATTTATGGAGGACTGGGTAGCTCAGCTACGTATTTTTCATTAATTTATTATATTGTGACTGGCATTGCACCTGAGGTGCTCAAAGGAAAGCGTCCCAGTCAGTCTACAAATTTTACCACATTTAACTCTTTCCCTCTTAAATCCCCCAAAAGTGGCTGGATGTAAAACGTTGTATGCCTAAAAACTTTTTCTTAAATTTCTCATTACATGAAAAATTTTTTGCTGAAATTTGTATGTAAGACCATTCATGATGGCACACCCCAGGTAAAAAGGTTTCCTTAGCACTTGTTGGGTGCAATGTGCGAACCCGCGCCAATGAAAGCTATTGACTCAGTCATACTCTGACCAGGAATGGGTTAAGTCCTAAAATACATTGATGGCTAAATACTTCCAGTTGGCAAAAACCCCACGCAAAGCCCCTTACCTCATTGCATACCAGTCCCTGATTTTTTCGTATATTTACCTAGATTTAAGACAACAATTGCCTGTTTAAATTCTTCATGAAAAGAGCTTTCGTTCAAGTACCAACATGCCTATAGTCTTAAGTCATTGGTTCTGGCACTGCCTGGCAAGTCATGCTGCAGCTGCCCTTGTGGCAGCTGCAGCATGACTTGCCAGGCAGTGCCAGAACCACTGACCAAGGCCTGGGACCATAGTATGGAATGCGTTAACACTTTCTAGGATTATCACTGTTGTGTACCTGGTTTACTGTAGTGAACATAGACGTAGAAACCAGCAATGATACCAAAGGTAATAAGGGCAGTCCACCAGTTGATAACAAACATGATGCCCAGGCAAATGAGAGCCCCAGCCAGACTAAGCCACATGGAGTAGTAGCGGAACGCTGGGCGCCAGCCTGAAAGTAAACCCAGTCAGTCAGGCTTAGTACAGTGGGGGACCAAGGCATGGGACTGCTGTGATGCGGTACGGGAAGACCAGCTTTCATTACACCTCTATCCACGTAAAACTAAATCCCTTTTCATCGATTTAGACAAGATTCAAAACATTTTGAAACCGTAATCTTTATTGTGAACACATAAAGAGGAAATCCTTTGAAGGGATGGTGAGTCACATCTCTGGATTCTTAAGTACTCTGTGTGATTAGCTGGATGTAAGATGTGGATTAATTGCATTGTCAAATTTTTCATAAATAAAGCTTTAAAATATAGGACAACCATTTTCTATATCTTTGTTATTCTTACAGCGTAATTTGTAAAGAAATCATATCAATGTTTTTCATTTTAAAATCCATGTTACAATCTAATAAGTCTAATGGTCCAGGACTTGCAATACATACACCAGCATCCAGTTGGACTTCTTTATATATTCAGACTCTTCTGCCACCTAGTGGTAGAACCCTGTACTCACCTGGTGACTTGGCCAGTGATGCATCAAAGCAGGAATAGTTGATGAGAGCATATGACATTAGGAAGAAATTAGAAATTAATGGAGCTATGCTGTTCAGTTGACCTACAAAAACATAAATGTTTATTAAAGACATAATTCAATCCGCACTGCTAAAGAATATACTTGGTTTCATTTTGATACTGTATAGCTTGACATTGGGTCTACCTATGACAACATGCATGTGATTGTTTTCCATACTTTGTGCATCATACTCCGTACCGATAGCATAACAGCAGGAAAATAAAGGACACAACTAGAACAGTCCTTGCTGATACACTACATTTGAAGCCAAATTTGAGCCTCATGTGGCCTGTGAATCACAAAATATTTCTGCTAGCAAGGATTCTGCTACAGACAGCTGGACAAGCTGAAGTAGTATACCTGCCCAAACTGGGTGGGGGTGGGAGAAAGAAATGTTGACCATATGTCCGATATTCCTCGTGGCTGTAATAAGTGATTAAGTGATCATTGATTTAAAAATTTTTTTTACATAAACTATTAAATTAACTCTGGCAGCAAACATCACCTATTTACGGTCATAAACAGAGTAATAATCATAACTAATTTAATCAAATTTTAAGGGGACTGCATCAGCTTTCCATTCATTTTCCCTCATTAGTGCTCATGCTCATACAGTACTCATACAATTACTATTAAGCTCTGCTTCTCTTTTTAATTCAAACAGTACACACTAGGAAATTCATGTTGACTATAATGGACAGGGAGTCTTGGACTTTGCACACTGTATATAGATAAATGGATGAAAAGGGACTTTCTGATGGCTACAAAATTATCAAACAATGCTAGGTATATTGATGATATTGCTTGTGTAAATGTACAAAATTTCAGTGAAATTGCTAAAGAAATTTAATGCAAAAGACAGCCCTTTGGAAGGTAACAATTCAGATGGTTTGAGAGATGTGTTTCTGGACTTGGATATTCTTGTCACTAATGACAGGTTTTGCATTAAAGTCTTATAATAAAATTAACGAGTTTAACTTTGAAGTATTTATTAACTATCCTTTCCCTGACAGTAGTATTTCGGAATCTATTAGATATAATAAATTTTTGTCACAAATTTTCAGATTTGGTCGTATTTCTTCCAAATTTCAGGACTTTGCATCTAAAACCAAATTTATTTACAATAAACTTGGGTCAAGGGGATTCAAATATGTAATTTTGATCAAATATTTCTACAAATTTTGCAGTAAACATCCAGAGATCATTAGAAAGTTTGGCTTTAATAATTGTGGAGATTTAAGACTTTCCTGTTTTGCTGAATCATTTTATCTTTTGCATCATTCTGTTTTAATATTTAACTTTCAGACATTTTAGGCCAGCATGTTTCCATTCAGGTTAAACCCCCCCCCCCCCCCCAGGGGGCTATTGGTAGCAAGCAGAGGCTACAACAGTTACAAGTTTGCCTAATTGCACGAAGAATCTGGTTAAAAAGCTAAATTTTGATTACATTTTCTTGAATTGAATGCTAATGACTTTCATTCTTTTCTGACATGCCTAAGTACACATTTACTCAATGTCAAAAATTACTCAATTTTGACAGTATTTACTCAGATATCACAAACTTGACCCATTATGTTGAAACGTTAACTCAGGGTTGGCAGTGAAATAGAGCTTTACTGTTTGAAGACTTTCAAAGTGAGCAGTAGGTGCCAGGTTAGCTTATGGAGAGTAAAGAGTTCGGACTGCGGAATAGGGTAACGACTACTAGGAAGCCGTTTTGGACAAAAAGACACAAATACAATCATGGGGTTCGTTTTACATTTCTGGTGCAGGATGTCCATTGTTACAGTACTTGGTAAGATTTCCCTCGGTTTGTACAGCTGGTCTAGCTGTAACTGTTTATTTTGTGATCACTGGGACACAATACAATGCCCTAGTTTGTTTCTGCTTCAGTTATACACTGGTAGGTGGCTAAACTACGGTAAGCTATCCAGCTAGAAAGGGTACATACTCAAAATTATTCTTGTATCTGAACTTGTACCATACAAATTTAGTAATAACGTTTGGTTTAACAGGTATTCTTTATTCACATTGAAGCTCTGCATTTATAGGCAAAGCTTAATTTATTTTGCCAATGCATCATTTGACACATTCATATAATTTCATTATTATGTGGGTTGTCTTTGCTGAATATTTAGCTTAGACAAGGAGCCACTACTCAGAGAGACATGTATGGGTACAGGATCCAAAACATGTTCTGAGCAGTTAACCGCTACAGACCCTTTAATTCATTTGGGCTCATGTAGCCTATGTCAAAATTCTACTGAGAAAAGTTGTGCAATATGGACAATAGTACTTCCATATATATGTACATAGGTTAGACAGTGACAAGTTAGCTTATGGAGAGTAAAGAGTTCCGACTGCAGAATAGGGTAACGACTACTAGGAAGTGGTTCTGGACAAAAAGACACAAATATAATTGGTATACAAGTTTTTACGACAATGACTGACCTAAACTGTGAGTGCATGTAATGCATAATTACATGTAAACAATAGGTAATTACTAATTAAGTTTCTTGATGAAGAAAAGAATTTAACCATGATTTACACAACTCACACACACACTTATAATAATTCTCTTATACACAGAAAAAAACACTTACGTCTGGAATATGTATTTACAGAATAATATTTTCTCTAAAGTATTTTAAGAAAATTTGCTTAACTGAGCAAATTCCCTGCCTGGAGGGTACGAAATTTTGAAATTTCCAAAATAAGTTTTTACCTTACAGAAATTATCTTACATTTATATTTTATGTTCGGAAAGAGTGGGACTCAAACTTGCAACCTTTGGCGCCAGTTGCCTAGCTTAGATGGTAAAACTTCTTAATCACAGATCTTCTTCTTCTTCTTCTTCTTTTTTTTTGGGGGGGGGGGGGCTTCATGTGTGGAAATTTTCTTACCCTTTTAATAAAAACTATTTATTATTTTTTAAATAATATGTTATAACAAGTATTGATTTCAGATAATAACTTTTTGGCGTGGAGGTGTATTTTTGTGTGGCCATTAGCAGCCTCAGTTGCTGTTTCACTTAAAGCATACATTTGATCATTCTACTGGTGTGGTCGTACTTTTAACAATTTCATCATTGCCCGACTTTGCATCTAGCCTCTCATGATGCGTCCATTATAAAGAAAATTATCTACATGTTAACATATTTACTCTGCTACTTTTACGTGACTCACCAATGAGAATGAAGCACAGGGCTATAATAAAGGCCAAAACGTAGGCTCTGCGTGGTTCCTCTCCTTTTCCATAACCTTTCCCGAACCAGTGTATTTTGGGAAAGATCTTGTCTTGGCAAACAGCCTGAAACATTGGCCAAACGACAATAAATTGCTGTTGAAATATCTCAAGGAGAAATACAATTAAACCATGTCATTTACTTACACCTTTGTTCTCCATTATTTCATTTATGTATATTGTCTGAATAATATTGCTTTCAAATGTTTCATGATTGTTCTGCTTGAGGAGACTTGAATGAGTGGTCAATAAATGCGGCACTACATTACATTACCAGAAAACTACACTTGTGACGACCCACTTTCAGGAACTGTTCTAGAAACAGTCATATCACTAGCAAAGCTAACTTCTGAGACTGACTATGAAATTAAGAGAGCGGTTTATGTTACAGGCAACAATTCTTATCCAATATTTGACAGTCTGAACAACTGCCCAAGACTTACCTGAAAGACTTTTGGTGCAGATACAAGGCTAACTAAGGCAGAGGACAAAGTGGCACTGATGATACCAGCGATTGTGAGAGGAGCGAACCCTGACACCAGCTGCATCACCTGTATATACACAAAGCACCTATAGGTGGCACCACTGGTAACCTCACTCTGCTATCCACCTGTTGCAGGCAGAGGCATCTTGGGGGATAAATAAAACTTGCTTCACTCATTGGTTGATAAAATGTCATGTGACACAGGAAGCAGGTGAATACATTTTCTGCTTGGTGAAGCCTCAGTGCTCTTACATGGACACTACTAATGACCACATTATCATTCAGGTCATGTAGAACTCCAATTATAGATGAAAGTTTATCATTTATGGTGTAATTTCATTGATGTTGTGTCCAGAGTCACTACAACACATTTTGTAGAAAAGCATTGAACAAAAAGTGCTAGAAGAAACTAAAGTAAAGTTTGTGCAAATCTCTTTTTGTCTACTAAAACATATTTCCTCTACAAGTAAATCCATGTGACTTTGGTACTTCAAAAATTTTATCTGCCCCCCCATCTCAATACCAACACTAGCATTGCTTTCTTTTTCAAACAATATTTCAAGCTATGAAAGGTACTGGAAGAATAAAATACTTCACCTCATAATTATTTTCAAGTCCATAGCGACAGTTCGGTTGGCATCCGACCACAGTTTCTGGCATGGCAGTGGCATTGCCTATCCCCGAAAGGGTAAGATTGGTACTGGAAGAATTGGCGAAGCTGTCGTTAACAGCAAGGGCAGCAGCCGTAGCAAGCGAACCCGAGGCATCCCTCAAGACACAGGATCCCACCATCCACGCCATACCGATGTAGACGATTGTACTGATAAGGATGGCCAGTAGGGTGCCCTTGGGAATGGCCTTCTGGGCATCCTGAAATTTGACAAACAAACCAAGACCTTTTAATCTTCGCTTTCATACATCAACTTGTGTTTATCTAAAATAATTCGTTTTCTTGAATATATCGTATTCATTCCAATAAGCGCTCAGTGCCCTCAGGAAAAATTTAATGTGAAATATGTCTAAAAATAGGTAATGAACTAGAATTGAGACTTAAAATTGACCTATATCTGTGGAAACCAAGGTTGCTTTTCTGACAAAAAAATGGGGGAGTGCCCTTATTGGAGCATGTGCCCTTATTGGAATGAATATGGTATTTATCAACATTTAAGAGAAAGTCTGCATCTTCAGATTCATCAAAAAAATTGCTTTCATTTTAGTACCTGGCAGCTAGTCTACAATCAGTGGTTTTTGCACTGACTTGAAGGTTGCAATTAGGCCCTTGTGGGCAGCTGTGACATGACTTAAAAGGCACTTTAAAACCAATGACTATGGCCTTTGTTGGTATCAAGTAGCACCTACTCTAAAGACCATCTCTCATGACAAACTACATGTTTTTACAACTGCCTTTTCATGGCACTAGTGTCTACTTATCCAATAAATTAACTTGTATTTTTACTCTTTCAGTGCCAAAATGCAACTTAAGTCAAACTATCTGAAACAAATTTCTCTGAATTATAATAAGGATGCTAGATTCGTGTCCCTCGCAAAAAGACCATTCATTCAAGTACCAGCATGCCTAAGTTACATAGACTCCAATAGTCTGGGTCAACAGCTTTACTTGGCACGTTTTAGGTGCAATGTGCCCAAAGCACACTGAGAAAAGCTTTTGACAGCCCAAAATGTGGCACTCAAAGAGTGAAGTCGCCAATAACATCCATGGATTTAAGCCAATTGATCAGACACATTAGCTGACATGATCTACAGTTAGGCCACCTTTACTTTATCATTGAAAATACTAGAAGTACATCCACATCATAACTAAATAATGCAAAAGGATAATAAATACATAATACCCCAGTTTTTACTGGTTGTGGGTGGACCTCCATGAAGGCATTATTTGCCACTGCCATGGAAGCCACCCACAATACATGGCAGACATTACACTGTGGAAATTACGGTAGTCAAGTTAGACGCAGGTACACTGCTGTGATATGAATGTTCAAGGTCAGATAATTTTCATTTACCAATGCAAGTCATGTTTATTTTAGATTCTAAAACCATGCTTATAATTCAGCACACCTTATTTGTTTTCCAGATATTAACCCCTAAAGTGTGCTGATTTAAGATTGAGTCAACATCTTTCCTCTGGACATTTTGCATGCATTGTGCAGTCCTGAGGAAAGCTGTTGCCTAAAGACTACTTTTGCTTTAGACTAAGCTTGCTGGTATTTGAATGAAAGGTATCTTCATGAGGAATTTGAATCTTTTAACCATCATATGTTTATTGGTAATGAGAAAACAACTATAGCAGTGATTAGCACTTGAAGCGTTAACATCTAAATCATGACCCAACTTGAGGATTTGCAGACACAATGGAGACTGTACTTAACTCATTCCATACCAGTCCCTGATTTGTCTGTACATTTACTTAGATTTAAAACAACAATTGCATATTTAAATTCTTCACGAAAAGAGCTTTCGTTCAAATACCAACATGCCTATAGTCTTAAGTCAGTGGTTCTGGCACTGCCTGGCAAGTCATGCTGCAGCTGCCTTTGCGGCAGCTGCAGCATAACTTGCCAGGCAGTGCCAGAACCACTGACCAAGGCCTGTGGCCAAAGTACGGAATGAGTTAAGTCATATATATGTATACTTATGACTTTGAATTTTGCATTTTGTGTGTTTCAGAAGAATTTATAGACATAATATTTTGTTGATGTTAAAGCTCTGGGCCTTATGATGAGCACCACATAATGCAAGTAATCAGAGTGGAAGCAATCATGTTTGGAATGCTGCGTGCATGTGCATTAATCGTTTATAGCAATGCCTTCTAAAATGGTCTGTGTGAATGAGAAACATGCTTTTGATTTCAGCCGTCAGTGACACTGAAAACAAAGCCCTTTTGTCATCTCAGTCTAGATGCAGAGTTCAAGGTGTCATCTGTTGTTGTACCAAGCATAAGTGTCAACAGTGGGGGTACACAGTCATTTTATTTTCAGATGTAACATACATTATTGATATACCAAAGCAGCCAATGCTACACTGGCAGCCACCTATGCTCAAAGTGCATTGGTGGCAACTGAAAGGTTTGATACAACTTTGATATTCACCTCCAAGTCTCCAGATATATTGGCCCCGGCAAGAATTCCTGTGGCTGCTGGGAAGAAGATGGAAAATACGGAGAAAAACGATTCCCCGCCCCTAAAGTCTGGTTGTATATTCTGTACAAATACATCACCTGAAAAGTATAAGTGTAAAATGAGCTTTATAATAGTTACACAGCGGCAGCAATACTCAAAAAATTGTTGTGAAAACTACAAACCCATTGGAATACACAACACAACGTAACATATAAACAACATATATGTGTATATATAATATATATACACACACACGCATACATAAAAATATTTTGTGGGCAAATATACGATTGTAACTTGGATGTTGATTTGTTATATATATATATGGTTTGAAGAAAGATGTATAAAGATGCAGTTTATCTGCAGGTCCAAAATTCCCTCCAAAAAGTATGCATAGTTCAGGATTGTAGTTTGCCTCACAATATATATGGTCACATAAATCGCGATAAACTGAACCTACTAGTCATACTCTCCCCAGACCAATCAGAGTTGGGGAGACACGTGATGGAGGAATGAAGTTAAAAAGTGCCACTGCACCAGAACACATGGCTGGCAGCAGTGCAGGTGGACCACCTGACAGAGATCTGGTTGCTAGGAGCTACGAGGTGCAGCCTCCTTGCTGGGAGAAACATTTCTGAGACACCCACCCCTGGTAGTCTGCCTCCACAAGTTTACATGCCTTCATCAGTGTTCCAAGTGTGTTACTGGCTTGAATCCCAAGTATGAACTGTATGTTCCATAGTTTTTGTAACACTTATGCAGTTGGCTGCTGTGAATGTTTAACTATTCCCAAACAGAATTTCATATTTTGGTCATGAATATATCAGCAATGATTGAAATTGAAAGGTGGCCAATTTGTGACCCTTTTGTTCTCACCCCCAAGGGCCAGATTGAGTATGAGGGGGTATATGGGTGATTTTTTTTAAACATAGTACATGAAAACTGATTTTATAGTCTCTAAAGCATGAATGGTTACTTAATTTCACGGGATCTTTCAAATTACACAGTAACAAAAATGCAGCTTTATACGAAAAGAAGGCATGTCCCCTGGGCAAATTATTTGGCATGAAAAAATTGCTGAATTTATGTGTCCTTACTGCCCACCCTTCCCTAGAAATACACTTTTATATTCACATGGGTAATCTTATGTATAGCTCAATATAGCAATAATGTGCAACTGTACACTTTTTCACGAGAGGTCTCCCTCATTATAAAGAAATGTCACCATATACCTATACATCAATTTTCTTTCATGCTGACCCGGAAAATTTCTTGCAGATGATAATTAGCTGTGAGTCAAGTTGCTCTCAGGAGGGTCAAAGGTTAAATTTTCCATATGACATGAACTTTTGGAGTTTGACACATGGCCAGACACATTCTGTACAGATGCTGGTTGCACTTTGTCCAGCTCTTCTGTGGACACAGAGGGGTGTGAGGTCTCACTTCAGGCTTCAGACACCTCTAAGAGGCTGCACTCTGTGAACTTGTCACCCCTCAACCACAAATTGGAGGGTCTACGTAATCAATGTGCAGACATGAGAAACACCTTAGAGACCATATAATCTTACCAGCTTAATGCATCAAATATGTGGACCCCGCCCCCCCAACTGGGTTTTTTCCATGACTAGTTTTGGCCATGAAGCAAACTTTGTTCTCCCTTTTCCTGTCAGAGAATAAAAAATAAACAGAAACCCGTGATTGACACACTTAGGTAACAGTTGTATCATTTGCCACCTGTCACACAAAATTCCTTCACATGGTGTCTCTCTTTGCCAATCAACTTGATAACACCACTGTATAAACATATCTTTCCGGTGTGACAATGGGGGTTTTTGATGGAGTTTCATCAAGTCTGAAACCACTGTACATGTCAGACCAGGGCCACATCCAGGAATCTGGAAAGGAGTGGGGGTGGGGGAATTTAAGTGGCCAAAGCATTGACTTGTTTTGTTAAGAAAGGGTGTCTGGGGGTCCTCCTCCAGAAAAATTAGAAAATTCAGCTGTGGAATGGTAGATTCTGAGCCTAATTTGCAGGAAATACAGCAAAGTTTTGAAGTACCGGTACATTATAAACAAAAGTATCTATTTTGTGCAAAGTTTTTTGGGTGACGGGGGGGGGGGGGGGGGGGGAGGGGGAGAGGAGGATTTGCCCCCCCCCCCCCTGCAGACTTGCTGTAATTTGGCCTTTCACAATTCAGATGGCCTCTCAGAATTGTGAGCATTGCATGATTTGCATATACAGCAGTACCATGCAGTCTTGACACATGGACCTTCAGCACCGGTCCCAAAGGACTGCCTCAAAAAGGTGGCCTTTCATTACAAGTGCAATAACATGGAAAAATTTAACATTAGTCTAGGATGACCAGGTGATAGTCATTAGCCACAGGATAATTGTAGAGGAGTTTGGCTTAACTCATTCCACCCTAATGATGCTTTTTCCATGCTTTTATCTAAATGTCATCCGCTAATAATATTTCAATAATTTAGAGATTATTTTTCAAAATTTTGGATGAAATTTGTATGGAAGATCATTCCAAATTATATGCTCATGGTCAACATCTTTCCTTGGCATGCTCTGGGCGCAATGCGCCCAGAGCACGCCAAGGAAAGCTGTTGACTCAGTCTTCTAGCACGGTGGAATGAGTTAAAGTTGTTATTGTCACCTCAGTCAAACTGGCAATAAAGAAATTTTAGATTTTTGTAATTAATTGTACGGCTGACTTAAAATGCATTCATCTACATGAAACCCAGATGCATAGATTAAAAAAAAAAAAACTCAGATAGCTTTACTAGGTGTTGGCTAATGCAACCAAAGGTTGGCTGGAGCTTTCTTGTTTTTTCCACCCTAAACTGATTGAAATTGTGTTATTCCTAGTGCAAGCCAGGCAGATTTCATGCCTGTGTGTGGAAAATTTACAATAAATACCCCCCCCCCCCCTACTAAAAATCAGACATGGAAATCAAACTGTATATTCATGTACCTGACTTTCATCTGCAGACACTGCATGTCCATGTACCCTGTGACCTTTGCTTGTGATATTGGGGTCTGTGGACTGTTTTGTAATGATGACAGAGGTCCACCCAATAAAAATTGTTGTACTTTATCATGCTATGTAGCAGTATCAAATTTTGACTGGCTGAAAAACATCCTGAGGCATAAACAATATGGTACAACACATATATGCTGGGTCCATAGTGTATGTAGCAGTAATTGTAACACCACATCAGGGCCAGAATTTTGCAAAATTTTGCCAGAATCTATTTGGATTTTTGTCAATTAGTTTTCTTTTTAAAGAAAGACAAGTTTAGGAAAGTCTGTAAGAGGATGGACTCTCGGATTCTTGCCAAAATTCTGGCCCTGCACGTGTGCCTTGTGTATAGTTACAAGTACACATTCAGTGACTTTTCTGAACATCAGTCAGTTTGCAAATGCAAATGATTCAGATTGATTTTGGCTAAATATGTTTATATGGCTAAAATATCTTACAATTAATTCTTTAACTCTTTCAGTGCCAACTTTCGGACTGAGTCAACAGCTTTTCTTGGAACACATTGGGCGCAATGGGATATTTTCTCGGGAAATAAAGACATGCTGGTACTTGAATGAAAGGTCTTTTTACAAGGAATACAAATCTGAGATCCTAATAATAATTCAGACCAGTTTGACTTCAGTAGATCGAGTTTAGACGTGATTGGCACTGAAAGAGTCAAGAGTCATGGCAGAATTATAGCTTTATTTCAAATTTTGACTGCAAGGTTTTGAAGTCCAGACCTGTTCCTGTATATATGTAGTGACCAGTGGATCACGAGCTATGGCAGGGCTTATCCTGTGGCCAGTAGTTTCTTTGGTACTTCATAACAAGGAAATATAGCCACACATGATGCTGCCATTAATTCATGGCGGGGAGGGAGCACTTGCCCTGGCGAAATCCACAAATTTTGCATTTTGGGATTCGATGGGGAGACAAGTATGTCAGAACAAGGGACAATGATAATATCAGCAGAACTTGCCCCAAATATCATGATTCATTATGCCCCCCCCCCCCCCCCCCCCAAGTGTATGATGGGCACCCTTGGTATGGATACAGGTGCTCACTTTGGCCAGAGAAATTAACAGGCAAGCTTTAGTAACTATAATGAAACCTAATTATAATGGCTTCGGGTCCCTGCAAAACCCAACAGATATCTGGATATGTCAGATAAATGAGTCAAACACCAAAGGAACTTGACTTTAAGCCCTAAAATCTTTTGTCATTCAATGAGTATGTCAGGTATTTGAATAGTTTTTATAATGAGCTTTCACTGTATGTAAAAGCACTAGAAAGTCGCAGCCTAGCCAAGACTGTGTGGCAAGCATGCACATACAGAGAGAAAACTAGGAAAGATGATTTGCTGCATAGCAAATCAGTGTGTGTGCCTTCAAAGCATATTGGTATGGCATCTCTATCTATTATAGCTTTGAAGTTATTCAAGATTTAAAATTTCTAATCGTGCTATTTAGCAATTTAGCATAATTTAAATTGCTACAACTTTTATTTTAAATTAATTAGGTGCGAAATGCTCAACAACCCCCTAGTAGAAGTTGGAATGACATCTCTATCTATTATAGTGTTGAAGATATTCAAGATTGAAAATTTAGAATACAGCTAATTAGCAGAATTTAAATTGCTACAACTTTTGTTATAATGGATTCATCAGATGCACAATGGTCAACAACACCCTAGTAGAAGTTGAAATTACATCTCTATCTATAATAGTTTTGAAGATATTCAAGTTTAAAAATTTTACATGCTGCTAATTAGCATAATTTAAATTGCTACAACTTTTGCTTTAGATTCATTACATGTGCAATGGTCAATAAACCCCTAGTAGAAGTTAAAATGACATCTCTATCTATAATAGTTTTGAAGATATTCAAGTTTTCAAATTTCAAATGCTGTTAATTAGCATAATTTAAATTGCTACGTTTGTTTCAAAATTCATTGGATGTGCAATGGTCAATAACTCCCTAGTAGAAGTTGGAATGACATCTCTATCTATTATACTTTTGAAGATATTCAAGATTGAAAAATTTCAAATGCCCCTAATTTGCATAACTTTAAACATCTTCATTCCTTTGTATTAAACGGTCAAACTCCTTGTATGCAGGTACAATCATGCCAAGTTTGGAGTTTCTATGTATAATAGTGTTTGAGAAAAGTGTCGGACAAATTTGCTGGTAAAGAAGAAAGACAGACAGACAGAAAGAAAGAAAGAAAGAAAGAAAGAAAGAAAGAAAGAAAGAAAGAAAGAAAGAAAGAAAGAAAGAAAGAAAGAAAGAAAGAAAGAAAGAAAGAAAGAAAGAAAGAAAGAAAAAGAAAGAAAGAAAGAAAGAATGAATTTCAGGAAAAACAAAAAAGTGTGTGTTGACACACACACTTTAAAAAGCGGTCACTAGAGGCCACACCTACAGCAGGAGGGAGACAACAATACAGGGTGGTCTCATTACCTGTCACTTCAGACCATTATGAACTGAGGTGGTCAATTGTACGACCCATGGAAGATTGTAACAAATTTTCGAAGCTGAACACAGTTACGACTTCCATCTGTTCCACATGTAGTTTACAACTGTCAAAACAAATGGGCAACAGGCATCCCACACTCTACCAGGTACAGCAGCCAAGTCTGTGAAAAAGTTGGCTCAAAGGTGGGGATGTTGGAGAGAATGGAATGCTTTTACATCACATGTATCCATCTGTAAAAGGCATATCTAATTTCATGTAGATTATGATTATACAATGTGGAGTAATGGTAATAAAGATTTATTAAGTCAAATCAAATGTTTACATAAATTGTTGCCTTCTTTGATTTTCAATGTTCTCGAGTTACAGTGTTGCTATCTGTGTAAGTTGACCTCGACGATTATTGAAGAAATAATTAATTTTCAGAAAGCAATACTAACCAGTAAGCCATTGAATGGTATGCTAGCTGTACACATACTATGTTTAGATTTGTATCTCAAGTACATAGTGTCGATTTGAGATCCGCTGCCAATAATAGTTTATTTGGAGAAACCAGTCTAAACATAACTAACAACTATTTACCCCTTCCCCTTTAAACTGGCCCAAACCAGCTGGCGGTCAAAAGTAGTCTGCTTCAGGGTTTTCAACAGTAATGAAAAACAATTTGAGAAATGTAGGTGAGCCCTATCAAGATCACATGCCTCAGGTCAACAGCTTTCCTTGGCATGAGTTGGGCAGTCAATGCCCAACCCAAGCTAAGGGAAGCTGTCGACTTGTTCTTAATTCAGGGGGGAATGGGTTAATTTACTCTGGATCCATCATGCAGAATACTTTGCCAAAGGAAGCAGGGGAAGCAAAAACTTTGCCTGTATTGCATAGATTATGTTCGAAGTATATATTTTGGGATTAACCCTTTCCCCCTTGAATTAACAGCGTTCCTTGGCATGTGATCTTGATAAGTCTCATGTACATTTCTCAGTCAAATTGTTTTTCATAACTGTTGAAATTGGTTGAAAACGCTGAAGCAGACGACATTTGACCACCAGCAGGTTTTGGCCGGTTTGAGGGGGAAAGGGTTAAGGGTATACGTTAAGTTATCAGTGATCTCACTGCTGGTTAATGCTTTCCTGAAAGTAACACTGTAAATTTACTTATAAACTGCACTAGAGTATAATTTACAGAAAGCATTCAAACTAGAAATTTATGCTGTTCAACTTTGGTAATGTTTCATGAAAGCAGTGTTTGCACAGCAATTATAAAAGTGCAGGTAGGTGATCATCATTTCATTTGATATAAATTTTTCATTCAGCAGGTACATTTTAATGTATTTCTGCATCAAGTTTAGAACAAACTATAAAACATGCTGAAATTGAAAAAGGCATTTGTGTCTCAAATTTTAAATATTTGTTGTTGTATGTGTCATACAGATGTTTGAAGTTGAAATGATGATACATCCAAGGAAAGTTACTTTTAAACGACTGATGACAAAACAGCACCAAATATTACAAATCTGAGATGTGATTTTATCAATTTCATAAACTTCAGTTTACTGTAGATCTGAGGTACCTACCTTAAAAATCAAATGAGCTGAATCAATATTTGTGTTAACTTATGATGAGCCTTTGTGTAATTGTTATGTAAAAATTGCCATCAACTAACATTAGAAAACTGTAATTAACAGATTCTTCCATTTGTTAGCTTTCAGATAAATGTAAACTTTATCTCACTTTACATGTGGATTAATGGTTCTATGTAAAATGTGAGAGTCACTGCTAACCTAACATATATCCTTCAGAAAGTAATTTATTTTGTGCAGTACAATCCTGAATGCTACATTGCTGTTGCTGATAGTGCTGTGCAGTGCAATCTGCTATCTTTTCCTTAGCAACATTATCATTTTATGCCATGTTTACTGATTTCATACAGGGCCCTGGGGGTAGATTAGTGCTCCAATCACTAACAAGGAGACCGTCTGTAAAAACACACACACACACACACACACACACACACACACACACCAATCACTAACAAGGAGACCCTCTGTAAAAAAACACACACACGCACGCACGCACACACACAAACACACACACACACACACACACACACACACACACACACTCTCTGTGCAAAAAGTGTTTTTCTCCTATCGGTCATTTCGCACAAATTTCA
This sequence comes from Hermodice carunculata, assembly GCA_964020975.1. Classification (NCBI taxonomy): domain Eukaryota; kingdom Metazoa; phylum Annelida; class Polychaeta; order Eunicida; family Amphinomidae; genus Hermodice; species Hermodice carunculata. The sequence continues at coordinate 78,994,226 of OZ026617.1, forward strand.
AAAGTCCCAACACTTTAACATGTAACTTGCTAGCATTTTCTATTGATGTGGGCAATTTTTTATCGGTAAAAAACGACAGACCGGTACTTTTTGCATGGACTGTATACAAACATATACATACACACACACAAAACACGCAATGCATGTCCTTGTCAAACAGTGTTATCCTGTCCTGGGAATCAATCTAACCCAGGAAGCTTATTATATTTACAATCATTTTGAGTAGGGTCACTCACAAATATAAAGCAACCTATCAACCAAAGCAAGAGGCTAGTGTGAATAGCTCAACCTGCACTGGATACACTCACCCCAAAATTAAGTCTCAACCTGAGCTGAGCTTAATTGAGCTTCAGCTGACACTTGAACTGAGCTAAGATCAACAAAACAAATTTGATGTGGATTTGGCTGATGGTTTTGGACAAAATTACACATACTTGAATATATGTAAGTATCCATACCGTAACTATGGTAATCTACTTTTACTGATCATGAGATAATTTTTGTAATTAATATTTTAAATCAACAAATGAAACATGTACACTCAGCCTGGGGACTGTGACCTACGCTGACCGTGACCTTGACCTTCACCAAGCCTGATAATATACAGAATGGTCACCTGGATACCTACTTCATAATTAGTGACCCAGCTTAACCCTTTACTGAGATCCTGACCAGATACATCCACAGCATGTTTGAACCAGATCTGGTTCATGATTTTGAAAAAAATTACATAAACATACATTTTTATTCCAATATATAATCATACTAATATACACTTAGAAATTTGTTTAAAATTAGGAAATGACAGTGGTGCAATAGAATGTCTATTTGGTGGAGATTGAATTAAGCTATACATTCCTGCCCAGTTTGAAGAGAATCCAGTCTGTACTTTGGCAGGTCAAAAATTACAAAATCACAAATAATAACAACAACAACAACAACAACAACAACAACAACAACAACGTAGTGCTTTTTGTTGAAGAAATTAAGGTCTAGGAGTCCCTAGGAGTATTGCTGTTCAGTTTCAAACCAACTAGCCAAGCCAATTCACACATTTTCATTTAAAAGATCCCACCTCCTCCCATTCCAATGAAAAAGAAAAGAAAAACAAGAGTGCCACATGAACAGCCCATCCTCAGCTGATCTTGACATTCAACCCATAATAAGTCCCACTCTGGTCTATGATAAGCATTTTAGAGAAGTAAAAAACCAGAGGTGTCCCTGTGCAATTTCAAAACAATTGGTTGAGTAGCTTCAGAGATTTTTTTTAGATTTTGCCAAAATGGTGAACAAACAAGAGGGCTGTGTGAACAGCCTACGCTCAGCTGACCTAGACATTCATCACATTTGCACCTCTGTGAACTTGGGATAGGATCAAGGTCACCCATGTACTGAGTAAGTCTAGCCTTTATAGAAGAACACTAACATCTGCAAAATCAAGGTCCCAGTTCAAGTAGTTCTCAAGTAAAGTTATGGTGAAGAGGAAAATTAATAAATCTTGCACTGTGACCCCAGAAATGAGGTCAAAGTCACTCAAGTACTGTCTAAGCATGACCTTCATAAGAGAAACATTAACATGTGCAACATCAAGGTGCTAACTCGGAACAGATCTCAAGTTATCAAGTGAACAGTAAATTCCGTGTCAGTTGGTAAAGACTCACCCAAGGTACATTGCCAGCAAGTTTGAAGTCAATCTGGATGACGGTTTCGGAGAAGTAAAAAATGTGAAGAGAAGAAGTCGAAAATAGCAATAATACACAAAAAATCATTAAAAAAAAAAAAAAAAAAAAAAAAAAAAAAAAAAAAAAAAAAAAAAAAATTGCAGCAGCACCTGGTGAACAAATTTAGAATTAGGAATCCCTAGGAGTGTTTCTGTGTGATATCAATGCAATTGGGTAAGCGGTTTTAGAGATGATTTTTTTAAAGATTTGCCCCAAAAAGATAAAAAAAAAAGAAAATCATAAAAATGCAAAAATCACTGGAGCTTGACCAATTAACAAACTTGGTAGAAACCCACCCAATGTACATTGCCACCGAGTTTGAAGTGAATCTGGCTGGTGGTTTTGGAGAAGAAGTCGAAAATGTGAATTGTGGTTGAATGGACCACAGATGCCCTACCCTCCTAAATGCTCAGCTGACTTATCACCTGAGCTAAAAAGAGGAGAAAAAAATTGCATCACCTCTTGAACAAATTAAGATCTAGGGGCTCCCAAAAGTGTCCCAATGCAAGTTTAAAGCAATTAGCTGAGCGGTTCTGAAGAAGATTCTTTAAGATTTTGCCAAAAAATGAACAAAAAAATCATTACAAAATCCAAAAATCATTGGACTGCGACAATTTGTACAAACTTGGTAGAGATTCACCTAATCTATACCCCCACTAAGTTTCAAGTGAATCTGGCTGAGTTTTAGAGAAGTCAAAAATATGAATAGTGAACAGATGCACAGATGACGGACCACACTGTAACCTCATCTGACTTCTCAGCTGAGGGAAAAAGAGGATCGTGTCGTGTTGAAAACATTTGGCAGAAACCCACTCAATGGTCGATCCCTCAGAAGAGAATTTGGGGCCAGTTTTTGACACGTAAAAAATGCTAGACAAATGAACCAGCATTCTCTTACCTCAGTAGACTTAGCCCACAAGTCTGCTGACATAAAAGCTATATTTGCAGACAAAACATTCATGCACAACGAAGACTGTTCCTGCTAGACTGCAGTGTACATAAAATTACATGCAAATATTTTCATTTCTTAGTTGATTTACCATTAGGATGAGACAAGTGTGCATTATTACAATGTACACGTACACTGTCTCTAAACAAATACTCTCTCTACCATACATTTAGTTACACATAGTCAGCAACCGATAAGAGCACATGGAGCCTGAGGAATCTCACTTGTGACAAAAAAACCGGTCCTCGTCATTGCTTTTCTTTCCTACTTATAGCAACAGAACATTGACATTTTACATCAGTTCCAGCCAGATATCAACTAGAAATGCTAGTTCAGAAAAATATCAGTCTTTTATCTTTCCACATTACATGCTACGGTAGCACTATCCATTGGCCAAAAAGAGGTGCTTTGGCTAACATTATGTAAGCTTTAGCCACATTGGTTAACAATATTTCATAATTCATTCTATTTTTCAACCATATATTCATGGTCTTGTATTGTACTTAATAATTTCGATTTATTGAGCTTAATTTAAACATGTTGCTCATGATTTTGGCTGACATACTCAACATAATTGGCTAGTCGTAAAACTCCTAGGGCCAGCTCAGCATGTCAGCTCAAACCTAATTTGCATTGATCTAATCAATTCATATAATCACAGGTGATAGTTTTCCTTCTTGGGTTCTCAAAACTGTTTCTGTTTTCATGGAGTTAATCGGCAAAGGACTGTGGTTGGCGTACCCCACAGACGACTCATTTGACGATAAGGGAAGCAGGCTCACTTGGAGTTGGACTGATGCTGAGCACTTTCATCCATCAGTTCGAGTGGAAGAGAGACAAGACACAGATGGATCATGTATTTTCTCCATGCCACAGCATGACCTATGACCTCACATGTATTTGGACAAGGTGCTGGATCAACACTTTTCCCACCCACTTGAGTGGGAAGGATAGAACATGAAGTTCTCCACATATAAATACATAGAGGAGGACCACAACTTTGTAGGAACAAAGTCCTTTATGATGCATTGCCACATGCACGCAAATTATTGAGGTTCTTCAAACTTGCTCAGTGCAAACTGTTTACTCGTACCGTAACAGTGACCTATTTTCATGCACAATGTATGTCTAGATATTGCACTGGAAGTCAAGATATATACTCTGAAGCCTCAACAAAGGCATTATTGTTCAAATACAGTAGTCCCTGTTGACTGGGGAGGGAGGGAGGGAGGGAGGGAGGGAGGGAGAGAGAGAGAGGGAGAGAGAGAGAGAGAGAGACTTTTACTCTCCAAATTAATCTACCTGTCCTGAGAGACCACTTGTGTTTTCAGAAGACTTATGTTCTTGCATTGGGCATGGACTCTGGTGACAGGGACTACTTCACTACATGCACATGGATAGTCTGAGTGAAAGATGAAACTTGACTGGTCACACTCCACCTGCCAAGGCAGAACGACTTGACAGGCAATGGAAAAATCACGAAGCAAGACTCCCACAAATTTGGCCAATACAATGACTTCCAAACTCTGCCAAATGTCTGCCTTAAAAGTGTCCATGTCATAATTTTAAATTATTTTTTTCCCCCTTTTTTAATAACAAGACCTCCCTCTACCAAACATTGCTCGAAATGTCAGGATTGGTATGTCTGGAAGCAGATACACTAAGACCTATTACAAAAGAAGCTTTCAACATAAAATGTGGTCTTGCTCCAAAAATATTTAAAAGTAATGTACAAGCCAGGCTCTGAATTTGGATATCCGCGGAGTTAACGTGTGGAACTCACACTCTACAACCTCTTTATACAGAACAATCTTCACAATGGTTTGAAAGAAACCACAGACCTCTCAACCTCTGAAGAAATGAATTACTGGAAACAGGACCCTGATCTTTGTTGATAAACAATGACAATTGTATTGCTGCTATGTGGTTGTAATCCCATCTGGGAACTCTAGTATATCCTAACATACATGTACTGACTGTCTAAATATTGCCATTTAACGTGTTTTTTATTTCTTGGACTGTATACTTTGATCTCACATTGTGTATTTTGGTCCATAATGATACCTCTGGGAGAATGTTTTTCTTCCTTCTCTTTCTCTTTTTTCTTTTTCTTTTTTTAAAACGCACAAGGACATTAAATAATGAACACGAACCCTGCAATTGCACTGCCTACAGACCACACATGTAGGCAATTGAATTGAAGGATTTTTTTACTGGTGAATACGAGAATGTAATTCCCACCACCACTTCAGCCACTTACCACAGGTACATAAACCCATCCATGCTATGAGAACATTAAAAGCACATGCTACATGTAGTCTACATTATGCCTGCCAATATTCATTCACAATACTGACAAGACAGGGTTAAAATGGAGAATATTTAATTATACAAACAGAATGGGCCAATTCCTTTTTGCTGTATTCCTCTATACAGTAAGCATAGTGAGTGCAAAGCCCAGCTTGTTCTCACCATAACCAAAAGACCCATGCCATACCTCTGCCATGTCAGCGTGAACATCAAGTCTTGACCAGGTAGATTTCAAGCTGGTCTGAACAGTCTCTGGGGGTTGTGGATGAGGAGGACGATTAACCCTTTCCCCCTTAAACCGGCTGGTGGTCAAATGTCGTCTGCTTCAATGTTTTCAACTAATTTCAACAGTAATGAAAAACAGTTTGACTGAGAATTGTAGATGAGACCTATCAAGATCACATGCCTCAGGTCAACAGCTTTCCTTGGCATGGGTTGGGCATTTAGGGCCCAACCCATGCCACGGAAAGCTGTTGACTCAAGTCTCAATTCAAGGGGGAAAGGGTTAAACCTTTCCTGGTATTATCAACCTGGTGAAGGTCAAAGACCCCTTGATGACCATCAGACCTCATACTGATCACAGGGAACAGGTACATTCAACAGCAGACAGAAGTAGATCAATAAACAGAGTCATGCGTGAGGCCCATCATTGTGCCTGCGTGAAAAGACTGAGTACATCCTCACTACCAGATCCATAATTTTCCCATGAATTGTAATTTTTCTATGCAAGACCATCTGCCTTGATCATCTGTGACTACGCCTTGCACCTGGGTAGTATATTAACTCTTTAAGACACATTAACCGTGTCACCTAATTTCTGTCCTGACTAGTAAAGCACCTTGTGCATGCAGTGGTGGCACCCAATCCAATCCTAAGCATCATGATGAGCCCTTATAACCTAAGCCACAGAGAATTTTATTTCATTCCTTGTAAAGTAGCTGTTATGTTGTTAATTCCCTGTGTTAGCCCACTCCAAGCTGTATGCGGCAACACATTATCCTAACTTGACCACTGATTAATGCCACCTTTGCACAATGTTAGTTCACACATTTCTGCTGGGGTGGCAAAACTGAGTTCGGGTTGGTAATAATATGCTAGTGTATTAAGTGACATATGTACTTAACAATACTGAAAACATTAAGTATTAATGTTACCCTTTCAAAATTAAAGCAGAATGTATACAGACAAAGTAGGAATGATATAATTTAAGCAGTTGGTCAAATCAACAGACCTTTGACATATAACAGCTAGAATATACTTGTCCTCAGTAGTAACTTGCAGGATTACCAACCACGAATATTCAAATACAGTAGCCCCTGTCAACTGGGAGGGAGAGAGAGAGAGGGAGGGAGGGAGGGAGGGAGGGAGAGAGAGAGAGAGAGAGAGAGAGAGAGAGAGAGAGAGAGAGAGAGAGAGAGAGAGAGAGAGAGAGAGAGAGAGAGAGAGAGAAATACAGTAGCCCCTGTCAACTGGGAGGGAGGGAGGGAGAGAGGGAGAGAGAGAGAGAGAGAGAGAGAGAGAGAGAGAGAGAGAGAGAGAGAGAGAGAGAGAGAGACCACAACAACAAACACTTGCACTGCATTGTGCAAATTTTTAACTCAAAGTCTTCTAACGAAAAAGAGCATTTGTGTAGCAAATACTTGCATGTTCAGGTAATATTGATGAAATATCTCACTGTACAAATATAATATAGGCCTTAAGGACCATTCAAATTTGTCATCACTTCCAACAGCAGACATATTTAACTCATATGCACCTCCTCCTTTCCCCTCAATTTAGTACTTTTAAAATGTTGATTTTGCCCCCACATAGAAAAAATATTTTGAGGATTTCAATTGACCAGGGGCACTGTGTATAATATGCTAATGATGAAAATGATGAATGGTCCCTTACACAAATTTACATGTCAATGATCTAAACATAGCAGAATGATCTAAACATAGCAGAGAGATACTAAATAAAGAGTTCTCATGGAACAGGACCAAGATCCTGAACAGGTGCAAACTAGGCATGAATAAAATGACCCGTCCTCTGTGTGAGCCTTTATGCTCTGAGTGAATACGTGGTCTTTCAGGACACCTTGCCATTTCTGAGCACATTATGGAGGCTGCGTGTTTGGATTGTTGAGAGCCCCAATCCTTTGAATATCGAGGCACAGACTGGTATTAGAAAAGGGAATGAAGTAAAAATGGTATACAGTGGCACCTGCTGTATGCAGCCACTGCCGTGACAGACCACATGCTCTTCGTGGCTGCACTTTTCCTGGCGACAAAACTCAATTTCTTTGTTAATTTACCTGTGGTGTCAGGTCACCGGCTGTATGTGGCCACTTTTCCGTGGCTGAAAGGGCAGCCACATACAGCAGGTACCACTGTAGCCTGTAGAGATTTAACCCATAACTTGTTCCAAATGATGCAACAAGCTGCTGGTAAATACATTAGTGAAAAGCCTGTCTCTGAGTCTGAGCCAAGATCTTGGATTAAAATTTAACAGCACAAGTAATCTATTTGAGAATTTACAATGAACTGTTGACAGACTCCAAATACGATGTTTCTGGAATGAATGTAATACTTCAGATATGTACACAAACCCGTGAGCTGTACAAATACAAGCAAAACAGTGTTCTTGTACTCTTTGCAAAATACTGTGAAATCTCCCTATTAAGACCATCCAAGGGACTGAAAAATGTGGTCTTAATGGGAATATAATTGAATTAAAGATCAAGACAAACAGGACTGAAAATTGGTAGTCTTAATACAGAAATGGTCTCATTAAGACAGAAATGGTCTCTTTATGGAGGTGGTCCTAATTGGAGATTCTACTGTATTTTGCAAATGATTGCTAAAATAATGTTGTTTTGTCATCGGGTTCTTTCTGAGTCTGACATGCGCCCAGATGTCACTTCTGGCTTTGCCAGCGCAGCTGAACTGTGTCACCTTTCGGGTTAAGCAAGTCATTTTTGTGACTGATGTCTGCTGCTCAAACGTAAGTTTCTGATTATTCCAGCGACTTTGGTTAGCCCACTGTACCACTAGCAGACCAAAGCCATGTAGGCATCTTAAGATCAAACAGAATTGATGTCATTAACGTTTAGCCTTAACCATGTTAACCGATCAAAGGCTGAACACAGATCTAGACCAAAGCTAAAGGGTATAACCTTATGATCAAACAATACTGATGTTACTGCATGTATGCCCATTCAGCCTTACTTATTCCAAGGCCAAGGCACAAAACATACCTGTGTGGGTATAATCTGATAATCAAGCAGTACTGATGTGCCTCCTCAGTCAGCCTTGACCCTCTGAAGCTCAAGTACAGACCAAGTTATATGAGTATGAGCTTGTTATCAAACAGTTTTCATGTTATTACATCGTGTGGCCATTTAGCCTTCAAGATACAAAGGCCAACGAGAGACTGAAGCTATGTGGGTATGATTTAAGGAAGAAACGATCTTGATGGGCTGTCTACCCATTCTGCTTACACCCTTCAAAAGTCGAGCCCAGGCCAAAGCCCAGTGGGCATGATCTAACCTTCAGACACTATTGATCTAACAACCCATGGGCCCTCCTGCATAATTTAGTTGAAGACATTTAGGGAAGCTGAAACACGACATGAATTTCTATGAGAACCAATGTCCTTGTCCTAATTGTTCCTCACTGAAGCCTCCATTGGACAGAAATGTCTTCATCCTCATCTCAACGTAGTTCCAGCGAAAATGAATTATTGAAGCTTCCTGACAAAACCCTCAAAGTCCTGCCCTCATGATCAGAAACAAACTCCATTTCCTGCCTCGTGTGCCTGTTAACATGAACCCTATACAATGTGCCTCCTTGTGACATGTACTGCCTACACCATTACCCAAATGGTGCTCATGTTTTTTTAATTTAGCTCCCTAAATGTGTGAATGTCTCACATATCTCAACTCATTCCATACTATGGTGACAGGCAGTGCCAGAACCACTGACTTAAGACTATAGGCATGTTGGTACTTAAACAGAATCTCTTTAGGCATGTTGGTACTTAAACAGAATCTCTTTTCGTGAAGAATTTAAATATGCAATTGTTGTCTTAAATCTATGATCCTTCTTTGCACAGCATAATGAACTGTTTCAAGACAGAATGATAAAACATGGCCTAGTGGGGGACATAGATCCTCTGGATCATCATATTTTATTTCATTCAACATTTTTACCACTACTTGTCAAAATCACATGTAGTTTCCACAACAAGGTGAAAACTACATGTGACATGCTGAAGTCACGAAAGCTAAACACAACTCTGGTTTTTGTATACTTTTTTTTTAAAGAAATCATATGCCTGAGATTGGGCTCCAAAACTGACGTGGGCAGCGCCTGAGAAACTCCCTAGTACATAGTCCCTCTCTTGAGAGACCATCCCTAGGGCAGGTCTAAAAGTGGTCACACAAACCAGATGACCTCTCATTGGAGGTAAAATAAATGGAAAAGACAGACCTGGAGATCTGGTGAATGTGGTCTTAAATACAGGTGGTCTTATTATCAATAATTATCTTTAAAAGGACAAACATCATGACATGAAATGAATAAAATTTGCTTGATCATGTTAATAGGCTGTCACAAGGACACAAAATGATCACAGCCTGTCTGTGTAATTGCACTGCCAATCTTTCACAGACTTCAATTAGAACCTGTCAGTGACTGCAAAACCCCTCTGCCAGGACGGAGGGAAAGACAGACGGACGGATGCGTAGGTGATGACAATACTCCCTCCAGTAGGTCAGGTTACTTCTGTTAAACCTAATGACAAAGCTGTGACCCAGTGCCCTAGTTTTCAATAGTCACCTGAGGCATCCTTTGGACCAACTGTCATAGATAATTGATGAAGCTACATTCAACATTTTTTTACTTATTGTGTTAGCTTCAATTTAGTACTGTGACCTAAATATGTGATCTAGTGACCTAATTTTTGATAAGCACCTGAGGCACCTCAATGGCCTTCAGTGATAAAAATTTGGTCTCTGTAAAATGAGCAGTTCTGGAGATATGACGTGGCAAGGCCATTTTTCTTCAATGCAGCACTGTGACCTAAATATGTGATCCAGTGACCTAGTTTTACTAGGTGTCTGAGCCATCTTTAGGACCAATTGTCAAAAATAATTGGTGCTGCTACAATGAGTTATTTAATATTTGAAGATATCATGGTATGGTCATTTTTCTTCAATGCAGCACTGTGACCAAAATATGTGACCCAATGACCAAGTTCTCAATAGGCATCTGGGGCATCCTTAAGTCCAACTGTCATAAATAACTGATGAAGCTACATTACAGTAATTTAATATTCAAAGATATCATGGTATGGCCATTTTTCTTCAATGCAGCACTGTGACCAAAATATGTGACCCAATGACCAAGTTCTCAATAGGCATCTGGGGCATCCTTAAGTCCAACTGTCATAAATAACTGATGAAGCTACATTACAGTAATTTAATATTCAAAGATATCATGGTATGGCCATTTTTTTCAATGCAGCACTGTGACCAAAATATGTGACCCAATGACCAAGTTCTCCATAGGCATCTGGGGCATTTTTAAGTCCAACTGTCATAAAAAACTGATGAAGCTACATTCGATATTTTTTTAGATATTGTGTTAACGCCATTTTTTTTTTTTTTTTTTGCAATGTAGTACTGTGACCTAAAAAGAGACCTAGTGACCTACTTTTCAATAGGCACCTAAAGCACCTCAATAACCCCCTGTGATGAAACTTTGGTCTCTGTAAAGTGAGTATTTTTGGAGATATGGCGTTAACACAGCATGGATGGATGGATGCGAAGGTGATGACAATACCCCTCCTGCCTTATGGGCTGAGGGGTAAAAACTAGTAATGTGTTTACTTTTAATTGTGTCACGGTCTTCAGCAAATATGACATGATCTTCTACAAAACAGACCATGCCAGTCAACCAATCAACATTTAACACCTGAAATGACAGTGAGGCCCCCTGTACCCTGTCAGCACCATACCCTGTCACCCGCCTTGTTCAGGTCAAGACTGTGAAACCAGGTAAATTTCAGACACTGTGCAAACAGAACCCTCAATCTAATGACATGCAATAAGGTGAATAATATTGATACAAGTGAAGGTCAAACCAGGTTAAGAATCTGGCCCCCATATTTGCACAGTTTTTAACCATTCACCTTATTGCATGTCATCAGATGGAGATCTCCACTTGCCCTCTGTTTATTTTCTTCCAGTCCTTCCATCTTCTGCTAAGCATGTCTTGCTGATCAAACATGGTGTCCCTTCTGATTTTTTTTCAGGGAATTCCATGCTCTTTGGGGTCATTTTGGCCAGGACTGCAGTATTCTCAGAGGGTTACAGGGGTATCAAGTTTCAATAAATCTACTTAATCAACAGTTAGGGTCCTCTTTCTTCTATGATTTCCAGCCAGTCTCTTGTTCCCCTTAAGTTCAAATTTGGGGTTTACAAGTTATTTTTAATGTATCATATGCGTATTTGTGCCAAAAGGGATACACTTAGGAATAATCTGTATTGTTGTGAATGCTGCACACTCACTCCAGCTATCCACAGTGTTGCCAACCTGGTGGAGGTATATTTTGGGGAGATTATAAAATGGCGAGTGGCGCAAGCCAAAAAACCCTACTAGGGGGAGTCCTGGGGCATGCTCCCCCACAAAATTTTCAAAATTAGACATCGAAATATGCATTTTTGAGGCATTTAAGGGTACTGTGATCTAAGTTTGAGTGGTGGCATAAGTGCTTAATATGCTGCGAGACGCACAGCAGCTTAATTTGCTTTAAAAATATCACTGTGAAAAGAGAATTTGTTAAAATTCACCATACTTTTTTTTAGAATGACCTTTGTGGTAATTTTTGTGAGATTTAATTCGGGCGTTGGGAGGGCAGACAGCACATGCCTGAATTTCCGTGAGACTCCTGAATGATTTGTGAGGGTTGGCAACACTATATCCAATCTGATAGCAGTATTACATGTACCATAAATATTATGCCACTTTAATAAATCAAGTTGTCGACCAGACATGATCATAGTTAAGTGGACAGACTCCCCTCTCCTCGCCCAAGGGTTAAACAGAGAAACATGATTCTGTGGCCTTATCTAGCACAATGGGCCTTTGAGTGGCTACTCCAATGAAAGACCACCTGCCTTGTAAGACCAGCCCCCCCCCCCCCCATACTGTGTTTATCAATGAGAGAACACAATTTGGTCCTAGATAGGGGTGGTGTATTTAGACAGGTTTCACTTAACACAAGCCTTGTCAAACAAATAAATAAACAGAACGTCAGATACTTATGACAACCGGCAGTTGTTTAATAACTTTTTGTACTGGTAATTAGTTGAAAGCACTGAAGCAGACACTGTTTATTTGACCACCAGCCCATTTTGGTTGGTTTAAGGGAAATGGTTAATTCAACCCTATAGTCCAGATAATATGTGATTGATGTCATAGCAGTTACATCATAATGTTCATGACATTGTTTCACTGTCTATATCCATGGCAACATTATTCAGCATTTAAAAGGCTGATGTATCTAAAGTAACATTTAGTTTGTTGAAATCATAGAGGTGAAAGCTGGAACAAAGAACAGCTCCCTGTAAATGGTAAACAATCAATATCTGTCTTCTCTCTCTGGGGATGAACATAATTCCCCAGCCTCTGATAGGTCCAGATATAAGTGTGGTATGGGCGAAACTGGTGATGCATTTTGGTATATAGTGTGTCTATTGTTATTGGATACTTTTTATCATTTTCATTTTCTCAAATGGTAGTGAAATGCGAATCATCATCATATTGTTTAATGACAGCAGCAGAACAGCAATCTTATAAAAAAATACATGCTTGATTCAAAAAGTTCCAAGAAACCTTGCTCCTCATTATAAAAGCAGGGCTCATCAATTCTTTTTTTGTCCACTTGTCCTCAGGGTAAGTGCTCCGAAATTTTTATTTGCCCTGACCGGGATTTTACTTGTCCTGGACAATAGGACATGCAAATTGGTGAGCCCTGTAAAAGCCCTCCAGGGAATCGCCAAGGAGTATAGCCTGCAAAAAATGTCCCCTGTAGACTTTCCAGGCTCGTCATAGGTTAATTTTATCACATGTCCGTCAGCAACCAATTAAATGTATTAGATGCCATGTGGGTCCCAAAAAGAAGATGTGTGGTGTGAGGAAAATATTCTCTTACAATTTATTAGACCTAGTGACTAGATTTTAGCATTTTAGTTTCATAAAAACGACTGGAAGGAACCGATTCCCCCCCCCCCCCCCCCCGGGCGGGGTTAATAGAGGCCCCGCCTGCTCCCTGATGACATCTGTTTACCAGAAAAAATCCCAAGTTTCCCAATTTTCCAAAATATCAATACTTTTTGGGAAAATAGTAACAAGTGATATTCTTCGATTAATTGCCACCCGAAACTTGTTGTTAAACTTGAAACATATTATTATAATTATCAAATTTTACAATATTTTATGAAAATTTTACCTCAAAAATATTAATTGTTACTCCTAAAAAGGAAGACTCTCCAGGTATGTTTTTGATACAAAAATATGTTCAAACCAATTTTGAAAACAGAATAAGACACGGATGAAAAAGAACAGTCTGAATTTGAGAATAAAAATCAGGAAGTTATGATAAAAACACCTTTATAGGTCTAATATGAATTTCAAAGTACATGTGTACATGTATTGAAAATGTCTGTGTGTGCACAAAGACCCCAGTACTTGATAGAGGCATCAATGGGACCATGTTGACCCCACTCTTTCCACTCTAACTTACTAGTATCAAGGACCTCAGTGTCAGATTGAAAGAAAAAGGCCCAAATTTTTCCTGCAGAATTTGACTTTTCAGCACACATGGAACTGTACTGATGTCTCTCCATGTTAAGTGTCTCTGTCCCTGATGACCTGGCAGGACTGGTATAGACCACTGCCCTTCATGCCAACTCTTATAGCATATTGAATACATCATTGCACTGCATTATCCATCCATTACACTTTATTGATACGATATGAATAAATAAATGAGTTGTATTTAACCCACTGCTAGTTGTGCATTAACCCTTACAGTGCTCTGTTAGAGACTGGGTAAACAACTTTCCTCGGTGTCCTTTGGGCACCCAAAGCATACCAGGGAAAGTTGCTTATTTGGGCCATTCTTTTTTCCTGTAATACTGACAAACTGGTACATGAATGAAATGTCTTTTTACAAGGAAATTTCCATCTGGGATCATTATATTAACTCCAATGTGCACTGAGAGAGTTAATATTAACACCTATCCATGCAGTCCTACACCTCTTTTTTTTTTTCTCTGCATACAGATATGTAGAAAATGCAGAAATGCTGGGAAGGACACAGTGGCCCTCCCAGATAAGACTCCCCTAAAATCCTCTATTGAGGCCACATCTTCATGCATTAAGTACAAGTATGGTATTTCCACTTATGTTTTCCCCTTGAGAGGCCACATTTTTGTGCATTTGGGATGGCCTCAATGGGGGGGGGGGGGGACTATAAATGTAAAGAATGACACCCCTGGTAATCAATAACCCCCTACAAATTCTGAATTGCTGTTTGAACCTTTTCTCACTATCAATTGCTTTTTTTTTTCCTGTTTACTTTTCTGTGACAAACATAAATACTATCCTGTACCTGGGTCAAAAATGATACATTGTATATGTGATTGCTTATTTGTGTATTGTTGTGGCCTGCAGGCAGCCAACATGCATTAAGGTTCATTGAACTTAAAGGCTATCACAAAATGTTGTCACATTTAAAAACTAGTTGTAGTGTACAGAACTTGTAACTTTTGACCTTCCAACACCTTTCCATAGTGCAAAACAGTACTTTCTTTCACAGTAGAATTTGAGGCATACTTTTACTTTTTACAGTATCTGTGAGAGTGATTTGACCATAAATTTTATTAAAAAAAAGAAAAAAAAAAAAAAAAAAACAGAAAGAAAAAATGAAAGAAACTGGCTGAAAGCAAAGCCTTCAATTGTGTCCCCCTATCTGATGGACACATTTTTTCATGATCAGGGCAGCAAACACCAATCTCTGTGCAGTCCTAACCAAGAATTGTCACAGAAGTTTCAATCTACAAGCAATTCCATCTGGCACTATACATGCAACACAATGTATAAATACATCCCTAACAAAATAATAGCCCTACTTCTAGTTACCTGACCATGATTTACAGTGGTACCTCTTTTGAGACACCACCCCTACAGCGGGTCAAAATGCGGTCTCTCAAAACACGTGGTCTTTCATTAGAGGTACAACATGGAAAAGATAGCGCAGTGTTCTGAGAGAGCAGTCTTAAAAAGATATGCGGTCTCTCATTAGAGGGGTCTCTCAAGAGAGGTATCACTGTACCTGTCAAACCTAGGGTACTAGGTTAACATTGAACTGGGAAACATCAAACAGCTCATTCTTTTGGGTCTGTATAAATATGTGACTTTCACAATAACTGCTGTACTGCTTTGGCAGATGTCATTACACAAGAAAGTATTCATACGTATGGACAGACTCCTGTTTCAAACACGGCAAAATGTTTTCTTCTTGCCAAACAAGGAACGTGGAGAAAACTAACCATTTTAAAGGTCACAGGCATGTTCTTTATACAAACTCAAATGGATATATGAAGGCATCGTCATTTACGTTTGCAACAAGTATTCTTAATTTGCACAAATATTACTGCCACCATTGGGTTTTGATTGGTGTGCCCTTATCCTGATGACCGATTGTTACAGTTGCCTAGCGACAGGATCAGAAATACTGATGAGAAATTAACGTGCATACCACTAGTGAAATACAATGTAATTGTGCTATGTAGATACAGTGAAAACTCGTCATAATGACACCATAACTGAATATGTCAGATAAATGAGTCAAGTAACAAAGAAAAATAAACCTTTTCCCATGGAAATTTGTGTCATTATATTGAATATGTCAGATATCTGAGTGTCGTCATAATGAGGTTTCTCTGTAAATGCTAAAAATCCAACATCTTGACTGAGATTCAATCGTTACCATTAAACACTCAATAATAGCAATCCAGTAGTACAGGACCAGACCCTATAGCCCTTACTAAACTAATTTATAATGTAGCTGAGGATGTAATCATCAAACATCCTGCTTTGTATTTCATTTAGAGTTAGAAGCCAGAACAGAAAACAACACTCAGGGTCAAGTGACAAACCTCTATACTCTTTCTGATGTCACAGTGACCCACAAATATTATCAGCAGCTTGCCACTCAAATTTCGAGCTATTTGTCCCAAAATATCAAACAGCAGTGAAGTAGCGCTACACAAAGAGATAAGTGCTCTTGCTGTAGTTGAAACAATTTTTTTTGGTTTACTTTTTGGGGGAATAAAAAATGAAAATAAATAAAAAAAACCCCTGCTGTTGTGATTTTAAAATGATTAGCACTTTTGCCACTCAAAATTTCCAATTTATATTTTGCCTTTCAGTACGAAAGAAGATAAAATCAATGTAAATCATTAATGTAGGTTTATGTGCACTTGCCATCAGAACACAACTTATTTATTACCAGGATGCTATCAAGTGTTTAGACACAATGCACATCAAGTTCAAGAAAGCATGCAAAAAAACAAAAACAAAAAACAAAAAAAAAAAAAACTCACTCCATAACAAGTGACTGCATGGTAAAAACACAATGAGTGTGAGACACAGACGTGTCACAAAAGACTGTCTTAACTTATAGCCCCATAAAATAGTTGGCCTCCTGCTTGTTTCTCTCTCAACATTGACGCATGAAAAATTCACTTGGATTCCCCCTCTCTCCCCCCCCCCCCATGACAAGAAGATTAAAAAAAAAAGCGCAAAACTTTAACTTTCTCTTCCTTATAATTAATTGGTGTGTCACTGCCATCAGAGGATCTGATCAGTGCTGATCTTGAGGACAACTGGATAGGATCTCTTGTCCCCTGGCTGGTTTGCTCCAGTTTACAGATCTGCCTGACTGCATCCCAACCACACATGCCCTGCTTTTAACCTTTCCCATCCTGGTTCCTTTCTTCATGTTCAACAAAAGACAAAGATTGCACATTGTGTTTCTTAATTGAGCTTCCCTTCAAGTACCAGCATGCCTTGCACCAAATTGATGGCACTGACATTGTCTGTCTAGTCATGTTAAAGTTACGTCATGAGAAACAGGGGAAATTGGAACTCTCGGGCATGTTTATTCAACCACATGATATATGCATGTACAGGAAATTTCTTTCCAAATGAAAGTACATGGTCAGGGAGGCAACAATTTGCCACTCACATAGCAGCTGATTTCTGAAACAATGGCTGGTAGTCATTTAATGATGATTCAAAATATAATTGTTAAGTGTTTATTAATCTATAGTGTATGTTTACTTTTAGTACAAGATAAAATAAGCCTTACAGTTCTGATACTGCAAGCAAAAATAACAATTAGGGATGAAACAGTCTTCCTCAGAACTCTTATCAAATTATTCTTAACCCTTAAAGCACCGATTTAAGATTGAGTCAACAGCTTTCCTCCGGACACTTTGAGCGCATTGCGCACAAAGTGTCCCGAGGAAAGCTGGTGACTAAGACTACTTTTTGCTTTAGACTAGGATTGCTGGTATTTGAATGAAAGGTATCTTCAAGAGGAATTTGAATCTTTTAATCATTATATGTTTAATGGTGACGAGAAAACAACTAAAGCAGTGATTAGCACTTTAAGGATTAATATATGTAATGAACCTCTGTGACTTTGTGAGTTGAATTCTCCCTGAATTTAAATGGGGGCCATATTTATTATACCTCAAACCTCAAGCAATTTTGGAACCACTATGTCAAAACCTATTGACACAAAGGCAAAATTTCTTGTATTATGTTCCTAAAGGTTTGACTTTGTAGATCAACTGAGCGTTTGATGTTGATACATTTTTTGACTAGATAGCAAAGATGTCAGGTTTTTGAAGAATTTACTGATTGCAGAAAATGCAAGAGGTGAGAGCATTTATCTGCTATATTCTATTCTATTCTGTTAAGTACATACGTACACAGGTAGGCATGCATATACACACACAATAACCGTTTCTAACAAATGCCCCCAATATGGCTTCTATTGGGCACAAAACACGCCTCTTCAGGAAAGCACTGCATAACTAAAAGAAATTTTGCTTCAAAGCAAATCTGTCTGTGTGCATTCAAAAGGTGTAAATATTAAATGGTACAACTTTTGTCCTTTGGTACTTCATATTCCATTAAGCTTATGACTGGATGAAAATTTCAAAGTCCAAATGACCTTGACCTTTGACCTTTACAGGTCACATGTAAATTGCAAAAATGTACATTGTTACAATACCCACAATTTAAGTCCAGCATGATTAGAATTGGATGGAAATTGGCCGAGTTATGGCTGGGTGAAGCTTTCAAAGGTCCAAATGACATTGATGTTTGACCTTTAGGGGTCACATGTAAGTTTTAAAATGTGCAGTGTTACAATAGCTACCATTTGAACCCAACATGATCAAAATTGGATAAAAATTGACCAAGTTATGGCTAGAAGAAAGCCACAACTGAAAGTGGCCTTTGACCTTGAAATGACCTTGACCTTGTAAAGAGGAAGGAAGGAAGGAAAGAAAGAAAGAAAGAAAGAAAGAAAGAAAGAAAGAAAGAAAGAAAGAAAGAAAAAGAAAGAAAGAAATTTAACAAAAAGAGAAAAAGTGTGTGTTGACACACACACTTTAATAAGAGGTTATATAAAGTGGTGAGCTGACATAACAGGGCTGTTATGCTTCTGCAAGTGCCTACAAATATAGTGTGAAGACTTTATTACAAAGACATACATGCCGTTACACAGACTTTTTCAAGAGACATTTAACACTGATATTAGTTTCCAAAGCATAATTTTTTTAATCAGTAGTTGTCATTTAGCTAGGAAATGACTGGTTAATAAAAGGAAGTATGTCAAGGATGTTGTTTTTAATCTGTTCTAAATGAATGCCCTGTACAGCCCCCTAGAGAGTATTACGTACATACATGTACTTGTACTTTCCTATATAGCCCAGCGAGCTGACTCTCCGCTAAGTGGGCACTTTTACCGGTCCCAAGGGTGCCCACTTAACACAGGTTTATGTACATACATACATATACATATATATATATATATACATACATACATACATACATACACACACATACATATATATACAGTGAAACCTTCATTGTAACAAAACCCAGATATTTGACATATTCAGTTATCTGACACATTTTTTCGCAAACAGATGGTGTCATTATAATGAGTTTTCGCTGTATATATATATATATATACCTAGTTTTATTTTGATGCAAATTCTGGGAAATGATTAAAGGACCATATAGACCACAGAGATTGAAAAGATCTAGAACAAGGGTTAACCATGGCAATGTTATTAACAGCATGCATCTGAGCATGCAGCTTTTTTATGCATCTGGTACAGTGGTACCTGCTCTGAAAACCACCTCTCATACCAGACAAAGTAACTTTTTATGACTGTCCTTTCATGACATTAGACTCTATCCATCCTGTAAATTCCCCTGTATTTTAAGACCATCTCCACTATGAGACCATAAAAAAAGTATTTGCTGGCATTTAGGGGGTGATATTAAGCAGCGGGTACCACTGTGTCTTTGAGTATTGCCCAGTCCATGACTGAAAAAGCACATTCTGTGATATTCCTCAGACATGCCACAGAACGTGCTTCCAGCCGATCTTCTCTTGGCCACGATTAAGATATCTCCACTGTAAATAGGAAATATGCAGTTTGCATTGCATGATGTTGTCAACGTATCAATGTGGTTTAATGAGAAACCATCACTCTACAGCCAATGTGAATTCCTGCATTGTAACTTGTTTACATTTCTTCATGTATATTACTCACATACGTATGGGGTTAATCTTGTATGTCAGGACCATATGTTTTTATATGATGCTTATTGCTCACTTTCCATTGTAAGTATCACTACCTGCTGTTTACATGTGTGAATAATTTTCACATTACTATTACTGCATCCTAAAATACATAATCACATGTTCAAAAACAATTAAACAGCAGTAACAGGTTGCTGGAAGTATGCCAATCTCTGCCTGCAGCTAGTGTGGCCCAAACAGTTCATACAGGGACCCGTTTTAGTGACATTACACACACTTGAGTTGATGTGTGTGTGTGTGTGTGCGTGCGTGCATGTTTCATGAAGCCAAGAAGGTTGATGTCTGGACCCAAATGTACGATGGACATGTGGACTGAGAAAGCAATTGGAATACCCCACATCTCCAGTGGGAGGGAGCATAACAATCAGACTACCATTGTTCTGTGCTCAGCTGACCTGCAACATACAGACCAAATTGGCTCTATAAACTTGGGGCTTGGGTCAAGGTCACCGGTGAACAGTCCCAACTTGGCTCCCACACGGGACCATCATGATAAGCAGTGTTCAAGTCCCTGTACAAAAACCTGTCAAGTTATCAAGTGAATGAAAAAATGAGAGACTTACCCACCAAGTTTTTCACTGGACAAATTCTGGGAATTTGAAAGTGCAAGTTGTTGATTGACAGCCAGTGGACCAGACTCATGGGTCCTAGGATAATTTCAGCTGATCATGAGCAAAAACCCCTAAGCGCTCGGTATGAATATCATTTACACTAGCATGAACTGGTATAGTTACTGACTGTTTTGCAAATGTACAATGTATGTACATGTGCCATCTACAAATCTGAAAGTGTATGCACCATTTATGACGCAATTGCTTACAGTGTTTTATCCAATGATAGCTGGCATCACAACCTCCCTGCTGTATGGCTGTCACAAATTGCTGTTAAATAACTGTTACAAATTGGAAAAATCCCCAAACCTATCTGAAATACTTCCAAATCATGGGGGAAAAAAGAGGTTCAAAATTGCTGAACTTATTTTGAGCCATAAGGGAAATATATGATCGATCTAGCTGAAATCAGGTGTTAATATAAGCCAAAATCTGCTAAATACATGAAATCGCATACGCTTGCAGATCCGAGAGCCTGATGATGTGAATAACAAATGGTGAACTGGGATAGAGAAAACAGGCAGTATGCCTATGTTCAGTGTAGCAAAATGCTGGGGAGTGCTCTCTTTTACATGACGCTCAAAAACGTTTTGTCTATTGAATGCACCCTAGGATTCTCGGCCAGCAGGGACTGTTGGTGTTCCTACTATTTTAAAAACAGAGACTATCGCTCATTCTATAGGCTCCTTAAAATTACCAGTCTATTGTAAAGTTCATGGAATGGCTTACCAACTTGATAGGGAATGGAATATACCAGGTGTGCCAACATTCAAAGTGTCATTTCAGGGACAAGTAGTCAAGACTTTCAGAGACAAAAAATATTTACCAAAGAATATAAAGCAGCAAATACTCAATTTTGATGCCGGACACACACTGTAAATTGGTCAAATTTTCAGGTAATTTCAGGGATTGTCCCTGATCAGGAGGGACAGTTGGCATCTCTGATATACAGGTCATTAGTTCTATACAATAATTGAAACTATTAGTAAATATGCCTGAGGGGAAAATATGAAACAGATTTGTTGAAGACTGGGACCCAATACTGTATGCATATGCATCTGGTCCACATAGTGAGTTATGCCAATTAAAACACAATAAATACACACTTATGTAACATAGACAGACTGCTCAGTCTGTTTGAAGAGACGGCCAAAAGAACCTGGAGTGGAACTATTGTAGCTCTGTGGAACCACAAAAGAATTTCTTACAACTCAAACTTAGGAGCCATAATTACACCTCTGGGAAAATTGCTGCACCGAAACACATTGTAAAAACCTTTATGCTTGGGTATTTACATGTAAATTGCTTAATCATTGTACCTTTGTCCCCTCAGGGTATGGAGGAATGTACTTGTACTTGAAGGTACAAGAAACTTGCGCATTCAGGACTCTGTTAAAACAACATTAAGACATCACATGTACGTCAATGACCCAAAATTCAGGTGTAAATAAATATTATTGAAAACACCAACTTGTGTGTGTACTAAGCCTGTCTCCTCCTGCAGCAGTACAATTTATGGACTTCCGTGAGTAAAGTTCAAAAAGAGGCTGTTGATCGAGGTTAACCCCCCCCCCCCGAATTCAGTCTGAGTCAACAGTTTTCCTTGAGGCAGGTTGGGTGCTGCATGTCTCAACCTGCACCAAAGAAAGCTACTGACCGGGGGCACTGTGTTCTCCTGTTGCTCGTCTAGCAGTCTTATTCTATTTTTTCTCCTTACCACAAAAAACTTAACAAAAAAATCACTGAAGCAGATGACATTTATGTCCAGTCAGTTTTGGCCAGTTTAAGGGGGAAAGGCTTACTTTACCATGTACCTGACCCTGATCGACCCATAACAGCCATATGCCTAGTCAGACTTTTCCTTGTATTTTTAACCCTTTCCCGCTCAAATTCTCCAAAATCACCTGGATGTAAACTATCATCTGCCTTTAATGTTTTCCACTTAAAATTTTTTATTACTAGCAAACATTTTTGGTGAGTTCCGTATGCAAGACCATTCATGGTGGTATACCATGGCTCAACAGTTTGAGGATAACAATGGACTCAGTCTTACCAGAAATGGGTTAAAGACCAAGATGGCATATATTCAAATTGTCCATAAAAGTAACTTTCATTCTAATGCTAACATATGCCTGGCCTACAGCCACTGGGTTCATGTGGGACACTTAATACTGACATGGTGGTCACAGGGGCAGCTGCTACAAGAATTGGCAGGAAGTGTGAATAGCGCTGCCCAAGGTTCGTAGGAAGGCAGGTAGTTTGAATGAGTTAAAGTTCAATTGGTTACATGTACCACAGTGCCGTGAGTAGACCCACAAGTACACTCCACAGATACATGTACTCAAGATGCTGCCTGTTATCAAGCTTATGGTTATCATTAATCACTTACTGCACAGATACACAAGACAAACAACTACTGATCACTATATCCGGGTTAGATTACGGAGTTCACAGTGTGGGTGCGATCAGAGATCAAGACAAGGGACCCTCAACTCATGCACTGCAGCCTCACACTGAAGCAGGGCCATAGGCTAGGGATCTTATTGGTCAGATTGGTCAGAGCAACATTTAGGTCAAAAGTATCACTAAAATTATGTTAATATACAGAAATTTGCTCAGAATTTCAAAATTTCTGAATTTGGCCTGACCAACTTTAAATTGAAGGCCACAGTACTGTGACGGTCTCACGGGGCATCCAGCCACACGTTTACTTAGTGAAACCTCCTGATAATGACACAATCTGTTCCCTGCAAAATGTGATTGATATCTAAACATGTCAGGCATGAGTCAAATAATGAAGGAATTTAATGGTAAGTCTCTAAAACTTCGTGTCACTAATTGAATATGTTGGATATTCCAGCATCAGTTTATCAGGTTTCATTACCACTGTGTCTAATGTGTGCAGTCTGTACTTCATGTAGTATAATGTACACATACAAATGCAAAACTAGACTATATATTTGCTATTAACATGGCAACTTATCTAAATACATTGAGGCTAACACGGTTTGATATTTGCCACTTTTGGCTGCTCAACCTTAAGGCCTTCAAGAATCTGTCAATACTGGGATCTTCCTAAAATTCATTCACTAAAAATTCTTGAATTTTACTCTATTTTTGCAGATCTTAGGAGTTTATTTCTTCCCCTGTGGTGCAAATGCATCCATGAAAGAAATTTACGACACACCCTTCTTCATAATGATATGTGATGCAACCAGGCCCCAACAAGACAATACATTCTCTCCCCTTCAAAATGTTTCAGGCATCTCAGTATGGCAGATAAATCAATTGTGAAATGAAATGCTAGGTCAGCGTTATCAGCTAGCCATATGGCCAATGGCGAAAAAAAGGTGTGATTTGGCTAACAAAATTGTTTAAGTCTTAGCCATATTACTTCTTCAACTTTTGATGCATCATCTGTGGTGTATCACCTTTTTGTTACAAAATTTTCATGGTATCATGAATTACAAACATGTATAAACTACAAATGGCATGGGGGGTGTGTGTGTGTGTGTGTGTGTGTGTGTGAGAGAGAGAGAGAGAGAGAGAGAGAGAGAGAGAGAGAGAAAAGAGAGAGAGAGAGAGAGAGAGAGAGAGAGAGAGAGAGAGAGAGAGAGAGAGAGAGAGAGAGAGAGAGAGAGAGAGAGAGAGAGAGAGAGAGAGAGAGAGAGAGAGAGAGACTGTACCTTATAGCAATCCATTAGCAATAACAACAATAGTAATTAGGTTTGTCGCTTTTTGTATCATTGATTATGGCTTTGGCTTAAGCGCTTAATGTTGGCAAAGCCAAATTGGCCACATCGGTCATAGGGCCAGTACTTTTCCACGATCGCAGAAAAAGGACGGAATTTACGGAATCTATGATCTCAAACGGAATTTATGATTTGGAACGGAAATCGGCAAATGCCACGGAAATTAAGCAGAATTTGTGAATTTGCCTCTCAAATAATTCAAAATCACCACACATGTCATTGCATAAAGCAAAACACATGGACTTGGATCCAAATTTGACGAGTCGGCGGCATTATCGATACCACGTGGAGCAAAGTTAACGACAGGCCGGACACCCGCGCTATAGACCCCATTTCTACCATATCTATATACTATTCATTTGCATGGCATATAGATATAACGCGCAACAGAGGGACAATGATAATAGCGCCGTCTGTAGGTGGAGGCTATCAATGTACATAGTAAACAATATGGAGTCACTTTGCTGTTCATCAATGGATCAACATTTTCCAGAGGCGATAAGATCAAGGTCTTGGACCAGTAAATACGCTGCAGCTGCAGGTGTGTCAGAACTTTCAGTCACGCAATGAATACAGCACCTCAGGTGACAGGCTATTAAAAATTAGGGAGCAGAGAAACTCTTATACATCTCTTGTCATACAAAGGGAATAAATATGCCTGATTATCTGTGGGTTAGGGAAGGGTGTCACTTCAACATTTAATTCTTGAACCAGAAATTTTGTTGGGCTATTATTTCACCAAGGTTTGCTTCGGAACTGTAACTATGGAGGTAAGCATAAACAAATGCACGAGTAGCAAAAAAGTTAATTGGTTTTGCCCCCATTTTCTATTGATAGTGTAAGTGTCATCGAAGTAAGCTTTGAGAAAAATGACAGGTACAATGTCAACGAAACTTTTAAATGTCATAGACAAGCTGCCGAATATAGCCAATCTAACATGTAACTCTATTAGGTTTGATTTACTGGTCCAAGACCTCAACTGTTTTTCCGTTTTTATTGACCAGTGCTAAAATCAAGCCCAAGAATTAGTGAAACGGAAATGAAACGGAATCTGTAGTTTCCCAAAACGGAAAAACACTCATTTTCAAACGGAAAAATACAGCCCCTACGGTCATATTCCTGAAGCCAGCCCAGAGATGTCTTGCTAGTTTGTCAAATGGTGTATAATATAGAGAGTGTGTCACACATCCAAGCATCATGATGATGAGGTTCCACTCTGCATGTACAGTCGAGATTCCTGGCCCAAAGGTACTAGACACCAGATGGCTTTGTTTGTGCTAATCCATTTCCTCCTTAACCCTTTCTTGTTAAAATCACACAAAAGCACCAAGATGTAAATTTCTGCTCTGATGTTTTACTTGAATTTCATGGTAACAGAAAACATGCATGATAAAAATTGTAGATCTAACATGATGGCATGCCCCAGGTCAACAGCTTTCCTTGGCATGGGTTGAGCACATTGCACCCAACCTGTGCCATGGAAAGCTAGACCCAAGTCTTACTGGGACCATGAAAGGGTTAATTGTGGTTTTGCACACACATCTAGTGTACCATATCAGTAATTAAAACTTCCAGCAGAATTGTTAATAGAGTTGGGTACAGTCTTTACTAACAATCACATCATTTTAAAGACATATAAACATCTCCACACATGTAAATAGGGTTCTGTGTTTCCTGTATTTATATTAGGCTTTTTTAAGGGGGAGGGGGAGGGGGATGAAGAGGGGTAGGTGTGACTGCTTCAAAATAATCATCCCTAACGGAATGGAGCCCAGACTCAAGTTCAGTGAACTGTTTGCTCACTGGGCAAACTACCAACTAATAATCCACACACAAATCAATTACAATATTGAGCGAGTGCTAACAAAGCCAGCTCAGTTCCAGCAATGTCAGCATAGAAGAATCTAAATCTCTGAAAATACTACACAAGCTTGAAAAAAAAAAAAATATCATCTTGAACATTTTGTCACATGGAAACATCCACAGCAACACACAGATTCAAATCTGGATTGGGCAGCCACTAAAAGAAAGCTTTTAAAGTGGCCCTATTACTGAAGCTCAATTTTCATGATTAAATGTCATAATGGCGCCTCAATAAAGGTGATTCCCTAGTAAAAATGGCCATCACAGCAGGTTGATTTGCGCACGCACGCACGCATGCACACACACACATACACACACACACACACCTACCTGTATATATTAAAATGAGATTACTCACCTCTGTATCCTACAAAGCCTTGTGCTTTTTGACGAGCGGTGGATGGAATGACGCTACCAATCATAAAATTTGTTATGGCTACCAATAAAATAGCAAGAAGTAATATCTGGGCCTGTAAAAGTGGAAAACAGAAAAAAAATGAGCTTAGATGTAATTTAACATGATTAATATATGCTTAACTGCATAGTACATGTACTTGTGGTGCAAATCTTCCTTTCATTTATTCTAAATGATTGACTGAAAGGCTAAATATCGGAATTAAACACATGGATTAATCTTTTGCTTTCTGGGCCTGGGATCTTGTTTGTCTGTTTTTTTCCAGCAGTAACAAGCAAATTTTGCTTCTTGTAAAGAGCTGTATCTGCTCTTTTCACCCCACCTCCCAACATACATCAAAATTAAGCCTTCTTTTCCTGTTGCCCCCTCTTTTACTGTTAAATGGTGTCCTGCCTTTCCATTTGAACAAAAGAACACTGACAGTCAATTTTTTATTATACCCAATGGACTTGCTACAAGTTACATACTGCATGTACCCACATGTAACAGACATACAAATATATTTGTTCCCACCTGCTCCAAAAGAAGACAATGTTATGCTGACCCAGTTTATTTTACCCTTGAACATTCACACTTGACAACCAGTCATGCATCTATCTGTGAAACTAGTTTTTTAGGGGTGAAAGGTGGTAATTTTACTAAATTTCAGCATTATCTTACAAGTTTTAAGGCTGTATGTTCTAGACATATTAAGCTGTAGCAGACAATTTCCAATCAAAAACAAAAGGACAATTTTTTTTTCCTGATCACTGGAAGCTTCTACCCACAAAAACAGTAAACCTTCTAAGCTGGGGATTTGGTGGACTGAAACCAGCCTAAGCTGAATGCCACTGGGACTACAGTAACAGTCCTTAGCTTAGACAGGTGCATACAAGTATTCAGACTGAAATTTGGGACACCACCCCCCCCCCCCCAAGTGATCAACTCAGGACATTCTACTACATTAACCCCTTGCCTCTCAAATTGCCCAGAAGTGCCCACATGTAAAATACCTACTATGTTTCTGCTTAGATTTTTCATTATCAGACATTTTTACAGAAAAATTTATAATTATAAGGAGGCCTATTTCAAGAGAACATGCCTGAGATCAACAACTTCTCGCTGTTTACCCAGTCCTAATGCAGCCAGGATAGGGTTAACTTTAGTTAGTAAGTATTTAAGACGCAGGATTACTTTTGAGAACCTGTTTACGTGTGCACGTGCAGTAATGCTGTATCATCAACTCACCCTTGCTTCCCATTCCATTCCTATTATTGCTATAAATAGAAGAATAACTAGCGTCATAGATCCAATGATCCGTACGTCATTGATGTACCCAGCCATGGTGACACCATGATTCTGCAAAGTATAATTATTCACAAGTTACTGCATTTGATGGAACACACTAAATAAAAAAAAATTGTGGCTGATGAAAACATACATGTACTCCTCAAAACTTCACAGGGAATTGTTTTCACTTTGATCCCATAATCTGCACTCTTTTCAAATTAAAGTTTGTGGGAGTTTACATTTAAGTAAATGAGCTAATTAAAGGAAGACATCCTGAAACAAGACAAAGAAGATGGTCCTGTGCTTTCCTGGCAGGCAGCCAGAGCAGGACAACTGACCCAAATCAGCCCAACTTTGTGAAACCCTTCAAGTCTCACTCTTACTAGTTTCAAATTTTAGCTCACATCGATAATCACTCAGGCTCACACATCAGCTGTGATACACATAAAGATTCAGACCTCTCAGTCTGGAATCAAAGGTAACTTACTTATAAAAAATAAAAATAAAAAATATAAATTATGGCAGTTCCACAAAGCTATTAATTGGTACACAGTTTTGATAATGACCCAGCCAAACTGATATAGTAAGTGTGGTCTCTGTCTGTTATACATCCTTTTGCTGTATCCTAATGCATCACAAATTATGAGCTTCATTTCCTGAGTAATAAAGTACTCTTGTGCTTTAATTCTTAAAACTTCGGAGAACCATTATCTGTGAGTGTAAAAGTTAATATTTCAACGAATCAATGGCAGCTAGCAGGCATTCAGTAGCCATATATATTATTCATTGCTCCAAGCCGCTTTCTAATGTCTAAGTGTGACTTTTTTTTTTTTTTTTTTTCAAAACCAGAAAGAAATATTTTCGTATGAGCAAGAGTTTATTCTGGTTTGAAATTGCAGATTGTAGCTTTCACCCAAATTAAATTCAGAATGACAAATGGCACATCAAGCCTCACAATTGGGATGATGTAAGCATTATGGTTACCATGGTTATAGATCACTGGCAGTGTCATCAACAGTGCGTGCAACAAGCACCACACACAGACAGACTTATATCTCCCCTGAGGAACTGGCCATAACCATTGGAGCGTGTCGACTGATTGTACTTATATTTCATAGTTACAAGCCATGATGACAGTCCAGGCCTGCTCTTTCTGTAGTCTCTTACCTTCGATTGGCTTTAACTCATTCCACCCTAATGATGCTTTTTCCTCTCTAACATCTAAATGTCGTCTGCTAATTGTATTTTACTAATTTAGGGATTATATTTCAACATTTTGGATGGCACTTGCATGGAAGAGCATTCCAAATTATATATGCCCATGGTCAACAGCTTTCCTTAGTGCATTCCAGGCGCAATGCACCCAAGAACTGACTCTGTCTTCTGTCAGGGTGGAATGAGTTAAGCCAGAGATATGGGCTGCATGACATAGATCTACATATAGTTGAACCAGTGAACATTATCTCTGGCTTGACAATTCTAAGTAATTTTAACTGAAGTCTGTTGCAACAACATGCAATCTCCATATCTCTACAAGGAGCAGCTACAGATTTTTAAGGTTGTGTGACGTCTGAAACTTTTTGATTTATCACAGATCTATAATACCCGTCGTTAAGGATTCCAAGGTAGATCATATGGACATCGCAACCTGTCTTATGGCAGCACAAGCAAGGCCCAGTGTCCTAACAAGCACTGTCTTCAAATTTGTTGGGTACCTTGAATTTCATTTTCAGACCCAGAGTCTTCATACGCTTATTGATCATATGAAAATCAACAAAGCATCAATTTATTTTTTTTAAAATCCTGGAAATAAGAGACATTAGCAGAAGGTCAAACTTAAACATTTTGCAGGCCTTTTCCCCTTGAATATTAAAGTTAAAAGCTTGGACATTTATGGAACAACATTTTATGGTACTGCTCAGATTTGGTCGGTTCAGTTTTCCAATGGGCTATAGCAATAGATAAATGACTACATAGCATGTCTCTCCAAAAAGAGTCCCACTAAATCGTCTTTTTTTTTTGGGGGGGGGGGGGGGTCCATGTACCACTTAAATGACCTTCAAATAAATACATATACCTTTCACGTAAAATTTAGTAGTGTTGTGGCAATTGATTTTTGATTTATCATTGTAAGTTTAACCCTTTCCCCCTTAAACTGGCCAAAACCGGCTGGTGGTCAAATGTCGTCTTCTTCAGCATTTTCAACTGATTTCAACAGCAATGAAAAACAATTTGATTGAGAATTGAAGATGAGACTTGTCAAGACAACATGACCCAGATCAGCAGCTTTCCTCGGCATGGATTGGGCACTTGCCCAACCCATGCCGAGGAAAGCTGTTGACTCAGTCTTAATTCAAGGCGAAAGGGTTAATAAGGATGGACAGACAAGATGGGCAAGGCAGGGAATGACAATAATCTGTGACACTACCTGCATTAAGGGTAAAAAAACACTAGAAAATGGCTCATATCAGGCAGTTCACAAAATTGTCAATTCAATGCTATACATGTAGTTCCATAATGTGGAACCTGTATAAGACCAACCTAAATGCAGATTGAAAATCTCATTTAGCAGGTGGTCTTTAATTGCAGTTAATTTATGAAAGATATATGATCATGAGCAAGTGTCCCACAAGAGTGGCTTTAACAAGATGTGCCATTGTAGCAGGTGGGCTTAAAGTTGGAGCCCTAGGTCTTTGTATACTTTTTATAACTCCCCTGTTTCTTCAGAAACTCGAAAACTTTGATTTCATTCTGGTTTCATGATGTGTATTCTGTATTTCTGTCAAGAGTTTGTAATGTTTTTGCTTATGTGCTTGCAAATCAGTTTGGCACCACATAGTAAAATGCTTGAAATACATGTATATATATATATATATGCACAACGACCACTGCTACCATTAACCAAATGGTAATGTTTCGTTCATTTGGCTTAAGAAATTTACAAATGGCTAATTTACTTAAACATGAATTATGTGAGTAAGGGCAAATTCTGCAGTAATTACTGTTTAATCTAATGTTTTGACTGCAAATTTTGAAGGCCTAGATCTGCCCGTGTGTGTGTGTGTGTGTGTGTGTGTGTGTGTGTGTGTGTGTGTGTGTGTGTGTGTGTGTGTAAAATACATCTCCTTGGACAAGTTTTGTTGACTTTTTCAAACAGATAGCAAACAAACTCATCTACAGAAACACCTTGATCATCATGATTAGTTGTTTTCTGAATGAGACAGCTTTCTCAGTCTTCAAATTTTTTATTTTGATCTTCTAAACAAGAGGCCCATGGATTTAATGCTCTGCTGACACTGTGGCTACACATACATCTTCATTTCAAAGCTGGGAGTCCTCAAGTGGCTTCTGAACATATATAGCCTCTGTCATTTTAGTGTCTCATTTGTCCACCTGAAGGTGCTTTGTTCCACATTTAATCATAGCTTATTTATGCAATTTCTGTGATGGATATTGTTGCATGTGCCAAGATAACAACGAGTGAGTCCTTAACTTTGTCCTGAGTGACCTTGGGAGAGAAGATCAAGGTCACCCAGATTATGTAATACATGAGGCCAATGGGCCTGGTGCTGTGCTGACATTGCCATTGATGTCCAAGCTACACCCTGCCATTACAAAATCACTTCTTTCAACTTTACAGGCATGGTGACCTCATAAAAATGTCAAGGTCACTGATATTACATAACATTCTAGCATTGGACATGGTGTATATATCCTATAAATTTGGCAACTCTAATCCAATTACTTTTCCAAGATATGGAATTTTATACCTTAAAACACATTTTGGCTCAATTTCTGTCAAATTATAGGTGGCACTACTAGTATCAGTAGCAACTTAGACTTTGACCTCCTCCACAATCCCACCAAATTCCGTGAATATCCGCCAAAAATTAAAGACGCTGCAGTGTTCACAAGATTTTCACATTTTGACCCCTATATTGCATAATACTGTGGATGGTGCTACCAAATAAAAAGGGACCTAGATTTTCACACACCCAAGAAGTCCCAAAGTTATATTGGACTAACTTTAAAACTGTCGATGGTATTGTGGACACAAGATTTTCCCATTATGACCTGTATATTACATAATACTATAGATGGCACCACCAACATTGATGTAGACAGAGACTTTCATACACATTATAACTTCTAAATGTTATATGGGCCAACTAAAAAATTGTGGGATGCAGAGCATTCACAAATTAAACCCTATGTTCAAACTGGCCATTTGACCTTGACCTTTAACTTGGATTAAAAAATTGGTATGCTCAAAATATGCACCCCATATCCAGATTTCCATACATGGTCTGTATGTTCAAATCGGGTAATAACTTTTTGAGTTATTGAAAAAAACCCAATAAATTTGGACCAAGTGCCAAAGTTCACAATTACTGGGTCACCGTGACCTAAAAAGAAGGCCATCAAGTCCAGTTTTATGTACCATGTAATCAAGCGCAATTTTGATCTGGAGGCTCAAATCTCTTTGCCATTGATGTCCAAGCTACACCCTGCCATTACATAATCACCTCTTTCAACTTTACAGGCATGGTGACCTTACAAAAACTAGTCAAGGTCACTGATATTACATAACATTCTAGCATTGGATATGGTCAATATATCCTATTGATTTGCCAAGTCTAAACCAATTACTTTTTTAAATAAGGATTTTTTTTTATCTTAAAACACATTTTGGCTCATAATTTCCATCAAATTATAAGTGGTGCCACCAGTTTCATTAGCAATTTAGACTTTGACACCCCCCCCCATACACACACAATCACACCAAATATAGTGAAGATCCGCCAAAAATTAAGGATGCTAAAGTGTTCACAAGATTTTAATATTTTGACCCCTACATAATATTGTAGGTGGCACCGCCAATATCAAACTGGACCTAGATTTTCATAGACCCTGTAAGTCCTGAAAGTTATATTGAGCCAACTTCAAAACTGTGGATGGTATCGCCCTCACAACCCAAAAGTTTACGAACAGACAGAATGATGGATAGTCAGGCATAAGTGATCATGTAAGCTCTGTGACCTTTGGTCAGCAGAGCTAAAAACTTAAACTGCTTGTACAGGTGACTTGGAAATTTGACTCTTTCACTGCCAATTTGACAAAAGTTGATGATTTCAGCAGCAACATAAAGACCCTAGGTTTGTATTCTTTGTAATCTGACCTTCATTTAAGGATCAGCAGGTCTACTATTGCAGAGAGCCAAGGCATGGCCCAAGTAACCCTTAACTCTTTTGGTGCCAAGTTTGGAGTCAGTCAACAGCTTTTCTCGGCACACCAAGGAAAGCTGTTCACTCAATCAAAACTTTGCACTGAGAGTGTCAAGCAAGTTTATGTGCCTTTGCCTGACCACACAACTCAATTCACAGAACTCTTTGCTGCAGTTGTGTTTGCCCATTGAATTGAATCTAGGCTGCTTACTTTTCAGGTTAATGAGAAAAAGTCAGTCATTCAATGTTGCACACCTAGATTTACCATGAAGAAAAAAAAAAAGGCGTTTCTACATGCAGTAGTTTTCAAAATATGTTGTATATTACATTGAACACCATACGGATACACAACTCTAGCCCTACTCCTAACTGAAGTGCCCTCCAGTGGTGGGATACAGGAATCTTCTTGTCTCGCTCTTCTCTATGATGGACAGGTTCACAAAGCAACTTCCTGCAACATGTTTGGGGTACTAAAGAGTTAATACAAAGGGGGATTCCACCACCTGTACCTCACAGTAGGTGAACAAGGTTAATTGCTTTTTTCCCTTTTTTAAATCTACTTTATGCATGATAACAAGAAAAAAAGTACATGTAATTATTATCAAATCCATACATATTTATTTACTATTTAGGAAAGACTTTCACAAGCTGGTTTTCAACTTGGGCCCCTTTATTTGGCAGGCAGTGTGAAACCAAAAGCATGCAACAACAGCTTTTTTCCAGCTACTGAAAACAACCACACAATGAGCCCAGTCACAATAGTGTGATAAGAATGCTTGCAGCAGAAACCAAAAAAACCCACAAAACGTGGTCTTCAGGTCTTGAGTATGTATAAACCAGGAAAAGAACCCAGTCTGGCCTTCCAATTGAAATTTACACACAGTACCAAAAAAATATTTGGTGTGTGTGCGCATTTACATACAGCATTTTCATTGAAGAAGTTCAAATGTGCAAACTTAGAAAAAGAAAAATGGTTGTACACTTTCATGGACCCATGGGAAGGGAGGGAGGGAGGGAGAGAGAGAGAGAGAGAGAGAGAGAGAAGAGAGAGAGAGAGAGAGAGAGAGAGAGAGAGAGAGAGAGAGAGAGAGAGAGAGAGAGAGAGAGAGAGAAAGAGAGAGAGAGAGAGAGAGAGAGAGAGAGAGAGAGAGAGAGAGAGAGAGTGTGTGTGTGTGTGTGTGTGTGTGTGTGTCAGTCAATGAATATGACAAGAATATCACAACTTTATCTTGCCAGTATTTTTTTTATTTGTTTTTGTTTTTGTCTGACATGTAAAGTGTGACCTGAACATATAGGGGCCTGGACTGAGGAGTAACCAAACAAATACGCTTACCTCCATGATGTCTGCAATGGTTTCTGCAAAACCTACTACGTACATAGCTATAGCTACTGCGTTGGCGACAGAGAAAACAAGGCCAATAGCCCCACCAAACTCTGGCCCCAGACTTCTGGAAATCAAGTAGTAGGCCCCTCCTGGAAGACAAATTGTTATCACTTTAGCTTTCTCCCATAGTGAGCAAGTTTTCTCATTATGAAAACATCGCACGGCAAACTTCTGCATACAAAAGGCTTGAATACATGTAATTATGAGGAAGAAAATTTTCATTTTCATTCAGATACAGGGATTTCTTTCAAAAGAATAGCAAGTCAAATATTCTTGATTATGGGGAGGGAAACACATACGCCCACTGTGCCATGACCTATTCTCTTAAAAGAATGGTTCAGTGGGGGTAGATGTGTATGACTGCCTGTAACAGTGGCCATTAATGTGTTTTGTCCAGAAAATTCAAAACATGAAGCATTACTGCTCTGCAATACCATGAAACTATTCAATTTTGCATTTTTAATGAGTCGTGAAAAATTTTCACAACAAAATTGAAATACACAATCAACAACATGAACAAAGCATTGAATATTTCAACGGCACATGCGCAAAAAATACCATTATGAGAGGGACATTAATATCAATTGCCAAACAAAATTAAAGTGAAGATACCTCCTCGGACCTCTCCATTTGTACAGATGGCGGACATGGACAGTGCCGTGATAGTTGTGACCACACCTGACAGCAGTATAATGAGTGTTGCCAGGCCAATGCCTGCCTGCCCTACCACCCAGGACAGGCGCAGAAACAGCATCACACCCCAGATATTGAGCAAACATCGTACCTACAAAATATAATATAACTTTCATGGCACAGGTGTGTTTCTTTCAAAATTTAGTTCTTTACCTTACCCATTGTTTATGATCATGTAGCGAAGCAACATTGTAAAGACACAATTTTTTCCCCAAAAAACGTGTCAAAAAGCCATGAATTTGACTTTGTCTCTGTCTCTTTAATATTGTGGCATTAAGTGCGAGTGTAGAGTGTTGTTATGCATGTTTCTCTGTATGGATGTTTCTCAAAATAGTCTGGTGCTGAGGTGGTCTTAATCATGCTTATAGCAGGCAGCACTGCATTAACTTGCTGCACCTTCTACTGACACATTACGAATGTTGTATCATGCATTTGTGTACATGGTGTTTGTTTTTCACAGTAAACTGGAATGACAGTGGTTGCTTTAGCCACTGAATGCTATTCCTTGCTTACTACAGGCGGTTTTTCAAGCTAGTTTGACTATAACCACTCTTACTTGGGTTCTGGAACCTTTCGTCATTTTACTGCCAGGGACACGATGATTTTCCCCTGTCAGTGTATTATGATAAATTTTCTTTATAGAGGGAATTGCACACTTACAACATTAATGGGGGTTCTATGTAAAACGGATGAACTGGTTACCTGAGATGATACAGTAGTCCCTCCTTTGAGAGACCGTCCCTAGTGCCACCCAAAAAGCGGTCACATAAAGCAGGTGGTCCTTCAAAGGAGGTATAAATAACATGAAAAGTACTACAGAAAGACCCGACAACTGTGGTCTCTGAAAGGAGGTGGTCTCCCAAAGGAGTGGTCTTTCAAAGGAGGGACTACTGTACAGAGTTCTAGGAAGCCCAAGAAGGCAAGGCAGTGGTAACAGCAGTAACATATGATGAATATGATACTGTAACATATATATATACACACACACACACACACACACACACACACACACACACACACACACACACACACACACATACATATATACACACACACAGTGAAACCTGTGTTAAGTGGGCCCCCTTGGGACTGGGCAAAAGTGCCCACTTAAGGCAGGTGCCCACTTAGTGGAAGGTCAGCTTGCTGGGCCATATAGCAAAGTAGGAGTACGTGTATATGGACATAATACTCTGTACGGGGCTGTACACAGCATTCATTTTGAACATATTAAAAACATCCTTGACATACTTCCTTATATTAAGCAGTAATTTCCTAGGTAAATGACAACAACTCACTGAAAAAAATATGCATTGGAAACATTAATATCAGTGTTAAATGTCACAATTTGCAAAAGTCTGTGCAACTACATGTATGTCCTTGTAATAAACAGTCTTCACACTATATTTGTAGGCACTTGCAGAAGCATATCAGCCCTGTTATGTCAGCCCACCACTTCATATTATCAGTTATATTACTCTCTTTGTGTGTGGTTTTCCTTGTTTCAACCAGGCTTTTGTTCATTGATGCCTCAAATTTAAGTGATTCCTAAAACATTTTAAAGCCATTCGGGGCAAGCAGTGGCCTACGACAGCTACAAATTTTAAAATCCTGTTAAGAAAAATTATGTTTTGATAACATGTTTTTGTCATCAATAACTTTCATTCTTTTCGGACATGCCTAAATGCACATTTAGTCAATACTAAAAGATTACTCAAAATTGACAGTTTTTTTTCTCAAATGTCACAAACCTGACACATTTACGTTGAAACATTGACTTAGGTTTGGCAGTGAAATAGAGCTAAGGGGGCTGCGGCTCGGGATATTGGGATGCGTATTCTCATAGTTTTTGTGCCCCCCCCCTAAAAACTGACAAAAATTTGCCCCCCCCCCAAGCAAGTCTGCATAATTTTGTGCCCCCCCCCCCCCCCCCCAGCCTTATGATGGTTATCGTTGTATGACTTTGTTATATACTGATTCACAGTTTGATGACCTTGTTTAACTTAAGGAGGGCTCTCACTCAATATGGCAACCTGTCAATTGTTGATATATTTTTGTGAATAACTGAAGGACATAGCAGTTCTGCTGTTACAATATGATTGGTGCTATCCACTAGCCAAATAGCCAGGAGCTATAAATGTGACTTGACCAACCAAATATTGTAAGCTTCAGCCAAAATTGGCTAAGGATTCATAATAATTTATTCAAATTTTGATGCATACATTGACAGTATTTTACTGAATTACAAAAATTTAGATTTATTGAGCAGAATTTCAAAATGCAGTTTTGCTTACATGGTTTTGGCTCAGGTAATCAGTGGTTGGCTTAAGACCAAGAGGTTAATGTTACTTTAACTAAAGTGACTATGGTTGTAAAATTTGTAACACCAATCCAGTAAATCAATTTCCAGCTAGAAAACATTCCAACACTATGAAAGCTCACCACACTTATAGTTAGCATCATCTGTTCCCTCCAAAATGCACCAGATAAATATACCAAATAACAAAGGAATAAAGGATTTTAAGTTCCTAAAAACTTGTGTGGTTAAGCAAAACTTGTCATCTATCGAAGTGTCACTATTACAAGGTTTCACTATATTAGAATGCTTACTGATGTCAGCTATTGGAGTGTCACTATTATGAAGTTTCACTGTATTAGAACGCTTACTGATGTCAGCTATTGGAGTCACCATTACGAGGTTTCAATGTAGTAGAATGCTTACTGATGTCAGCTATTGCAGTGTCACTATTATGAAGTTTCACTATTAGAAGGCTTACTGATGTCAGCTATTGGAGTCACCATTACGAGGTTTCAATGTAGCAGAATGCTTACTGATGTCAGCTATTAGAGTGTCACTACTATCAGGGTTCATTGTATATTAGAATGCTTACTGATGTCAGCTACTGGAGTGTCACTATTACGAGGTTTTACTGTATTAGAATGCTTTCTGATGTCAGCTACATACTACAGTCATAGAAGTGTGACCTTTTCATCAGCTTCACATAACAAAATGAGCCATCATTTGACTTTTCTAAAGTGCATGAAATGACACGATTTTCAATTTGTCTCTGACTAATTAGAACCCTGTCAAACTGTATTCACACCAACACAGTATTCTTGGACTACAGTGCTATTAATATTGACTGTAATATGTTACAATTTCCACTGCCCAGGTTAACATTGTGTAAATGTCCTGTGT
Organism: Hermodice carunculata; assembly: GCA_964020975.1. Taxonomy (NCBI): domain Eukaryota; kingdom Metazoa; phylum Annelida; class Polychaeta; order Eunicida; family Amphinomidae; genus Hermodice; species Hermodice carunculata. The sequence goes on from OZ026617.1 coordinate 79,032,578, forward strand.
TTCCTGTTTGGCAGGCCCTGACAATAAGCAGTATCCTGTAACTAACACTGCAACAACCCAAATGATGGCACAAATGACAGCTCTGTCACATAATACACCTCTTTCAAAATAAGTTTACCGACAGCAAGGCCAGACCCAGCACACCGTAATTTCCTGGCACAGCCTCAACACAAGTATCTATATATGAAAATCATCCAGCTCTTATCAAGCATTTTAACCACAATGACAGCTTATATATCAACTCCAGTCTGACTTACAATCCATCAGTGATTGATGCTTACAGTACGCTGTGTGGAGGTCATTGTGGACTGCATCAATGACACCCTTTGAACACAATTCTGTATGAACTTGTTTAACAAAATAAATGTAGTTTTTTTTATCAATACATTTACATAATATCATTTATTTATGTTATAAGAATTGCAGAAGCAATTAGAATTCAAGCTCCAAAAATGAGCTTGGTTCCAACGTCAGTGGTTTTGGCATTGCATGACAGGCATTACAAAAACATTGTCATGGGAAAAATCACGGGTTTGCTCCTCTCAGCTCTCTGGCTCTATCTCAGGCAAACTCTTTTACCAGTACAAGGCTACTGTAGAATCTGTTGTGTACAACACCTGGCAATGTTTGGAGGTGTGTGAGGAGCAGCCTGGAAAGCTGTGACTCATGGGCCAGCCTCTCATAGCTACCACTGGAGCTTCTTCAAGACTCCTCCCACCCCCACCCCCGCCTTCCAAGGCTTTGTATACAGTGAGTTTCATCAGGATAGCAAACTTATGTGATAAGGCTTTCCAAAAGGTATTATTAACATATATAATATATGTCTTTTTTTGTATGGTCTTGTGTGTGTAATATAAAGTCATCACCAAAAAGAAACAGAAACTGTAGCAAATAATAGGTGACATTCATGTTAGTGCAGGCCTGTTCTTGCCCTCTATTCTGTGGCAACGAGCTTACATTAAGTAGGGCAGATCCATGTACATGTATCATGCAGTGCAAAATGCGTTTATTTTACAAAAATAAGACCCGGAGAAGAGATTAATTTTAAGCAGTCTTGCATGTTGTATGAACATACAAGAGGCTTAAAGTGCAAAGTATTTGTCAGTTATTTGGCAGAAAAAGTGTTATTGCCAGACAGTTATATAACAAGTCAATCTTGAGGACCATGATGGTCCTGTGCTGGGATGACAATAATTGTCTGTGACCTTGGGAATGATATCAATGTCATGTATATATACTGTGCAAGTCTGATCTTCCGAGAGGACCGTGATTATGTGCGACAGCAAAGTCCTTAGGTACTTTCCTATTAATGCTTTACAGTTTACTATGCCTTTAAGGTCCACCATTACCACGATAAAAACCAATATAATCAGTTTGACCTCCAGCATTTCAAGGTCACTCAGGGTCAATTTTAACTGTATACACCAATGAAAAGCCCACAGTTACTTTCTCATTAATGTTCAACAGTAACCATGGGCCTAGGATACACCATTATGAAGATACATAAGCCAATATGTTAAAGTTGCTGGGTCTGCAGAAAATTAAAAAGAACTTAAAATGTAATTTAAAATTCATTAAAAACCTAAAAATTACTGGAGCATGACCATTTGAATAAATTTGGTACAGATGCACCCAAGGTCCATCCCACGGAATCTACTTAGTGGTTTTGGGGAAGATGTAGTTTACCATAAATTTCCATACACTTACATAGCAATCAACAGCAATACATGCATCAACCAGTAAGTACCAAAATTGAAAAAAAAAAAAAAATGTTAAAAATCAAGGATTTCTAGTATTGCCATCTGATGAAGAGCTATGTTTGGCATTTCCACTAAGTTTCAGCACAATCTGAGGGACGCTTAAGGAGATTTTTTTTTGAAGATAGAACCCCCCCCCCCCCCCAAAAAAATCTGTAAATAGAAAAAAATTATAGCTCTACCTGTCAAACAAATTAAAAAGTTTAGGGGTACCTAGAGGTGTCCATATGCAATTTCAACGCAATTGGCTGAGTGGTTTCGGAGAAGTTTTTCTGAGATTTTATCACCAAAAAAAAAAAAAAAAAAATCATTACAAATAAATTTTAACTATTGGAGCATGACCATTTGAACAAATTTGGTAGATATCCAACCAATTGCAAGGTACATTCCCACCAAGTTTTGAAGTGAATCTGGACAGTGATTTTGGAGAAGTTGAATATGTGAATTGTGGAAGGACAACGGATAGATGATGGACTTGTAAGTGACCATACTATAAGCTCAGCTGACTGAAAAGTCATCTGAGCTAAAAATACTCATGTGCCTTTGTCAAAGATGGCTGCCCAGCTCTGTTGTCTGGCAAGCTAGGATGCACAGTTTGCATACAATCTGACATATGGTTCTGCTCAATTTTTAGTCAGGGCAACCAAAAAACTTGAGCTTTGGTGGTCTGCATTTAACCCAATTAGTAAGGGTTAGGTTTCTAGATCATGGAGATAATCTTTTTACATGGTTCGATGATTATCTCCATGATTGGAAACAGTGTATAGTTCTCAATGTCCAATCTTATGGCCGGCGTTCCACAAGGTTCTGTTTTAGGGCCTTTACTTTTTAAAATTTTAATGAATAATACTGTCACTGTTGCTAATTCAAACATTAAACTTCGTTTTGACGACACACCCCTTGTCATTGCTATGCATGATCCTATTCAATACTGCTACTGTTATGGACAGTGATCTCACTTCTTTTGATGAATGGTCCAACTTAGGAATGGTTAATTTCTTTTAATAGTGAGAACCAGGCAAGACCAGTGACAGAAAATCCCCGTAGCAGGAAACAGCTAGACCAGTTTCGAATCTCAACGATTCTCATCAGTGGCACTTAGAGAGCACGTCATAACGAGTGCTGAGACCTACCAGTCAAACCATCAAAACAGACGTGTTTATCATGAAGTCTCATGAGCCTGATGAAGTCACGTGGTAGAGTAACCAGAGCCTGGTTACTGGAAGGACTAGTGTTACCACACAGAGTATACTTGTCAAAAGCCAGGTCAGGGAGAGACCATTCCCATTCTGGCTAAAGGAATGAAGAGCATGTTGGTATCTCAAAGATAGCATGAAACAAAGGGATTTATCGGTGTTCCAGGGGTCAACTTAAGGAATGGTTGACCAAGTGCTATGATGTGGTAGATAGACGCAGAACATAAATTTTAGTACAAGACTAGGCAAGCGTGTCTATCTGCCCATAACACTGAGGCCCAACGGTTCAGTAGTGCACAACTGGTGTATCCAGTATCTTTCTCTGTCTAACCTGAGTGATTAATTTCTTTTAATGCTCTCAAGACCGATTCTATCTGCATATCTTTCAAAAGGAACTCTCCTGATCGCCCTGCTCTTCTTTTCAGGGTTACCAATGCGAAAATGCATCCAAACACAAACATTTGGGTCTTTTACTGAAGTCTGATCTAAAATGAAAAGAGCACATTAATCAAATTGCAACCAAGGCAACAGCTAAACATCATGAAAACTTTACAGTATTATCTTCACCATGAAACCTGAGGTATTATATGCTTCTTTTACCTGACCATTAATATTACAATACAGGTAGTATGGTCTAGCATGGCTGTGCACAGGCAGATGAAAAATACAAATGACTGCGGCTTGTATCATAGTGGGAGCAATGAGAACTACTCGTAACTCCTAGTGTTAAGTTATATGAAGAGACTGGCTGGGAGACATAAAGTAACTGAAGGGAGCCCCTCTATCTGTGTTCATTCCAGTGGAGTCTTTCTTATTTCTTGTTCTCTGCTACGGCACATGGTGTCCCTTGTTCTCGGACTAGATTGGGGAAGGCTCACTGGTGCAGTACTGTACCTTTCCCCTTTGCTTTGTCTTTTCTCCGCAAGAGGGATTCAAACAGAGCTTTGCCCTGCTTCCCAAAAAGCCAAATCACCAACTCTGCCAAGAATGCTCAATGAAGTGTGTTTCTTTAATTAGGTCACAGGCCATTCAATACAAACTTCACCCACTTAACATAGAAATGTAAAGAGGTAAAACACAAAGCTTCGAAAAAGAATATAACAGATAACAGCTTTATTTATTTATTTATTTATTTATTTATTCATTCAAATATATTTATACCGGGTAGCCCAATCATGCAAGGCTGTTCTTACTTGGGGCCCAGTTATTAAGAAATTTGCTAGTGTTTGTCATCATCTATAGACTATACAGTTTTAATATATCCATGAAACCAGTTCAATCGGGAAAGGACACTTCCTGTGTTTAATGACCTCTGAGCTCAATCAGCCTGTCTCTAGGCTAGGCTGAGATAGTGACTTGGCTTATTCATAAATTGTCTTTCATTTGAAATAAAATATGTTTAAATCAACCCATTAGTTCCTGAACTTGTGACAAAACTTGTCAAACGATATGCACCCCAAACTCATTCATACCCCTGCCAAAACCTACTGCCAGTCAAGGACACCTGCTCCGGACATTTTACACTATTTTCACTTGAAATGAAAACCAATGTGAATGAGAATTGTAGATGAGACCTATCAAGATAACATACCCCAGGTCAACAGCTTTCCTTGCTATGAGGTGGGTTCTCAGCACCCAACTCACAGCAAGAAAAGCTGTTGAATCATTCATAAATCATGGAATAAAGAGTAAACATGACTGACAGTGCACTGTCGAAAATGCTCCTTTTCTCCATGTTTTCTGTTCTCTCTGGATCCAAGAAATACCACCATGCCCCATAGACATGATTGAGATCCAGTGTCTCAGAGGTTAAAGTCAATAAATTGATTGAGTGTTCATGGATGATGCATGTACCTATTCTGGGAAATTCTGTTTCCTTGAATTAAATGAACAGGGAGAGTAGGCTGACATACATGTATTTCAGAGTTTCTACACACCACAGTGTCCGAGCAATTCTCACAGGAAATCCCAAAATATCAGCAGGTTCTTGACCCTTTCCTTGTCAGCATAGGAATGCTATTCACCTGGACCGTGCCTTCATGATATGTCTCTTGTACAATTCTCAGAAAAAAATGTTTTCTATAAATGAAAAAGTGAAAACATTGAAGCAGATGATAATGTACCCAAGAACTTTTGTGTGATTTGAGTGGAAAAGTGACAGGAAAAAGGATGATACCACCAAAACCATGTTTGCATAAGATCATGCAAGGTTTAACTAATATTTAGTTTAGCTCTCATGTTCCTCAGGCATACCTTTCAGATTTTACCCCCCAAAAAAGAACAAGAAAATGTGTAAACGATACGGCTGTTTAAACAGCCTTTCCTAAGCTGACCTCGATACTTTCAACCAAATATAAGTCTCACCTTGTGCCATGGGCACCTACAGCCATTTGTGTGCAATTTCAAAGCAATTGGCAAAGTGCCTTTGGAGAATTTTTAAGATTTGTTCCCAAAAATGAAAGGTCATTAAAAATCCCACAAGAGGGCTCTTATGAGCCCATGTTCAGCTGCCCTATGATGAACAGACCAAGTGAAGTAGGCCCACCTTGACTGGAAATGAAACTGGAACAACATCCATTGACTTATACATGGTTATCAATAGGAGTGCATGCAGTAACCGCAAGATACTAAAATTGAAAAATTAATTTAAAATCAGGACTCCAGAATATTACCATAGCCAAATCAGGAAATAAAACAGTGATCACTGCAGAATTCAACCTGACTTCTTTGTATACAATTCATGTTAAAAAAAAAAATAGCCATTTACAAATTTCTTTTGCCAAATGAAAGGAACATTAGCTAATGGAACCAGCGGTCCCTGATTTAACCCTCCCACAAGGTACATTTCTTCAAAGTGTTCAAGAACAATATGAGTCAGTTTTCAAGTGGTTGAAATCAGTGAAAACAGAAAAAATTGTAAAAAAAAATATAAAAAAATTGCAGTGCCACCTGATAACAAATTATGGTCTGAGGGTCCCTGTGCAACTTTAAAGTAATTGGCCGAGTGGTTTTGGAGATGATTTTGAAAAAAAAAAATATCAATGGAGCGTGACAATCTGAACAAACTTTTAAGAGAGCCACCTAATTATACGGTACATCCCCATCAAGTTCGAAGTGAATCAATCTGGTTGACGCTTTCAGAGAGGATTTGGTCAAAAAATAAACAAAAACAAAAAAATTCATAAAAAGATCCAAAAATCACTGGAGCATAAACATTTGAACAAACTTTGAAGAGACCTGCCTTAGGCATATCATTAATAACAAGTCACCTGAGCTAAAAATCATTGGAGCATGACCGTGCGAACAAATTTCCTAGAAATCTACCTAAGGTACATCCCATCTAAGTTTTACATGCAAGTTAGGGCCTGTATTTTTCCGTTTTTAACCGAAACGGAACAGAGTAATGAACTTTTGTCACCTCTGAAACGGAATTTGGAAATTTCTGGCTGGTGAAATGGAATTTCTAGTTTTTTCAAACGGAAAAATACAGGCCCTTGTGAGTGAATCTGGTTGACAGTTTTAGCGAAGTTCAAAATGTGAATTACCATTGCAGTCCCCCTTGACCAGTATGACCATTTGAAAATATACACAGTTGGTTGACAGTCACTAAAGGTATATCCACGCCAAGTTCAAAGGCAAGGTGGCCAGTGGTTTTGGCGAAGTTGAAAATGCAAACGAGGGATGACAATGGGCAGAGAGACCATGGATGACTGACCCTCCTTCAAGCTCAGCTGTACTGACAAGTCAGCCGAGTAAAAAAAAAACAAAAAAGAAAAAAAAAAAAAACAAGAGGGCTGTGTAAACAGCCCGAGCCTCAGCTGATCTTGACATTCATCACACTTGCAGCTCTATGAACTTGGGAAAGGATCAAGGACACCATGTTCTGAGTAAGTCTGACCTTTATAGAAGAACACTTACATGTGCAACATCAAAGTTCAAGTAGTTCTCAAGTTATAATGAAGAGTAAAATTCATGTATGTTGCACTGTGACCCCACAAACCAGGTCAAGGTCATTCATGTACTGTCTCAGCATGACCTTCATACAGAATAATTAACATGTGAAGCTAACTCAAAACAGATCTCAAGTTATCAAGTAAACAGTAAATTTCGTGTCAGTTGTCCTGTGAATTAGCATTAGAATGCCCATTGACTTACATAGTAATCAATAGCAAAGCTGCATTGAACGACAAGTACCCGAATTGAAAATCCTTAAAAATCAGGAATCCAAAGCAGTGCCACCTAGTAAACAACTGTTTGACCCTTCCACAACAACATATCCATCACATTTCAGCTTAATCTGAGGGACGGTTCTGAGAACAAGTGAAAAATAGCAAAACCATACAAAAAATGCATAAAAAATTGCAGCGCCATCTGGCGAACAAATTGGGAACTAAGTGTCCCCGGGAGTGTCTATGTACGATATCAAAGCAATTGGGTGAGCGGTTTCAGAGGAGAGGAATTTTGAAGGTTTGCCCCCCCCCCAAAAAACAAAAAAATTCATGAAAAATCCAAAAATCAATAGAGCGTGACCATTTGAACACCCTTGGTAGAGATCCACAAAAGGCACATCCCCACCAAGTTTGAAGTAAATCTGGTCAATATTATTAAAGTTATGAGCATTACAAGAAATTCCCATGTTAAACTTTCCTATTAAAACTTTTGTAGAGATTTTTGACAAAAAATCATTAAAAAATCCAAATTCATTGGAACACGACCATTCGAACAAACCTGGTAGACACCCACCCAAGGTACATTGCCACCAAGTTTGAAGTTAATCTGGATGACGGTTTTGGAGAAGAAGTGGAAAATGTGAATTAGCATTGGAATGCCCATTGACTTCCATAGTAATCAATAGGAAAGCTGCATTGACTGACAAGTACCAGAATTGAAAAAATCGTTAAAAATCAGGAATCTGCAGCATTCCCACATAGTGAACAACTTTGTTTGACCCTTCTACAAAGGACATATCCACCATGTTACAGCTTAATCTGACTGATGGTTCTGGAGAAGAAGTGGAAAATAGCTATAACACACAAAAATTCATAAAAAATTAGGAAAAAATTGCAGCGCCACCTGGTGAACAAATTAAGAACTAGGAGTCCCAGGGAGTGTTCCTGTGTGATATCAAAGCAATTGGGTGAGCGTTTTCGGAGAAGATTTTTTAAGATTTACCCAAAAAAGAACAACAAAATTCATTAAAAATCCAAAAATCACTGGACCGTGACCATTTGAACAAACTTGGTAGAGACCCACCCAAGGCACATCTCCACCAAGTTTGAAGTGAATCTAGCTTACGGTTTTTGAGAAGAAGTCGAAAATGTGAATTGTGGACGACGGACGACGGGCCCTCAAAAAACCTCAGCTGACTGATAAGTCAGCTGAGGTAAAAATGGTAGAGAACGGATTACCCTGGGCAGCCACAATCTTTTTTCCCCTCCATTCTGCAATTCTTTTTTTCTTTTTCTGAAAAATACTGTTTTCTTGATGACTGTTGTTCGACAGACTGAAACACATTTTTCTCTTTGGCCTTTCAGAGAATAGTTTTGTATTCTAGACTTCCTGTGTCAACCAATGAAATGAGATCTCAGGGACAGAAGATCATCTACTGAACAATAATGGCGTGAAGTGTGCCTAGTCCCTGTACACTTTCTATAGGCCACAGACCACAGTTATAAATCCTTCTATTTTTCATATCAACATTTTTCAGTCTAAAAAAATCAGCATTTTGGTATTTCAAAATTCTGTGAACGGTATTTAACAGATCAAAATGTCCAAAAAAAACACGGATTGATTTTTGTCATATTATTCCCAGCTTGTTAATTTGGGATAATTGAAATACAAAATAACACCTGAATGTCCACTTTATACAGGTGTATGAACTGTGCTCTTGCCAGGGTCACATCATTGTCCTTGCCCACCATCAAGTTCCCACCTGGCCTGGAAGACCGTGCATCTATGACCAATGAAGCAACTCTGTGACGTAGCAAACCTGACTTAGCTAACTTTATTCAAACAGAAGCTACAGCATGCTGAAAACACAGTATTTTCACAATTACGGACTATCTCCATTGGGATGCGCGACCAGCCAATCACAACTGTGGTCTGTAACCTAATATTTGTTCGTAAATGGCATAGTGAACACTGTGATGGCCCACCAGATGTGATCGGTTCACATCTGTCTGGTGTCTGCAGGGCTAATGAGTTGCCTCCAGAGCTTCAACAAAAACGAACAACTGGCTCCCGAACAGCCCACATTGAAAATACAATGCATGCATGATGAATACAAGTGCTATTACTGTTATTACTTTTCATGGACTTGATGAGCTGTCTTGTTTGGAAACGTCTGGCAGACACACCGCAAGGTGTGCACTTTTCTTTGCCATACACAGCTGTGTCTCCTTCGCCCCTACACTGTACGACTTGTCTATAAATAAAATGGAAATGTAATACTTTCTGAATGAGGATGGTGGCTTTTTCCAGAGGGGTGCCTCTGTTGAGAGGGGCCTTACTTGAGGGGAATCACTGTACTACAGTGAAACTTCTCTTGAAAAAAACATCCTTAAGCATGATCACTTGGGTTTCTCTGGATATTTTTTTTGGGTCCAAATTAACAAAATTTTGCCAAATTTTCCCACTTCTAGTGGTCACAGCAAGTTATAAAGTAATTTCATCAGCCACTTTTTAATTTGCTGGTAACCATTTGGGACAGAGGTTTCAGCAGAAGCACAGGACCAAACTGGATTTTCAATGTGGTCTATCAGAAACATGGCACAGTGTAGTCATACATGTAACATGATGTTAAGTACCCCCCCCCCCAAAACAGGGGTGAATTTTATTAAGTGAAAATGCAAATCTGACGGCTAAAAACAATGGTAAATCCTCCACCATTCAGCATTTTATGATGCAAATGAATGATGTTCTCCTGTACTCACCAGAACTCCTTTGATCCAACCAAATTTGGGTGCAGATCCACCACTGGTGTGTCCAACAGTTTTCACTTGTTCATCTGGCTCTGCTTTGGAAGGCACATGACCATTCTCCTCTGCCAGTAACTGATCCTCGTCCTGTAATGTAAGTGCATGAATCAAAATCACTGGCAACACCATCAAATTAAAATTTTACTTTAGCACAACCCACAATTCAGTTATGCTGAAAAAACTGTGTAAGCCTCTTTGTTCATGGTATCCCATTTAGCAATTTTGCATGCCTTGTTATCTAAAGTTGCATGAACTACAAAATTATGGGTTATGCTACATTTCACAGCTTGCTGTATGTACACACAGCAGAATGATTTACCAAACTCCAGCACAGAGGCTGTGATACTGACTGTCGCATGTAAATTCAAAGAGTGTGATCACTTCATACAGTCTCATGATACACGGCACTGCACCGAAAAGTATCGTAATGACACCCAACCCTACTGACAAGTATCAGAAGATGTCGGTTTTGTGGACTAATAGGTCCTCTGAGTTTACTTCAACCCATGTACGCATGTATATATATATAGCCAAGTAGCATGGTGACTGGGAGATTGAAAACTACGGCTCCACTGGGTGAGTTTTCAGATTCTACAAATGTTTACATTTGAATGGCCTTTTCAATATTTGAAAAGATGCAGAAAACTGTTTTCATAAAATATAATGATGAATGTATATGTAGACATGTTAAACCTAGAAAAGAAAATTTGCTTCAAAGCAAATTTGTGAGCCAACAAAAGTTGTAAATATGGCTAGGTGAAAATTTCAAAGGTCTAAATGACCTTGACCTTTAACTTCAGGAGGTTACATGTGTAAATTACAAAAATGTGCAGTGTTGCAATACCTACAATTTGAACCTGGCATGACTGAAATCGGATGATAATTGACCAAATTATGGCAACATAAAAATTTTAAAGGTTCAAATGACCTTTGACCTCTAGAGGTCTCTTGTAAATTACAAAAAAGTAGTTTTACAATATCTACTCCTCTCCTCTACATTAAAAGGCACCAATTCATGTATAGACCTATAATCATGCCAAGCTTGAAGTTTGTGAGCGTAATGGTGTTTAAAAAAAACTGATGAACAAAATTTGGCAGTAAATAAATATTTAAATATGGAACAACAGGAAAAACAGAATATCTGTGTTGGCACATAGACATAAATACTCATCCTGCATTGCTAAAAATTTTTCATGTATTTGTGGACAAACAAGATGACACCCGAATGTGTCAAGATTTATATTATTCAATGCAGGGAACAAAATTTGGACTTAATTAAATTCCTAACAACAGTCTGTTTTCAATGTGTTTATAAGAACTACCAGAGACACTGTTTAGCAAATCTTATTCAAGGACTAGAAATGAGTTAAATTTGCCTGGCAAAATGCCAGTACCGATACACTACAAGTTTCCCCTCAATTCTTGCAAAGGGGAATGGTTAGAATTGATTTATATATTTCTTTTTTTAATTACCCACTCCCAGACCTTGCAAAGAAGGTCTATGCTCAACCAAACCAAGATTTCAGGTAGAAAAATCTGAAGAAACAGGAGTACCACAGACAGGTACATAAAAATGCTCTTTTACTATTAGTATTCATCACAAAACGGCATACATATACAATGATGTAAAATGAATATGCTTTCTGTACACTATTCACAATAAAGACAAAGCATTATGCACAATTATACGAACACAACTGGCACCGGACATAAAGGCATAATCTATGTGGGAGTTTCAGGATTTATTTGTGAATTATATGAGCTTTAAATAATTACACAGTGCTCATATCTATCTATTTTAAGTCAATTATGCAGCATCATAGTCTGTGTACATCAGAGCTGTATATGACTTTCAAAGAAAAACAGGGGAAATGAGAGTACTCCAGAGACTGTAACTCACCCATCCTCCAACCACATTCAACTGCTGGATTAGACATATATATCATGCCTACATAACTGCAATTACATGCCCACAAATTTGACTGCTAGCAACATTGTATCTATTTTGTCAGTACTTCTGCTGCCACGCTGAGCACCTTGCAATATCACTCAGCTGTAGACATACACATCCACTCTGCTGTTTCTTTCGAGAATTATTTTGTGAGCTAAAAACTATGATGTGTTACTTATAATGTACTGGTACTTCAATGTGTTCAGTTGAAATATTTGCCTTATTTTGGGGTGAGTTTCAAAAGAAATTAATAAAACATAATTTTTTTTTACATTTTAAAAACTATTTTCTTGTGTTGATTGTCATACTCCTGGCTATTCCTGTTACTTTCAACCCCCCCCCCCCCGGGAGGGTGGGGGGCAAGCCTGAACACATGAAAAAGTACTTTTTCTCCACTGTAAATATGTTAATTTCGAGGGTAATTTTCATTTTTTTATAAATGTAAATATTTCAGTACTGGATTTCACGAATTGGGAGATGATTGTCTTTATTAAGATACTGGCTGTTCTATCTACATGTCCATAATGTGCCCACATACTCATTAGGACACATGCAGACAATAGCCACTTCTTTATTCTTCTCCATAATTTCCCAATTTGCAATGTTCATTTCTATAGATAATAAATAAGAAAAATCTAATGCTTTGTTCAAAACTTAAAAAAAAAACAAAAAAACAAAAAACAAAAACAAAATCCACATTTAGGACACTGTCTTCAGATAGTTTGAGATCCTGGAAGAAGGCCTGCCACCTGATCCTGATTAACAGCACGGGGCAGTGATCTTTACCTCTTCACAGCACCAGGCCAACAGGATCCCATAGATCTGCTGTGCTTTCATTGGTTTACACCCAGGTCCCTCCCAAGTATTTACAATTTAAGCACTGATCGACCACTGTAACATTTTTTCTGTGTTCTGTAGTATAATTTGAGGTTTTATGTGTAAACTTGTGCATTGTCTGGTACAGTTCACAAGTATTCCAGAATACATGTAATTAGAATTTATATACAAAATTGGTGATCTTAATTTTGCTAGTAGTATTTCACATTGGGTAAAGATACATGTACATGTATGTTATCATGCATTACCTCTCCATTGATTAATGATGGAAGCAGTCTGACAAACATAAGTTTAAAGGTTCTTAAAAAAGGCATGTCTTTCTGTACTTGCTTATACCAAAGTCACCTTTTGTTTGTGCAATGGCAGTGGTGTTTATCCTGTTTATTATCAGATAATTTGAGTCGATTTATGAATGCAAGATAAGAATATCAACATACATTATCTATAAAATCCTGTTTTATCACTTTTTAATGCACTGCCAGTGACACTCCTCACGTTTATTGTTTCATCAGCACGTCACAAGTGGATGCAAAGTTGTAAACAAAATTACTTGGTAATCCAAGTGACACCCCCTGTCCCAAGTTGAGGAACAACTGATTGCTGACTGCTGTGACAGTAAAATTAGCAACTGAACAGTGTTAACTCATTCCATACTGATCCTGTCTTTTCCCGCCAAAATGTTAATGTTGTCTGCTTATCTGATTTTGACAAATCTTGTGCAATTTGTAAAAATTTTGAATAAAGATTGAATGAGAAACCATTTAGGCTTGTATGGAGTAAGTCAACAGCTTTCCTGGGTGCATTCTGGGCAGTTAGTGCACCCAGGAAAGCTGTTGACTGTCTTGTTCTGGGGTGGAATGAGTTAAGGTAGCAGAGTGGATTGAGCTGAGCGCAATCCTTTGGAGACTTTGACACTGCATAGATGAACCATGTTTCACATTTCACCCACAAAACCATACATTTTATTTATCATACAGATATTATGTAGATAATTTGTTAGCAACAAGTTTCATATTGAGAAGATAATTTCCAATTTCCAAGCATTTTATAAACTGGTTTACAAGAGGTATCATATAGCTGTATTTCTTGAAAAATAATTGATGAAAACATGAGTTACATATAAAATTAAAGTGTAGACCAATACGCTTAAACAGTATTCTCTGTTTACAAATAAAAGTTATCACTAGAAATCACTGTATTCAAATCTTATTTGTATGGTAATGTACAACTAGTCCATAACATAGGAGTAGAATTTGGAATGACATCTTTATTATAGCTTTCAAGTTATGCAATATTTAAAATTTCAAATGCCCCTAATTTGCATAATTTTAAACATCTTCAGTCCTCTGCATAAAAAGGCCCAACTCCTTGTATGGAGATACAATCAGGCCAAGTTTGGAGTTTCTATGTATAATAGCGTCAGAGAAAAGCGTCAGACAAATTCAATGGTAATTATAAAGCAAGAAAGAATAAAAGAATTTTAGGAAAAACAGTAAACTAAAGTGACACACACACTTTAATTACAGAATAATTGGATTCTTTGATCATCATTTCAAATGTCGACAGCTGATTCATTTAGTGAGCTAAAGAAGTCCCAGAAAGAGGCATCAGAAAGACAAAAAATTTGGTTCCTAGCTATTGTATTTGTGTCTTTTTGTCCAAAACCACTTCCTAGTAGTCATTACCCTATTCTGCAGTCCAAACTCTTTACGCTCCATAAGCTAACCTGTCCCTGTCTAACTTTTATACATAGAAGAACTTTTGTCCATATTGCACATGTTCCTCTGTAAAATTTTGACATAGGCTGTATTAGCCCAAATAAATTGAAGGGTCTTCAGAGGGTAACTACCCGACATGTTTCAGAGCCTTTTACCCGTACATGTCTCTCTCAGTAGCGGCTCCTTGTCTAAGCTAAATATTCAGCAAAGACAACCCACATAATAATGAATATATATGAACGTGGCAATTGATGAATTAGCAAAATATGTGAAGTTTTTCTTAGAATTGCAGAGCTTCATATCAAAGAAGAATACCTGTCAAACAAACCATAATTACCAAATTTGCATAGTACAGGTTCAGATAAGAACAATTTGACTTACCCCTGAACCAATATGTACCCTTTCTAGCTGGACAGCTTATCCTAGTTAAACCATCCGCCAATGCTACATATATCTTTCAAAAGATGATTATCCTTTTGAAGCAGATCAATCAAGTAGCTTTTTATTGACGCTGTCTACAAAATTGATAACTGAGCAGAAAGTTTAATTCCCAGAAATCAGCTCTTGAAAGATTTGAGGCCCTTTTCCCCACATTGTTGGCCATAATGACAATATAATTTTGAAGAGATGTCAAACAACATCATTGATGTATAGTTTCTAACATACGATGTTTATTGGCTTAAACATGTTAAAAAGTAGTTCTTTACTCTGTAATGACATCAAAGGCAGCCACCCTTGCAAGCTTGTCACTGGTTTCTCATGCAACAGTGACAGCTTCAAAGGGGACTTGAAAGTGGATTAGCCACATGACCTGAAGGTGCTATCACATTGACTAGCAACACTGTTTGCAAATTGCAATGCTTAAACAAGATGAGCTTGCAGTTTCACAGCTTGAGTGAGAAGGGTACTTCGTGGACAAGAGTTGCTCACTCATTTCTCCTCATCTTGGATCAAAGAGCAACATGTCTTTATTAACGCCATGGATACGGCTTTTGGCCATTCAGTGTCTTGGACTACTTGTGATCATACTGGTAAAATGGGGGCAAAATTGACAAACCATGATCAGGGAAGAATGTAGTGAATAAAGTAAACTGACAGCAATGTGCAAAAAAAGTTTTTTATCATTTGAACATGAGAGTTAAATGTTCACCACAATGTTCCCAGTTGCATCACATTGATTTTGTCAAACATTATCATTAGTGTTATGGAAATTGCAAATGACATACACATACCAGTAAGAAACCTGGTATAAGCATAAGACAGCCTTGAAGTTAGTGGTGCTTTTTGTTTTCAAACATTTTTGCATTTATAAGACAGCAATCAACACCTTCCAGCACTCATTCTCTTAAAACAGCCGGCAAGTAATGCTTGTGCATGTTTACATTCTGGTTCTCTGCAGAACAGACAGAGTTAAAGAAAAAAGACGATCCAAGTACCTAGGTAGCAAGCATTCAGGTTGCCAAAAGACTAAAATTATTGGTTGTACCAATACAGCACTTCAAGCTGTCAAACATAGATGAAATCTCTATAAGTAAATGCTCATGGCAGGTCATGTCGATACATGCCATTTCCATTAATATAGTATACTGACAATTGTGCAAAATATGATACTACCCAGTCAAGTGGAGATTGTACCATTTCTCAATCATTCATTAACCAGACAACAGAACTTATTCCCTTTGGTTAACAGATACAATCCCTTTGAGAACAAAAGGACAACACAAGTGACACAGTAAAACCTCTTCAAACGAACACCTCTCTATACTGAACACCACTTCTTGGTCCCAAATGTATACTTCCAATGTAAGCAAACCTCATTATACCAAACACTTTTACAGGTCCTAAGGGTGTTCAGTTTAGGGAGGTTTTACTGTAATTCATCAGTCAAAACTAAGTAGAATCCAAAAATATTGTGAATGCATGGTGACTGAAGATGGTGCAACCCTTTATTATGAAACATGGAATTTATAAAGGCCCTGTGCATGGAAATACTGAAAAGTTATAGGAAAAAATCAGTTCCATTTATACAATATCAAATAAAATGATTTTAAAAAAAAATCAAATATGGCATACTTCTCAAATTTTTCCTGTAAATAAATCTTAGTTTATTAGTTATTGCCCTCTCATTTGACCAACCTACAAGTGAAGCACATTGATGGAATGCCAAGTTGCACAGATTTAAATCAAATACACTGAAAACTCAGTTACTGAATACCACATAATATTAATGGTCAAAACACTGAGAAAGTCAAGGCTACAATTACCCTACCCCCCCCCCCCTGGTTATTCTGGCCATGGTGCTTCCATGAGGGAGCTCTGTGTTCTGACATAATCCGGTCACATTTTCAAACATTAAACTTGCTAACCACACAAGTAACTCGGAGTGTGTGTGTGTGTACTCCCATTACTTAGCACCTGTAGGCTCCGCAGGAAGCCCCCCCCCCCCCCAAACCATCGATCCTAAAGGTCCCATGTTTTAATTTTCAATCCCCAAGACCCCCCCCCCCCCCATAAAATGTACTACTTTGTCTGTAGTGGTCAGTAACATTGTCAATACTAGTCCTACTAGCTCCCAAGGATCCTCCGCCCTCCCCCCATTTTCTTGTTGATGCAGCTCCCATTGGGTCCAGGTTTCATACCCTCATACATTGGCCTCAGTGGAACCTACCCACCCTGAAATATGGGAAGTGCTCCTCCCCCCGGGCAAGTAACACACTGTATGCCTTTTTACGTTTTTCATGCTTTTTGTCATGAATTTAATCGGAGTCCAACACACATGGTGTATTGGTGAACGATCTGGTTGACTCACTCAGTGAGCATGCATGCAACAGCCATGGCCATGCAGCCGTATACAGGTTTGGGGTTTCATCCATCAGTTATGATGCAGACTACCGTATAGCGAAGGGGAGGAGTTTCCGCTGAAGATGCGTCACCAGTGGTCACTGGGACCCGGTATCAATGACTAGGTTCCAGTTCGCTGCGTACTAGACCTCCACGCTTGAACATTGTAAGCGTTATTCAGAATGAATTGCCACATTGTCAGACTGTCGCGCGCAATTCGCAACGGTTAGACCACCGTGTTCGCCGCCAAATTTCACATTTTTACACAACGCGAGTGTTCAAGTATGATTGAGTTGCATGCAAAACTGTAATATCGATCAGATATTTATAAAAGATTAAAATTGTTATAAGCCGTGTGGGCCACAGCATATTTTAACACGTAAACAAACATCTAACCTGTTCTAGTTCATGTAACTCCAGTAACGTCGGCCGTTTCTTTATGGCATTTGTTGCAGATAATAAATTTCTGTAATGGTCCATGTGTGGCAGAGTCTCCAGTGTATCATGGGCAAATGTTTTTGCGTTGTGCGTGTCATAGGAATGCGTATTGTAAGTATCCATCATACTGGGAGACAACGGGGGCGAAGGTACTTCGGAGGTCCTTGAGGTCTGCCTCGACGGGGTCTCCTTGCTGCTGTCACCGGCACCACGTTCGTCGTCTCCGCTCTTTGTTTCTGGCTCGTCCACAAATTCAACGCGAGCAACTTTAAATCTAGATTTGCCCCGTCCCTTGGGTTCTTCATTTAGTGGTTTCGATTCGGCGTCCTTGTCATCTATGGGTTTCATAATTAGACCTCCGTCTTCGTCGTCCGATCCGGACAGATTTGCGCTCTTCCTCTGCTCCGCCATCTTTATCAATGTGCATGCATGTGTTGCTATTGCTATGCGCATGGTTATCTACTGCCATTTCCGTTTCCCTTGACCGACACATGCGCGCCCAGCAGAAGTTACGTGAAGTTCTTGGGGCGCGTAATTTTAAATGACTTGCATTTTGATGCCCTGACGCAGGGATTGCACTCTGTTGGCATAGTCCATTCAAACATGTAGACCCCCCCCCCCATGTACACTTGGAAGCGGTAGATTGTTAGGAGACAGTCTTGTTTACTTTGGGGATTATTTTTACGTGTTACAAGCACACAGGTGCATCCACTGATCCAGTGTGATTGATATGATAGACGGACCTTGATAATGATACACTATTTATTCTAGCTAATGAAATTGCTGCTCCTTTATGTGATATATTAAAATCCAGTTTTTCAACAGGTGAAGTACCATTTGACTGGAGGTGTGCTAACGTCACACCAATCTATAAGAAGGGAAAGAAGAACTTGGCCAGTAACTACAGACCTGTTAGCTTAACATCTCAGATTGGAAAAATGATGGAGGCCATCATTAAGGATGATTTAATGGGACATTTGACACAGCATAATCTCATAAGAAATTCACAGCATGGTTTTTGGTCAGGGAGGTCATGCCTTACAAATTGGTTGAAATTCCTGGAAGATGTAACAAAAGATGCAGACAATGGTTCCCCTGTGGACATTATCTACCTGGACTTTAGCAAAGCATTTGACAAGGTACCGCATGCAAGGCTGATAAAAAAGCTCGAAGCCCATGGCATAGACAGCAAAGTAAAAACTTGGATTTCAGAATGGCTTAACAACAGAAAACAACGAGTTGTAATTAGTGGTACCTCTTCGGATTGGACACATGTAAAGAGCGGGGTCCCTCAGGGATCTGTGTTGGGCCCAGTGCTCTTTACGATTTACATTAATGATATTGACCAAGACGCAGTGTGTAAAGTCCTTAAATTTGCTGACGACACCAAAGTGTATAGTAAGATTGCTTCCTACAAAGATGCAGAATTATTACAAGAACAGCTACGAAACATGTACCAATGGAGGGTAGACTGGCAGATGCGAGCTCTTTAATGCGGACAAATCTGCCTGCCTTCATGTAGGTCCAAAAAACATGCAATATGACTATTTCATTGGTAGTAATCTTATTTGCAGTTCGGAAGAGGAAAAGGACTTAGGTGTAATCATACACAAGTCTCTATCTTGCAGCAAACAGTGTGCAAAAGCAGCCAAGATGGCGAACAGTAAGCTGGGACAAATTAATAGGACTTTTACCTACAAATCAAAAGAGATGGTTTTAAAGCTGTACAAATCCCTAGTCAGACCACATCTGGAATACTCTGTGCAGGCATGGCGCCCTTGGCTCCAAAAGGATGTAGACATGTTAGAGGCCGTACAACGCAGGATGACAAGAATGATTCCAGGATGGGCAGAGAAATATTCGTATGCAGAGAGACTCGAGCTGCTGAATTTGACTTCCCTTGAAACAAGAAGACTTCGTGGGGACCTGATTGAAGTGTACAAAATCTTCCATGGGTTGGATGACATCAAGCCTGGTGATCTCTTTAGTCTGGAGACAGGCATTACAAGAAATCATGGATACAAGATCCGAAAGGTTTTTAATGACCATGAGTTCAGAAAATACTCCTTTTCACAACGCATAATCAATGAATGGAACCGTTTACCATCAGAGGCAGTCAATGCAAAGAGTGTCAACATTTTCAAAAATAAAGTGGACACACATCTCAGATACAGACAGTGGGCTTACAAGAGTCAACGCACAGTTGGCTCCCTGCCCTTTAGATCAGCCCCCTAAATGGGAGTGGTCATACTAATTCACTAACTTATTTCTATATGCTTGCGGATCATAAAGAAATAGTCTTATGTTATGAACAGACTGACTCATTTTAAGGTTCATAGTCTGTCACCATTCTGAATTAATTGACATTGTATGTTATCCACATGCTTGATTTCAGGATATTATGGTCTAGTGTCTTCATCTGTCGAACTTGAAGCATAGCTGTCGAGAAACTTGTCTGGAAACCAGAGAATGACCGAATATTACGATTTTCCAGCTGTACAGGCCCAATGTAGCACTGAAATACGGAGTGAAATTAACATGATTTTCAGTAAACTTAAGGTAGCGATCTGGTGAACAACAAAAAAATCAACTATGTTTCACTTTTTACATTTTCTGGTCTGTTAACAAGTTTACTTTAAGGTTCGCATTGTTTCGATGCTAAATACTTTTTACATTGACGTTAAAATCGTTTTTCCCGACCCGGTCGTACCAAAATATGTAAACAAAGCTGAATGTGTCGGTTTGTTGGGTCACGTGACCTGTGATGCGTCCACACTGATACATATTTAGCGAGGTCAGGGGATCACGGTCTGACTCTAGCATGCATTATTATATTATAAACATATTTATTTTCTCTGGATTGCCTAATAGTACACAAAGACTAATCTGGAGGCTCTCCAGGACATAAAAGGACGCACAGGAATATATACAATACACACTGGACGAGAACAGAAGACTAATTCACGGCTTGTACACGAATAATACAATTGATGCCAGATAATGGAGACTTTTAATTAGATCTTATACTAAATTAGTAGATAAAACGTCCAGATTCTGGTAAGAATGTCTGAACAGCCTCAAAGATGAATACATTATCAATGTCTGGCAAGTCCTCACTACCTTTCAAGAGAATATTTAGTAAAATGTCACTAGAGCACTGAACTATTGAAGTCAGATTTACACCTGGAGCGAGTAAGTGACACACAGTGTTCAGTAGACGGACCCTTTACACAGTGAACTTGGGGCAGAACAAAAGGTAATGTTTCGTATCTTCAGTAGTATGAAAGCATGCACACGTTGAGGCTGGAAGGATGTTGACATGATGTAGATGGGCATTTAAAACAGAGAAGTTAAGACGTAGCTGCGTGTGGCATATATGTTTAGGAAACGACTTCCATGTTTAAAGTCTGTGGGCTTTTTGTGAACACTTAAGAGTAGGCCTATAATGGATTTAATTTAGATTTTAACTGCAGCAGGGAATTGGTGAGACGAGTATCAACCGGGAGGTTATTCCATAATTTGATAGCAGACGGGAGAAATGAATCGCTGAAGTGATTGGTGCTGAACCTAATTTGGCGTAATTCAGTACGATTTCTCAAAAGGCGCCCAGTAGTGAATGCAACGTCATGAGGAACGAGATCATGTAGGTATTTTGGAGTCAACCTATTGTACATTTTAAAGAAGAGAATAAGTTTAAAGTATTTCCTCCGATTTGCCAGAGTTTGCCATTCAAGCTCTTCGAGAAGTAAGACACGTGGAGTGTACCTAGTTGCGCAAAGGCAGATCCTGGCTGCCTCATACTGCACAGCTTCTATATAGATTGTGACAGGTTTTCAGTGCAGTTGTCAAACAGGACACACCCATATTCGGGGATAGGACGAATCATTGTACTACACAATCGTATGAGTGTCTGGCGGGAGAGTTTATATTTGAGTCTGCGTAAAAGAGCAAGCCGTTGGCTGGCTTTATTAACAATCCGTGTTGTATGCTGGTGCCATGACAAATTACTAGAGAGTGTAACTCCAAGATGTGTATGTAGAGTAGCCTCAGGTATCGGTGTATTTCCAAGAAGTAGGGGAGGATGATCTGGCTTATGTCGTTTAGCTGAGAAGATCATTGAGATGGATTTTATGGCATTGAATGTCATCTGCCAGAGCTTGTCCCAACGATGAATTTGTGATTAGATTAGAATTAAGGCTTTCAGCTGTGGCCATTGGTTCGTGGACAATTTCAAGAATACTGGTATCATCCGCGAATAAACGGATGTCACAGGTGATGTTGACAGTGATGTCGTTAATGTAAACAAGGAAAAGTAGGGGACCAAGGATCGAGCCTTGGGGCACTCCAGCCTCTATAGGGAGCCAAGGTGAGGTCTGTCCTCCAATAGTAACACGTTGAAGTCGGTTTGAGAGATAGCTTTCTACAAATAGTAACACAGTTGAAAACGAGGCTGTGATAGTCATGGATGTACGATGCTTGATCTCGCGACTTTTCTACCATTTAAATGATGTAAAACTTCATTAACTACTGTAGTCTTCTGCGTATATTTTCCTGAGTGAGTGTAGAGCGAGTAAGTGGACTTTCCTCAGTAAAAAAGTTATACGGCATGAGTGAAAGTGTGTTCATTGTGCAAGGTGTAGACAGTGAAACGTAAACAAACCAGCCGACAGACGAATTACCCACAATACCCTGGGACAAACAATCAGAGAGCACGTATTATCGCCCATAATAGCATGTCGGGTTGGCTCGACAAATATGTACGATCCCCTAAGAAAAGAAAAGGTGTAGAAAAAAGAGGTGAGCCAAGTAAAAAAAGTGTGAATCGGAGTGTTAGGAGTAAGACTAGCGTGCAAGATACGACGGACAAGAGTTGGACTTGCTTTGTAAGTGAGAAGGAGCATGCTGATGAACGGGACAAAATACTGGAGTGTGATGGGGGGTGTGCTCATTTTTTCTGTGCTTAGTGCATTGACATGAGCAACGAACAATACGATACCATGCAGCGGCCAGACTGCTTTTGGTACTGTCCGCAATGTATACAACAAAGAAAGCATTAGAATACTGATGAGATCATGACAAAACTTCTTGAGCAGATGAGTTTGAAATTCAAAGACCTAGAAACCAAGCTAGAGACAAACTTAAGTTGGTATGCAAAGGAAGTACCAGACAAAGTCACCAAGACGTGGGCAGAGGTCATCAAAAACAAGACAACAGAAGTACCTAAATTTGAGAACGAGAAAGTGAAATCAATTATTAAAGAAACAATGATAGAGCACAGGTTAGATGAAAAGTCTAGAGAAACAAGAGAGGAAAATATAATTATTCATCGAGTTGCAGAACCAAGTAGCAGTGATCCCAGTGTTCGAAAAAAGCAGGATTCAGACTTTTTTTCATGAACTGTGCAATGAGGTACTGGAGGTCAAAGATGTCCAGACCAAGAATGTTATAAGACTAGGAAAAACAATTGAAGAGGGTGGTACTACGATAAGGCCGCTCAAGATTTCTTTACAAGACAAAGAAGACAAATGAAAGATCATGGCCAGGCTACCCAAACTAAGAAACGCAATATCTAAATTTCGAAACATCAGTGTAGTTGATGACCTATCTCCAGAAGATAGAGACCGTATTAACGCAAAAGTTCTAGAAGCAAAGCAAAGGTCAGAGAAGGAATCGGGGGGGGGGGGGGCATTGGATCTTCAGAGTCCGGGCCCCACCTTGGAACCTCAGAATTGTCAAGACAGCAGCTTAAACTCCGGGCTAAATTTTAGTAATGACTGTGACCACCATATGACCTAGAAGATAGAAATATCACAAAGGAAACTACCAGTTCAGTTGATAATGATGTTGTTACACATACACCACTTGTTAGTGATTTTGTTGAAATTCACAAGTTAAAAGTAATGGTCATTAATGCAAGAAGTGTAATTAATAAAATACCTGAACTAGTATGCTGTGTACAGGAACTAACCCCGGATATAATCTGTGTAACAGAAAATTGGGCCTATGCTGACTCTAGTGATGCTGAAATAAGACTAGATGGCTTTACTACATTAAGGCATGATAGAACTAATACACGTGGTGGAGGCTGTTTGATTTACATGAAAGAAAACATAAATGGAATACTTGTCGAGGAACTTACAATGACTCCTAAAACAGAAACCTTATGGTGCAAAATTAAAACAAAAAATGGTAGCGTACTATTAGGCACATGTTACCACAGTCCGTCGGCTGATATGGAAAGCGAGTTGGCATTGCATGAGCTACTACGAAAAGCCAGTAGTGAAAACAGAAGCACAGTTATAGTAGGAGACTTCAACCACCCCACAATAAATTGGCAGTCACTTCATGCCGGGGCAGTGGGTAAAGCATTTCTCGAATTAACACAGGATTTATTTCTTACACAACATGTAAATCAACCTACTCGTGGAGACAATATACTTTATCTGGTACTGACGTCGGAGCCAAATACGGTGGAAAATATTATGGTGGGACAACCATTTAGCGATCACAATATTATAACCTTTGACATGATTTGCTCAGTTGACATTAAAAAAAGGCGAGATGAATACTATGATTACAAAAAAGGAAATTTTAACAGTATGCGACTGTATTTGGAGTAGTACGACTGGAGGGGAGCCTTTCACAATTTAGGTGTGAATGAGAAGTTTGAAGTCTTTAAAGATGTCATGAATGGCTGTGTTAGAAGATTAATTCCCAAGAGATCCAGAAACACAAGAAAAAATATTAAATCACCTTGGCTGACCAAGAAAGTTTACAAAGCCAGGAAGAAAAAGTACCATGCATGGAAGAGATACACAGAGACTGATGACTATTACTTCTATGACCAATATAAAAACCACCTGAACAAGGTAACTAAGGAAATACGCAAAGCCAAACAAAATTATGAAAAAAAAAGGTAGATAATATGATTAAGGATCCCAAATCCTTCTATGCTTATGTGAGGTCAAAAACCAAAGCCAAGGACAGAGTGGGACCATTGACCGATGACAGTGGCAATGTGGTAACAGAGGACTGTAGGACAGCAGAAATGCTTAATGACTACTTTTCATCAGTTTTCACTCTAGAACCAATAGACAATGTGCCTGAGCCTGTCAAGTAATTTTTACAAGGAGATGATCAGAGACTTAAGGGCATAAAATTCTCCCCAGATTTAGTGATTAAAAAGCTCAGTCAGATGAAAGCTAACAAAGCTCCAGGTGCTGATAATATGCATCCAACAGTATTGAAGGAAGTCGCCAATGAAATAGTAGCCCCATTAAGTGATATTTTTGAAACAAGTATTAGAACTGGGGAAGTTCCTATTGACTGGAAGCAGGCTAATGTCACACCCATCTTCAAGAAAGGCAAAAGGAATTTACCCTGCAATTATAGACCTGTTAGTTTGACATCTCAAGTGTGCAAAATTATGGAATCAATTATTAAAGATGCAATACTGGATCATTTGAAACAATTCAAGCTAATAAGGGACTCCCAGCATGGATTCTGGTCTGGAAGATCTTGTATGACAAACTTATTAAAATTTTTGGAGGATGTAACAAAATATATAGATACTGGGCACCCTGTGGACATCATTTATCTTGATTTCAGTAAGGCTTTTGATAAAGTTCCACATGCTAGACTTATAAGGAAGCTGGAGTCTCATGGAGTTGACTGCTCAGTTAAATGCTGGATCAAGGAATGGCTAAACAACAGACAACAAAGGGTAGTGAAAAATGGCACCTCTTCTGGATGGACACCTGTCATGAGTGGTGTACCACAGGGGTCTGTACTGGGACCGATTCTTTTCATAATATATATCAATGATATAGATATTGGCACAGTTTGCAATGTTTTAAAATTTGCTTATGATACCAAAGTCTTTAGGAAGATAGCTGATTATCATGATGCTGAGCTGCTTCAGGATGAATTGCGAAACATGTATCACTGGAGTTGTGAATGGAAGATGTTATTCAACGTAGATAAATGTAAATGTCTACACAATGGCTATAATAACCATCAATATGATTATTTTATAGGGGACGAGTTGGTTCAAAACGTCAAAGAAGAAAAGGACTTAGGAGTAATTATCGATCATTCACTCAGTTGTAGTACACAGTGTGTTCAAGCTGCCAAGACAGCCAATAGGAAACTAGGACAGATTAAAAGGACATTCACGTATAAATTAAAAGGCATGGTAAAGAAACTCTACAAGGCTTTGGTAAGGCCCCATTTGGAGTATTGTATACAAGCATGGCGACCATGGCTTCAAAAGGATGTTAATCTACTCGAGAATGTACAACGCAGAATGACCCGATTAATACCAGGATGGGCTGAAACGTATACGTATGAAGAAAGACTGAGACTGTTGAATCTAACATCATTAGAAACCAGAAGATTGAGAGGAGATCTAATTGAAGTATTTAAAATTTTTACGGGTCTGGAATACATCAAGCCAGAGGACTTTTTTTACATTACAGACTGGGGTTACCAGAGGCCACTGTTATAAAATTAAAAAATTCCATACAAGACTGGATATTAGAAAGTACACTTTTTCTCAAAGAATTGTCAATGAATGGAACAATTTACCACCTGCAGTAGTAAATTCAAATAGTTTGAACACTTTCAAAGACAATATTGACAAGCATCTTAAACACAGGATGGAGGCTTATACGAGCCAGCGAGTTGCTGGCTCCCTGCCTCGTCAGTTTACCCCCTAGACTACAACTTTACTTTTCACAGTAGCAGGGGCAATCATACTCACTCATACTCATACTCACAGGATCTTCAAACCCCAATTGTTTCAGTTTAAAAAGTAGACCAGCGTGCCAGACTTTGTCAAAGGCCTTGGATATGTCCAGGAAAACCATACGGGCCTCATGGCCCAACTCAAGGCCACTGTAAATAGTATGAAGTATGCTTACAAGTTGATTTATAGTGGAATCGTTTTTATTAAAGCCAGAGTTCTTAGCAGAAAGTAAATTGTTAGAGGTTAGATACTCATAGAAAATGTTATAAACTAGACGCTCAAGTACTTTAGAGACAGTACAGAGGAGTGAAATAGGCCTATAATTTTCCTTTGACTGTTTGTTACTTTTTTAAAAAAATGGGGCATATGTTGGACCTCTTCCAGGGATCCGGAAAATATGAGTTGGATAAGCAGAGATTGAATAGATCAGTGAGAAAACGTGAGATTGAAGGGGCACAGTATTTAAGAAGGGTGTTGCCTATACCGTCAGGCGTCAGGACCACAAGCAGAACTAGTTTTCAGATACTTTAAAATCTTTTCCACATATCACATATACTATTTGTACAGGAAGCCAGGCGAATAAACCTTAATGAACGTTTATAATGCATATGAACCCGAATAAATAACGCGCCTTTAAAAAGCCACATATCCTTTGCAAACTTTAACTATTCTGTTTCTATACTCACAGGTATTTTATGCAGGCTCTGACATGACCAGTCTTTTATGTGAGAAACACGACGTGAAATCCTGAAATATGGTGCATTACTGCAACAAAATTTTTATAAAGTTGACGCTCATGCTCTAACAAGCGATAAAATTAAAAATAATCGCAAGACAAATTCGAAAATTGGACTATAAATCTCACCGCAACTTACTTTACATGTGCAGCACTGTGTTAAACTGTTATCCCATGGTTAGTAGAATAGGGACCATGCCCCTTCAAAATCCCGCGAACGGGTCGACGCTTGCTCTCAGTCCTTCTCTGAGATAGCTATTGTCCGCGGCCAAAAGGGACACTTGCCAGGCGGTACTCTCCTTTTATACCACATTACGATCACAGACTTAATGCCAATCGGCAACAAATGACAAAGGACAGTGTAGAAAAAACAAAACAACTTTGCAGTCCTGTGTAACAGACGAATACGCACGGTCAAATGAATATGGGAACGATAGCAGCCAACGGAAAAAAAGGTAAATGACGAAACAAATAAGGACAAACATGTAAAAGACTACAAGTTTGTAATAATGCGTTTGTATATTACTGCGCTGAAATAATTTTAACACATAATAGACTGACATCACACTTTTGATCACAGAAAACTTGGTATATTATTGAATAAATTACAAATGCAGATTCTGTATTTGACAGGGAAAACTCATTTATCAGCAACGCATAAAAAATTTAAAACTGAAAAATTTATGCGTGCACTGGATACTTCCTTGGACAGTGAATCAAATGTGACTAAAGCCTGTTTTTTCGGGTTCACTTTTACGAAGGAACGGACACTTCCAGCGAAATTGGGGAAAAATCCACTGGCTCGATCCTGTTCAGACTTGGCATGTATGATAAGTTATTTATTTTCTCTAAAAAGGTGTTTTTGTTTGTTGATAACGGGAATAGTTTTGTAGTTTTACCGTCATCCGCAGAGCTTTCCCCCAAAGTACATGTACATGGCACAACTATAAATATCTTTCGTGACCTAAAACAGGGCTTGTTATATTTGCGTTATCGACAATGCAAAACACGTTTTGATGGCCAAGAATCTACGCTAGCGGTAAAACGGACGGGAGTGGTCGTCGGATAATCTGTTGACCTCCCAATTTCGCTGGAATGGCTTTGGGTTGGCACAAACGATTGTCCGACTTTGTGGCTTCATAAAATAAATACTGTTAATTATAGGTTTTAATAAATGTGGTATCTAGGTAATTCTATAATAAATGCGATTTTCTTGTTACCAGGCACTTGCTAAAAGTACGAAAACTACTGAGACAATCTCTGTTATATTTTATAATCCAATATAAAATCTTCACATAAAAACAGCCTAAGTTTTGTAAATATCCTAATGCAATTCTTGGTAGAAACACAAAATATCAGTGGGACTGACGAAATTGGTGTGTTACTCTTCGAGGTCAGGCGCTTCTACGTAGTTTGTCTGTGGAGAAAAAAGATTAAAATATTATCATTTGCACATGATTTACATGCTTATAATGTCTTTTATCAGAAGCAGAAGGTTACAGTTCCGTTTGTGTACATATTTTGAAGTTCTACCTGAATAAGATGCTGTTACTTGAATCTCTGTCAGTGGTGTTACTTTTGATGAAATTTAGATATAAATAATGATGGCTCCCCATAGTTCCAAAACTTTTATCCAGGAAGAGGTAGCAAAGGAAGCTGCAGGAGGGCGCCATTGGTTTAATTACCATGCTCATTATATTTTTTTTTTCAAATTTTGACAATATATTATGTAAAAAGTGAGGTTATGTTTATTCACTGTCAGTGATGCTGGCCTTGTGATTCACGAGAAATGTAAATATTTGAAGAAAAAGTTTCCCAAACATGAGAACAGTGTGCTTGAGTGCCCAATGCTATTTGGGGTGTTTAGCATGGAACAAGCAGATAGGGACCAGTCAGTGTTTTTTCCTGATTTGTCAGTGGTGTTACAGACAGTGGTTTTATCTCCACTGGGATAACACCATTGACGTAAATGTAACACCACTGACTGTAAAGGCAAAGTGCTTTGTCATTGGACAAATAACTCCAGGAATTGTGAGTAGTATTGTCCTTTGGGGGGCGAAAGTTTTCCAAACTATTTAATTACAGTATGGTTATTTTATACTATGTGGGGCCTCATATGACAGCTTGAATTAGTTCACCAGAAAAAAATGCAATCCTGTTCTTTTTAAAATGATATTTAGCTCAGTAGACTTGTCATTCACCTTATCTTATATGATGGCCTGTTGTCCGTCTGTCATCCTTCTATCCATAATAAACATTTTCGACTTTTTCTCCCAAACCGTTGGGCAGATTTACTTCAAACTTGGCGGGGAATGTACGATGGGTGGGTCTCTACCAAGTTTGTTCAAATGATCACGTTTCAGTGATTTCTAGATTTTTTTTTTAACATTTTGTTTTTTGGTTCTTTTTCTGCGCACGTCTTCCAAAACTGCTCACCCGATTGCTTTGATATCACACACAGACACTCCCAGAAGCTTCCAGTTAGGTGGCGCTGCAATTTTATCTCTCTTTAAAAAAAAAAAAAGATTTTTGGTGTGTTTTTACTATTTGCGACTTCTTCCCCAGAACTGTCAAACAGATTAAGCCGAAACATGGTGGATGTGTTTCTTGTGGAAGGGTCAAACAAAGTTGTTCACTTGGTGGCACTTCTACGGATTTCTTGTTTTTAACGATTTCTTTTTTCAATTCGGATACACATTGGTAAACGCACCTTTATTGTTGATTACTATATACGTCAATGGGCATTCTAATGCTAATTCACCTATTCGACTTTTTCTTCAAAACTGTCATCCAGATTGCCTTCCAACTTGGTGGCAATGTACCTCAGGTAGGTTTCTACCCGGTTTCTTCAAATGGTCACGCTCCAGTGATTTTAAATGAATTTTTTTTCTTCTTTGCGGCAAATCTAAGTAATTCTTTTTCTCATAAACTGATCACCCAATTGCTTTGATACCACACAGAGACAGTCCTAGTTCTTAATTTGTTCACCACGTGACGCTGCAATTTTATCCTATTTTTAACGAATTTTTGCTGTTTTCCACTTCTTCTCCAAAACCGCCACTCAGATTAAGCTGAAACTTGGTGGATATTTTCCTTGTAGAAGGGTCAAATTTAGTTGGTGATTAAGTGGTACTGCTATAGATTCCTGATTATTAACGATTTCGTTTCTTCAATTCGGATTCTTATCAGTAAATGTACCTATCCAATTGATTACTATGTAAATCAATTGGCATGCTAATGCTAATTCACATTTTGGACTTCTCCAAAGAAATTGTCAGCCAGGTTGACTTCAAACTTGGTGGCAATGTACTTTGGGTGGGTCTCTACCAAGTTTGTTCAAATGGTCACGCTCCAATGATTTGGGAATTTTTTTAATTTTTTTTTTTTAAATTCTTTTTGGGGCAAATCATCTCTGAAGAAACCACTCACCCAATTGCTTTGATATCACACAGGAACACTCTTACAGACTCCTTGTTCTTAATTTGTTCACCAGGTGGTGCTACGATTTTTGCTAGGTTTTCATTATGATATTTTGTGTGTTATTGCTACTTTTGTGTTTTCCAGAACCATCAATCAGATTAAGCTGACACTTGGTGGACATGTTCCTTGTGGAAGGGTAAAAAATGATTCATTAGGTGGCACTGCTGTGGACTGCTGATTTTTAATGATCTTTACAATTCGGGTACTTTATCGGTAAATGGACCTTCCCTA
This sequence comes from Hermodice carunculata, assembly GCA_964020975.1. NCBI lineage: Eukaryota > Metazoa > Annelida > Polychaeta > Eunicida > Amphinomidae > Hermodice > Hermodice carunculata. The sequence goes on from OZ026617.1 coordinate 79,063,486, forward strand.
TTGATTACTATGTAAGTCAATGGGCATTCTAATGTTCATTCACATGGAATTTGACAGCTCTGAAGAAACCGTCGTCTAGATTGACTTCAAACTTGGTGGCAATGTACCTTGGATGGGTCTCTACCAGATGTATTTAAATGGTCATGCGCCATTGATTTTTGCATTTTTTATGAATTTCTTTGTTCTGTTTTCGGGCAAATCTTAAAAGATCGCAAGGGTGTATAAACATGTCAGCTGAGTACAGGACGTTCACAGTCCTTTCGTTTATTATTTTTGTTGTTGTTGTTGTTGTTGTTGAAAATCTTTCATGAAGTTTTAACAGGAAAGTTTAACATAACAATTTGTTGTAATGATAATGACTAAAATAATTTTGGCCAGATTTGTGTCAAACTTGGTAGGTATGTACCTTTGATAAATGTCTATTTATTTTGTGCAAGCGGTCATGCATCAGTGATTTTTGGACCTTGAACTCATTGGCACGGTCAGAGGATAACTGACACGAAATTTACTGATAATTTGAGATCTATTCTGAGTTAACACCTTGATGTTGCGCTTGTTAATATTTCTCATAAAGATCACGCTTAGACAGTACATGAGTGACCTTGACCTCATTTCTGAGGTCACAGTGCAACTTACATGAATTTTACTCTTCAATATTACATTAACACTAATTGAACTGGGACTTTGATGTTGCACATGTTAGTGTTCTTCCATGCAGGTCACACTTACTCAGTACATGGGTCACCTTCATCTTATCTCAAGTTCACAGAGCCAGTGTGATGAATGACTAGGTCAGCTGAGCATGGGCTGTTCACACAGCCCTCTTGTTTCTCAAAAATCACCAGCCAAATTTCCGTCAAAATTGGTGGGGCACCAATGTACCTTGAGTAGATGTCTACTAAATTTGTTAACAAGGGTAGGCGATGTTTATCTCTGATTTGCTATGAATTTCAGCTTAATTGTATGAAGTTTGATAAACTTTCCATTTTGTTCTACCTCACACAGAAAACCATTCTTATGAGGATCTATAACAGATTCTGAACCTGATCAGGATTGAAAGTATCAGTGGTGTAACACCAGTCAGTGGTATTGCAAAATGTCAATGGTGAAACTTGACCCTTTGGGTTTTTGTTTTAATTTGCTTCAATGTTAGTAATATATATGTATATTGGTTTAAATACTTCATTTAAATCTAATTGGCACACATCATAAGGACCAACTATTTACTTGTAGAGGCAAAGAATGTAACTAATAAATATATAGTTACCAACTTTATTCTTACATACAGCGAGTATGGTCATATCTCAAACAATTGTGCCATCTGGATAGTATTATGATCACCATCTGAGTCTTGATCTGAATAAAATTGTATGAAGTTTGATAAATTATTCTGTTTTGTTCTACCTCACACAGAACACCATTCTTATGGGTATCTATAACAGATTCTTAAACTGGTAAGGATTGAAAATGTCAGTGGTGTTATACAGGTCAGTGGTGTTACAAAAAGTCAGTGGTGTTACAAAAAGTCAGTAGTGAGACTTGACCTGTTCCTTTTTTTTTTTTTTTTAAATTCGCTTCTATATCTGGCACTTAATGATGCCCTTAAGGATGTTTATGGTAGCCTGTGAATCTGTTTTGGTAAAATGTTTTATGCATGACACCTGTATATATTTGTTGATAATTATTTTTGTTTATACTTGTGGCCCGCAACTTTCCCCTGATGATGCACTTTCTTTGGACTTAATTTGAAATTCTTTTACTGGAATTGAAAAATAATTATATCTCAGTGCAATAGTAACAAATTCTATAACATAGATCAATTTAGCATTATAGTGGAATGCAGATTTGGCTTGTTCTGTATTGCATTTAGTATGTAACACCACTGACACAAGAGACATGCCTCCCACACCTAAGACAACTATCTAAGTATATTACTTTATTCATTAAGCTCTAATTTTGACACTACAGTGTGCTGTTGACTTCCAGTAATCATATGTTTAACTTCTGTGTTTCAAACAAAATGTAAGTTATGCAAAATTCTCCAATTTGGAATTGCGCACTTACTGTAGAATTACCCATCTACGTTTGCGCTAGACACTCAGCTTTTAGAAAAGGTATACTTTTATATGGTTTACTGTTGCGTATTTTTCACAATCGTGAGAAATGGTGAGCAATGTCCGTTCATATCCGTTCACCAGATCGCCACCTTAAAACATCAGATCATTTAGTTGACGACATAGGCCTAACTACAAATGTAAGACAACTTTTGTCAAAAGCCGCCAGAATAATATTATTATTATTGAAAGAGAAAAAAGTTAGAAAAAAAGAAAAAGAGTAGATAGTACGACAGGGCCGGCAAAACAATGTACAGACATTTGAAGAAACGTCCAGTCAGCTCAGGCTTTTTCCCCGCAACATGGATCTTGTCCGCATTTACAGACATTTGCGTAAACAATTCAAAAATAACTTCTAGAGTCGTAAGAAGCATACGTTTCAGGGTAATCTGGTAGGTTATATCAATTACAAAAACTAGAGTACCGAGAGCCTGCTGTGCTCTGGATTTAATATGATCAGCTTAGCACTTGTTCCAAGTAAAAAACTAATGCAATTGATAGGCCCAGTGCAGTATGGATTGATCGCTTGAAAATGTTCTACCCAGGCACACAGTGAAAATATAGATAGGCCTAAGTTTATTTGTGAAAACAGAAAGAAAATCTTTAATGAGTTTAACTTCAGAATCCGTCTTAACGAAATGTTTAAATGCAGTGCGGGTGTCTTAACCCCCCTCGTCATATAGTGTTATTCTATCTTGGCGCCCGAGCATTTTGACTCCAATACATAGGTCTGAAAAGGGGGACGCATATCAGGCTGAAAATTATCAGGGTATCACACTATCAAGTCATTTATGTAAAGCATTTTGTGGTATTTCATACGGTGGACTATACAAATTATCGAAAGTAGTAATGGATTCCTCGTAATCAGATTGGTTTTGAGAAGAAAAGTCGCACAGCTGCTCACATTCTAACTTTGAAGACTCTCAATATTGACAAAAAAATACCTTCAATCTTCTGAACAGAATCTTTACGCGTTTGTCGCCTTTCATAGGGCGTCTGACTTTGTTTGGAGACAAGCATTAATTTATAAACTCCTAATTAATAGGGTGGCAGGAAACATTTTAAACATTGTAGATAACATGTATGCTGATGTACAGTATTGTATTCAAACGGATCATGGATACACGGCCTCATTCACATCAAAATTAATGTTAATGTCAAGCAGGTTCGTGTACTCAGTCCTCTGTTGGTCAATTTATTTACTTCCGATCTATCTAGTGTATTTGATGATTACTGTGAACCTGTAAAATTGTATGATGTTAACTTAAATTGTCTTATGTATGCTGATGATTTTTTTCTCGTATGAGAAAGGTCTCCAACATTCCCTTGACAAGCCACTAGAATATTGAACAAGTGGGAACTCTCATTTAGTTTGAAAAGAACTAAAATCATGATTTTCAAGAAAAGTGGTAGTAGCAAAAAGATCAAATATGTTCTATTTACTTTTTATGGCTGTGAGCTTGCGGTAACTGTTACTTGGGTATTGTATTTTGTTATTTATGCATATTTTCCGAAGCTATAACGAAAAAAGAAGACCAGGCTTACAAAGCTCTTTTCAAAATGGTTCAGGGTTAAGTTAAACTGTTCTTATCTGAACCTGTGCAATACAAATTTAGTAATTATGTTTTTTTCGACAGGTATTCTTCTTTCATAATGAAGCTCTGCATTTACAAGAAAAAGTTCACGTATTCAGCTAATTCATCATTGGCAACGTTCATAATTATTCATTATTATGTTGGTTGTCTTTGCTGAATATTTAGCTTAGCCAAGGAGCCGCTACCCAGAGAGACATATACAGGTATAGGCTCCGAAACATGTTCTGAGTAGTTACCCGCTGAAGACCATTTAATTTATTTGGGTTAATACAGCCTATTTCAAAATTTTCCTGAGGAACGTGTGCAATATGGACAGCAGTACTTTCCAGATGTATATAGGTTAAAAGGGACAGGTTAGCTTATGTAGAGTAAAGAGTTCGGACTGCGGAATGGGGTAATGACTACTAGGAAGTGGTTCTGGACAAAAAGACACAAATACAAAACTGCGATAATATCCAGTTAGCAGCAGCAGCAGCAGCAGCAGCAGCAGCAGCAGCAGCAGCAGCAACAACAACAACAACAACAACAACAACAACAACAACAACAACAACAACAACAATAAACTTGCTCTGAAACTTTCAAAATTCATTTGAAATCATGGGAATAAATGACTCCTGGTATAATCTTGGAGATACAAATGTAGAACATACTATTGGTAGTTTGAAAGATCATCTTGAATCCATGTATGAGAGACAAGGGTGTAAATTGGTTAAGGGTAATGTCGGGGGGTAATGATGACAATTCTCACAAATTACGTACTTATTGCAAATACAAATCTTCTTTTGGATTGGGATTCTACTTGCCGCAGGAAATACCAGTAAAACAGAGACCGAATTTAAGCAATTTGAGAATAAGTGCACATACTTTGGCAGTTGAAACTGGGAGGTATACTCGATCCAAAACCCATGTTGAACAACGTATTTGCAAACTGTGTAACACAGGTGATATTGCAGATGAAATTCCGTTTGTCCTGTATGGTGACAAACTGCAGGTGCACAGAGACAAACTGTACTCAGATTTTCATAATATACCTATCATGTATCCTTATTTTGCACCACTGAGTGATGACAAATTTAATTTCATTATGACTATGGGACACGGTATTAGTCAAGTCGGTCATTTGATTACCAGGTTTATTAATGTTATGTTTCTGTGTTATGTTGCTTATGTAAGCTACTTCTTGCATTAGGTTCATGACTGCCAAAAAAGTTCTTCTAGTAACGATTTGCACGTCCATGATTCTAGTTTGCAACAAGAACCCCTAATTGCTGTTGCTTTCATTACACTCCCCCCCCAAGAAAGAAAGAAAAACGACAAACAACACAAAAACCCAGACCAGACAGAAAAAAAACAAAAACAAAAACAAAAACAAACAAAAAAAAAAAAACAAAGACCAAAAAACACCCCCCCAAAAAACAAAAAACAAAAAAACAAAAGACAAAAGAAAGAAACAAAAAACAAAAAACAAAAACAAAAACAAAAACAAAAACAAAAAAAAAACCAAAAAAAAAAACAAACCCCCAAAAAACCCCCACCCCCAAAAAAGGAAAAGGAAAAAAAAAGTTTTTTTCCCATGCCATATGTGGTCCCCAGACCAAAGAATTTTTCTCTTTGTACTCTGCATGCATTGCAATTACGCTCTGTATACTAACACCAGGCCTATGCCGGCAATATTGGTGGTGACAAATTAGGAATTAAGACATATACCATACCAATCGCTTATCAAAGTTATTTTTCCCAATGTTATGTAATATCTTGTGATAAAAATTGGATCTGATTCTTATTTTAAACATTTTCTTTAAGAAGAGATGTACTTAATCGTTCAATAGCCTGGACCCCTGGTACCAAAATTAAGTGCAACTTCACACGAGATCGACATGTGTTCAGTTTTCACAGCAGGTCTTGTATCACAAGTATTTGTAAGTATCATGTCGCTTGTTTATTATCAACCAACAGTGCAGTCTACTTGTGGTAGTATAACAACCATTCCTTTTTTGTAAACTGGCTTTTAGTTTTATGCAAGGACTCTAAAGTATCAATTATACCAAGATCTTTACTGAACAATTTTACATATGTTTGACTTCAGTTTCTTACGACTGTTTAATTTTACCAGTAGTGTTATGGACATAGTGATGGATTATTATGTCTATAGGTGCCAACCCAGACATATTGTTTTGTAGAAGTTTTTTATTTTCCTTTATTTCTTAATACCTATCCGCCATATTTTGTGACGCAGTTTTCTCAGCCATTATACAAATTACAACATTGAAATTTTACATACTATGAGACCCATAGCTGAAATTGTGCACCTGGTGCGGATTTATTGATATATTGTAAATTATTAAAGTCATGGGTAAAAAAATGAAGAAAAAAAATACTATTCAGCAATTGGCTGGAAAAAATGGTAGTTGTATTAGCCAATCACACTGCATTGATTGACAATACACCTGTTGCCTGGTTACTGTACTACTGCTGTTAAGGAGATTGTACCTGATGACCCATGATTGATGATGTAACAAAACAGTATCAGAGGGAGTTTCAAAACAAGCTCCAATTGGTACCCAGACAGATTTACTTGCAAATCTATCCATTATAGTTAATGTTGGTGTAATGTTTCTGTCCTTGTATGAAATAACATTCAAGTTTACAATTTAAATTTTGACCTGCTAATGTAAGTTGCACCAAACATTTCTGTTTCTGTATTTATACTTAATATGGATCGAAGCAAGTATTACAAGTTCATGTCATCAACTTAATCTGCTCAATTAAGCAAGGGTTCACTGTTTATTTCATGTGTATTTAAGAGTTTGGATGAGCATATCGCATGAGTGGGCATTATAATAGCCATATTTGGGTGATATGCTGGGTACCTATGGTAGAGAAATCTATATTTGATGAAACTTGGCATGTTGCTAGATCATACCGTTAGAAAATATTTACACATTCAGTGAGCTTGAGATGACCCTGAAGTGACCTTGACGGTTACTTTAGTGATCCAAATAGGTCGTTTTTTGGCCTTTTTTCGTCTTTTTGACACACTTATAACAAGAAATCGCAAAAATCGAAGAGGACATAACATTGCAAGCATACATCTGCACATGAAATAGGTGAAACACAAAGATTACGCATATTATAATCAGTTAACACAGATTTTTACGTGACGGGCAACATACAGAATTAATTAACATAACAATATGATGCAATGGACTTTTATTCTTCACACTGTTTCATTTCCCCCTTAAGCAGATAATTTAAAAAGAAAATCAATCCAAAATCTTATGTTTTAAAGAAATTACGTCCCTTTGAAAATTTAGCCCATAAACCCATTGTTGGCCCACTGATTTCAAATTGATATAATTTCACTAAGATTAAACAAATTCACGTGAACTTTTTTTTCTTCAAAATCGTCTAATCTTTTAGCTTCATCCAATGGTGGACATAGTTTAATGAGGCAATTCGACACTTTTCTGATATTTAGGAAAAATACCTTTTCTACCCAAAATGTTCTATATCCGTTAATGTTTTGTTATATACCAAATAACGTTTTCATGATAATCCTCAGACTTCATCTTTTACACATAAAATAGCTATTTTGAGTATATGTATCAATATGTGGATGAAAATTGACACAGAAATCTGTTTGTAACTACATTTTGGTGTTCAAGGTCATTTCAAGGTCAAATGAAAGTCAAGTTTTTTACATCTCTGGAATATCTCATTATCTGCCAAGTTTCAGGAAGATTTGCCTGTAACTTCAGAAGATAATGCCAAACCTATTCTCAGGTAAACAAAATAGGTCATTTGGCCCCATAGTGCGTAGTGAAAAAGGTCCGTAATAGTTCTCACTGACCAATGGATAAACAGCAGCAAGCATTTCTATTAAAGTATCAGGGGTTTCTCCCGATACAAAGAAAAACTCATAAAGATGCCCCTGGAAAAGAATGAACACATGCCTTCCTCCCCACAATTTCCTGGACTTTGATGACAAACCGGTTTTGAGGAACAGCCTGATGTAAAGAGCAATTGGTCACCAATGTTCTCCCTCCGTGAATACCACTGGCAGGTGTGTATGTGATACCTGCCAGCAGCCTTGCTAACCGCCTTCAATCCATTGCCAGTTTAACTTTTCCTTTCTTATTTCAGGGTAACGCGTCATACAAAAAAATATGGAACGAAGGAATGTAATGTTCATATTGTTGTTTGATTATTTTTATTCTACAATTTCATTAATTCCCTTGTTTGGTTTTAAACAATTGGACTGCCAGTCTTTCCAACTTAAAAATAACAGAAAGTGATACTGCACGCAGTTGTCAGTGAAATTGGTTAAAACCCAAGGCAATTTTTGACACACCAAATAAATATGTAACCACATATCGAATTTATACACTAATAGCATAAAAATAGCATTTTATTTTTGTAAAAATTTCTCAGATGTTTCATTTTTCCACACGTTTCAATCCTCATGACACCTCTCCTAAAAGGAGGGGGGGGGATAGTGGAGACGACTAGAAAACCGATCTTTTCTCTATCTGGCCTAATCAATTTGTGAAAAATATTGATGTGTGTCACGTGAGAGATAAGTGTGCGGGTTTAAGGTATAATATGTCTGCCTTTATTTGATTTGCTCATATTTTCTCTCTAAACACTTTATTATCCTTATGAAAAATACTCACTTAAAAAATTCATAGGGCAAGGTTAACTATGAAAATTGTTGCAAATCATTAAACAATAAAAATAAAAATCTACACGTTTATTAAACAAGAAAATTACTGTTAAAAAGTCTATTAAGTATCCCAGTTTATCCAGAACTTTTCACTGCCCGCTTTACAGTCCTCAAAGGAGTAAAATTATGAAAGCTGTTTTTAACGTGCTTGCTCCAGGTGTTAAGCCAAGTCTATTGATTCAGCTTGTCCCAGATAGACTATTAGAAATTATGTTAAATGGCAGTACAGCTCTTATGAATGAACTGAATGTTATAATTTTTTTTGCAGTGCAATTATGTATAACGGAATCAAGACGCTTTATTTACTGATTATAGTTACACTTGCTGTATAGTATCTTATTATTCTGTTAACAAACAGGATCTTGTGATGTCCTGTGCGTCGTGTACATATCTCCATGTACTGGAGATCCTCTTGATTAGTTGCTATGTAACTATTAGGTTGTCCAGGTTTTGAAATAAATATGTTTACAATACAATGCCACCCTATCTCAGCACGACTGTTTGTGTTGGGGAAGCAGTGCGAGCATTGCCCGAAGGAACGGGGTGCTGGCTACCTGCTACGCTAGCTGGGACTGACGACGTGGACACAGCGGGCACTGTAGACTGGAGACTGTTTGGAACAGATGTTAAGGACAGGTAAGATAAATCCCATTTTAATAAATCTTAGCTCAAAATATATTTGGGATAGGATGACAAATCATATATGGGTGTAATCGTCATACTCCAAAAAATTCATATGTCCCTTATCTGGGTGTCTGTGATGTTAAATGTTGAATAGTCAGAGTCAGAATTCTTTTATTTGACAGAAAGTACAGGTAAATAAACATTACAAACAGTATGTAATAATTGAAAGATATAAGTTCATGCCATTGTTTGCAGAAATGTGAACAGAACTGTCAGGATGACCCCAGTTAAGGACGGCTTGTCCGCTAACACTGGGGCCACCTTGGATCAAGAGAGACACAATTACAAAATATTTATACTGCAAATGAAGTCCTAGATTTTATGTACTAAACATATGAAGAGAGATGACAAGAAGATATACACAGGATATTGAATTAGTATACATAAAATTAAGCATAAACAGAGACAAGTTATTCAACTGTTACATTCATAACAATTTGTCTTACCACACACATCTTGGTATTGACGTAGGAAATGAGATTTAGTATAATTTCATAAGCCATGATATGAGTGTGTATACAATTTTTCGGTGATGCAAGAAGGGAGGTCTCTAATCAGGGAAGGGATATAGTATTGAACGCAGTGTTCTGAAGTAACTTTGTCAGACTTTGCAAGATGGATATTTTCTCTATTTCTAGTTTCGTAGTTGTGGGTATATTGTAGCGGAGTTGCAAATATATCATTGACATATGAAGGTAATTGATCCTGGATATATCGAAAATAAAACTTGATCGCCCTTAATCTAAAAATGTCTTTTACCTTTAAAATATTAAGCTTTTTGAAAAGTGGATCTGTATGAGCATTGAGTTTTTCAGAACAAATAAGACGTATAACCTTTTTCTGTAGGGTGTATATACGATCACATGAGACGCCCCAAGCAAGAATTGAATAATTAAGACGGGAAAGAAAAAGAGAATTGTAAATCTATAATAGCATAGTTGTAGGAATATATTTATATAATCCCTTGAAAATACTAACTACTTTGGAAAGTTTATTGCCGATTTTGTTAATATGGGCTCTCCAATTTAAATTTTCTTCCATTTCTAATCCTAGAAAATCGAATTCTTCAATTCTAGAAATTGAAATATTGTTTATTTGTTAGTCCAAATTGAAATTAATTTTCTTTTGGTAGAAATGAAATAACATGTATTTTGTCTTCAGTATATTTAATGATAACATATTTGCAGCTAGCCAGTTATAAATCTTGTTTAATTCTGTATTTATATTAGTTGACACATCTTGTCCATTAATTTGAGTAGCAGAGGTAAATGAAAAGGAACATAACGGACTGACCAAAGTAGTATCATCTGCATAAAGAATTGATTTCAATTTTGAGGATGCTGTATGAATGTCATTTGTATAGGTAATAAAAAGGAGCGCACCAAGAATGGATCCTGTGGCACATCTGTTTTGATGGATAATAATTTAGAACTAACTTCATCAAATTGAACATGCTGAAATCTGTTTTCTAGGTAATTTTGAAACCAAGGTAAAGGGGTGCCAGGAATACCATAATAATGCAGTTTCCTACAAAAATTTGATGATACAAAGTATCAAATGCTTTTGATAGGTCCAAAAATATACTGACATGTAATTTACCAGAATCTAAAGTTTGAGTAACTGTATCAATAAATTCGAGGGCTGCGGTTTCGGTGGAATGCATTTTCTTAAAACCATGTTGACTACTGTAAAATAAGGAATATGTGATGAAGTATTCATATAATTGATTATAAACTACTTTTTCAAAAATGTTGAAAATTGTTGGAAGTAAAGATATTGGACTGAAATTTTGTAAAAATGTATTGTCATCCTTTTTGTATAAGGGTATGACTTTGGCAATTTACATTTTGTCAGGAAAAATACCAGTTGTTAGAGACTGGTTTATTATGGTAGTTAGGGGCATAGCAAGGGCAGGAATTAAATTCTTTAAAAGCTTCATACATAAGTTGTCATGGCCCTTGCTAGATTTGGACTTTAAAATTTTCATGATTTTTTCAATATCAGTGGAGTTGACCAGCTTGAAATTAAATATATGGCTAATTTATTCATTTAGATAAGAAGAGAAAGGGGGTTTATTAGATATGTCAATATTGGCAGCCAGTTAAGGACCAATATTTGTAAAGAATGTGTTAAATCGATCTGCAATTATTTCTTTGTTAGTTATCTTCACATTGTCAATTAAGAAAAAAGAAGGGAATTGTTTTTTTTTTTTGCTCATATCTAAAACATTTGTTTTAGTGTCCCATAGTTTTTTGGTGTCACTTCTAAATTTATGAAATTCTTGTTTATAATATTTTTGCTTTGCTAGATTAATATTTCTTTTCAGTATTGTATTATATGTTTTCAGGTTTAGCTTTAATATATTAAATTGAGGATTATCTTGTGGTGTGGTTTTGAGTTTTTTATAAAGGTTGTCACGGTACTGTGTCAAACAGATATTATGCAAATGCTGGATCATGATTTACTAGAAAATCCAAATGATAATGAAAATATTATTGAAAAAGTTCTGTGTGGAGCCAAAGAAAAACACCTTCCAAAAAAAGACAGTGAAATTTAACAAATATATACATAAAAACACATCTTGGATTACCAATGGGATTCTGATATCCATTAAGTACCATTAAGCATTTTTACACAGAAATGCTGCAAGGAATTGTGGTCCTTGGTTTCCACCTGTATGTAAACTAGGCAAAATTTATAACCCTCCGCTTAAATAATTTAATGGTGTAACCAATTTTTTTTTTTAGGTAATTTAAAGATACGCACATGTATGTGTAGCATAATCCTTTGATTAAATCATGTGTAAAGATGAGCAGAGTTGGAGCCCATGCTTGACTGCACATGGGCTGAATGTGACACAAAGTCAAAAAGTGCACTTTGCAGAAAGGATCATGTGTGGTCTTTCCTGTCCCTGTTAGGACCCTCCTGACCATTGATTTTTCTCACCAGACCTGTGTAATGTGGCCAGAAAATGTGCCAATCATGGGTATAAAGGCATGGGGTTTTTTCTGTCAGTTATGGATTCGTCATCACTGGTCAAACTGTGAACATCACCATGCCAAGGCTATCCAAAATGGACAGGGCAAGAGCCATAGGTCGCATTGAAGCCGGTGAAAGTTGCAGAGCTGTCGCACGGGCAATGGGTGTGAACCACAAATCCATCGATGAGTTGTTGAGAAAATACCGAAACACATGATGTTGCAGATTTACCACGCCCGGGAAGGCCACATCCTATTGAATTGACATTTAAAGGTGCTTTATGTGACACAGTGATGAGTCAATTTCTGCTCTATTGAACTCAGAAAATGCCTTAACTTTAAGTACAGTCTGTGATAACTTTTGATGCAACCAAACACCATCTGTGATAACTTCTGATGGGACTCTGCACTCAATTCAAATGCATGTTTGAGCGCTCTACAGGTATTCTTGCGAATTTGTGATTCAGACTTTGTCTGTTTATTGACACTGTGCAATGAAGCGTAACTTCATTTGATCAACATTTTCTGTACAGATCTACTCTAAAGTGTATACAGAATAAAAGAAACATTGAATATATTCAAAATATGTGTGTGTGTTTTTTTTTATATAAGAATTGCTTTTAGTGGAAGGTTATTAATTTTGCCTAGTGTATTTAGGGGGTCCATGTAAGTCCAAATTTGTGTTGAAACAGGTCAATGAGGGTAGATGGTCTGACATGTCTAACAAAGTTATTCCTGAAGTACCCAATTTTTTGGTATGGGATAGGTTACGAAAAATATGGCGTATTAAAGTGGCAGTCCTATCTGTAAGTCTAGTTGGTAATGTTATTTTTGGTTGGAATCCATCGCAAAGCATTAAATCTAGGTATTCAGTAAATTTTTGTTTGGTATTAAGCTTAGTATTAACATATTTATTTTCTCTGGATTGCCTAATAGTACACAAAGACTAATCTGGAGGCTCTTAAGTAAGTCAATATCAAAAAAACTCCAACCGCAATTTTATCAGATGACTCAGTTGATAGATTTTCAATAATTGGTATGAAATCCTTTAAGAATAAATCAATTTCACCATTGGAGCCCCTTGGTGGTCGATAAATATTACATAAGGTATTTTTTTCTGTAGTCCATTTCCAAAAACATCCAAAATCAAGCCTTTCCAACTTCTGTTTGGACAATAAATATTTCTGAGTGAATATTGAAAATCCTTGTGTAAATATATAAGTAGACCACCATGAGAACTGCATGTGGCTTCAGGAGATATGGCAGTAAGTTACTAAGATCAAATAAGGACAAAGTTGTTGAAAATAAACAATTGAAAGTTGAGTGCAAAGCATCCACCCCATAAATGTCGATATAAGTCACTGATTATTTGTGATAAAATGATAATTACACTTGTGTCTTAATCCTAACATATTGGCAACGAAAATGGAACCTGTAATTTTTCATGGTTTGTTGAGTTTTCTGTTATCCATCCTCAAAGTTTGACGTTTCAATTTTGCCTTTGATTTCTGGGATGTTTTTTTCTTCATTTCATAGAAAAAGAACGAAGCAAAATTTTGAAAACAGCTGAATAGTTTTTGCAATTCAGACATTACAAAATGAAAAGTCGTTGACCGTATTAAACCGGATTCGCCCAGCCGTTTTCTTTAAATAACCCTTCTTAGGTGGGGTTCTCCTCCGATTATCCTTTCTGAGAAAACAAGCTTCAAAGGCCTTTGATGTTAATCATTTCCCTCTGAAACAATACCGTTTGCTCAAGTTGAGCTGATATTCGTACAAAATGTAGTAAACATCGTCCTTTAACATTGGGTGACGTTGTCAATCAATTCTTGGCCAATCACACGAATAAAAGAGCCTTTGAAGCACGGAAAACATTATTCAGCGATCTGTCAAACGGCGACAGCGACAATCTGGTCCAAATGCGTTACGCCATGGAGGCGGCCCTTGGAGCCCCGTGACCTCAAGCCTGGCAACGAAAGCTGTGTTGCCTTGCTTCGGTGGGGCGGCCTACGGCAGCTCGTGGTCAGTGGATGGATGGCGGGTTTGGTCTTCCGCCCCCTACCTCTTCATCCCGTTTTTAGGGAGAGTGTGTTATTAAAGTGTGTGTGTCAGCACACACTTTTCTGTTTTTCTAGGAATTCTTTCTTTCTTTCTTTCTTTCTTTCTTTCTTTCTTTCTTTCTTTCTTTCTTTCTTTCTTTCTTTTTAAAGTGTGTGTGTCAGCACACACTTTTCTGTTTTTCTAGGAATTCTTTATTTCTTTCTTTCTTCTTTCTTTCTTTCTTTCTTTCTTTCTTTCTTTCTTTCTTTCTTTCTTTCTTTCTTTCTTTCTTTCTTTCTTTCTTTCTTTCTTTCTTTCTTTCTTTCTTTACAGGCAAATTTGTCCGACATTTCATTTGAAAAGTATAACATGTAGAAACTCCAAACTTGGCACAATTATACTTCTATAGATAAAGTCTGGCCTTTTTATAGTGAGAGGTCATGCTTTTAAAAATTATGCAAATGAGGGCTAATTAAAGTTTTAAATCTTCAATATGTTATATGGCTGTGGAGCTGGCCCTGTTATGTGTCTACCACCCCACCAAACACACATGACCAGTGACAGTGAAGGATTGGTATCAAATGGCCAGCTTATTCCAAAGTCCTGGCAAGTGTAACCACATCAAAATAAACCCTACCCTTTCCTCGTGAAGTTTATGTGTATTGTATTACACCCAATAGATTTCACTCATAATCCACAGCCTTTATCAACATCGTAAGACCTGTGGGACATTTTTACAGGGGTGTCTTATCTAAATTAAACTGCAAACAAGCCATAATCCTGGTATATATTTTACAAGATGTGACATCAAAATGACCCTTTGAAAATGCGGCATGCCTTGACTCATTCAGGACAGAAGTCTTCATTTACTGTCAGTAAAATTTGTATCAAAGGGATATACTGAGTATTCTTATCTTTTAAATTAGGGGGTTCTGATTTAAAATTCTGACAATCATAATAGAATATAATATCTGCTCATGATTTGTGATATTCTGACCTTTTTTATTTGTTTCACACATTGTATTAGCCATGCAAAGTTGAAAGAATAAGCAAAGAGCATATCCTTTGGGTTCATCACTGAATGAGTTAATTTTGTCATATAAACATTGGCTGCATTGATTGAATAGCTATGTCTGTTTGGTAAATTAATTGTAAGTTAATGTTTTCTTTCTGGACAACAGTCAGTTCAGTGGCTCTTAAAGAAAACATTTTAGGCTACATTATTCATATACAGTTACACAGTCCAGGAAATGCTGAAGATCCCTGCTCATGCATTCTACCATTAAAGTGTGTGTGTGTCAACACACACTTTTCTTTCTTTCTTTCTTTCTTTCTTTCTTTCTTTCTTTCTTTCTTTCTTTCTTTCTTTCTGTCTGTCTGTCTGTCTGTCAGTCTGTCTGTCTGTCTGTCTGTCTTTCTTTCTTTCTTTCTTTC
Organism: Hermodice carunculata; assembly: GCA_964020975.1. Classification (NCBI taxonomy): domain Eukaryota; kingdom Metazoa; phylum Annelida; class Polychaeta; order Eunicida; family Amphinomidae; genus Hermodice; species Hermodice carunculata. The sequence goes on from OZ026617.1 coordinate 79,079,054, forward strand.
TTTCTTTCTGACTGAATTTGAAATTTTCAATCTTGAATATCTTCAACAGTATAATAGAGATGTCATTCCAACTTCTACTAGGGGGTTGTTGACCATTGGCACCTAATCACCTAATGAATTAAAAATAAAATTTGTAGCAATTTAAATTGCTAAATAGAACCATTAGAAATTTTAAATCTTGAATAACTTCAAAGCTATAATAGATAGAGATGCGATTCCAACTTCTACTCCTGTTTTATGGAATAGTTGTACTTTGCCATACAAATATGCTTTGAAGACACACACACTGATTTGCTTTGCAGCAAATCATCTTTCCTAGTTAAAGTGTGTGTGTCAGCACACACTTTTCTGTTTTTCTAGGAATTCTTTATTTCTTTCTTTCTTCTTTCTTTCTTTCTTTCTTTCTTTCTTTCTTTCTTTCTTTCTTTCTTTCTTTCTTTCTTTCTTTCTTTCTTTCTTTCTTTACCGGCAAATTTGTCCGACATTTCATTTGAAAAGTATTACATGTACAAACTCCAAACTTTGCACAATTATACTTCTATGGATAAAGTCTGGCCTTTTTATAATGAGAGGTCATGCTTTTGAAAATTATGCAAATGAGGGCTAATTAAAGTTTTAAATCTTCAATATCTTATATACTATAGTAGATGAGGTCCCAAGTGTATAGGAGTTCGATCATAGCAAGGTAAAGGTCATCTCAAATGTCAAGGTCATGTCAAGGTCAAAGGTCATGTCAAAGTCAAAGGTCATGTCAAGGTCAAAGGTCACTTTTAAGCCAAAATGTCCTTTTTGAGGTCAAAGTTCACTTCAGGTAGAGGTCATCTCAATGTCAAAGGTCATTTCAAGGTTAAAGGCCACTTTCCTTGGTGGCTTTCTTCTTGCCATAACTTGGTCAATTTTTATCTAATTTTGATCATGTTGGGCTCAAATTATAGCTATTGTAACCCTGCATATTTTAGAATTTATGTGTGACCTCTAAAGATCAAAGGTCAAGGTCATTTGAACCTTTGAAAGTTTCATCCAGTCACAAACTGGCCATTTTCCATCCAATTCTAATCATGTTAGTCTCAAATTGTAGGTATTGCAACACTGCACATTTTTATAAGAACACGTGACCTTGAAAGGGCAAAAGTCAAGGTCATTTAGCCTTTAAAAGTTTCATCTTGCCATAACTTGGTATATTTTCATCCGATTTGGTTCATGTTCATGTCAGTTTAACTTCTACTAGGGGGTTCCTGGCCATTGCGCATGTAATGAATCTAAAACAAAAGTTGTAGCAATTTGAATTATGCTAAATAGCACCATTAGAAATTTTAAATCTTGAATAACTTCAAAGCTGTAATAGATAGAGATGCTATTCCAACTTCTACTCCTGTTTTATGGAATAGTTGTACATTGCCATACCAAAATGCTTTGAAGACACACACACTGATTTGCTATGCAGCAAATAATCTTTTCTGGTTCTTTCTTTCTTTCTTTCTTTCTTTCTTTCTTTCTTTCTTTCTTTCTTTATTTACAGGCAAATTTGTCCGACATTTCATTTGAAAAGTATAACATGTAGAAATTCCAAAACTTGGCACAATTATACTTCTATAGATAAAGTCTGGCCTTTTTATAATGAGAGGTCATGCTTTTCAAAAGAATGCAAATGAGGGCTAATTAAAGTTTTAAATCTTCAATATGTTATATAGCCGTGGAGCTGGCTCTGCTATGTGTCTGCCACCCCACCAAACACACAAGACCAGTGACAGTGAAGGATTGGTATCAAATGGCCACCGTATTCCAAAGTCCTGGCAAGTGTAACCACATCAAAATAAACCCTACCCTTTCCTCGTGAAGTTTATGTGTATTTTATTACCCCCAATAGATTTCACTCATAATTCACAGCCTTTATCAACATCGTAAGACCTGTGGGACATTTTTACAGGGGTGTCACATCTCAATTAAACTGCAAACAAGCCATAATCCTGGTATATATTTTACAAGATGTGACATCAAAATCACCCTTTGAAAATGCGACATGCCTTGACTCATTCAGGACAGAAGTCTTCATTTACTGTCAGTAAAATTAGTATCAAAGGGATATACTGAGTATTCTTATCTTTTAAATTGGAGGGTTCTGATTTAAAATTTCTGACAATCATAATAGAATATAATATCTGCTCATGATTTGTGATATTCTGACCTTTTTTATTTGTTTCACACATTGTATTAGCAATGCAAATTTGAAAGAATAAGCAAAGAGCATATCATTTGGGTTTATCCCTGAATGAGTTAATTTTGTCCTATAAACATTGGCTGCATTGATTGAATAGCTATGTCTGTTTGGTAATTTAATTATAAGTTAATGTTTTCTTTTTGGACACCAATCAGTTCAGTGGCTCTTAAAGAAAACATTTTAGGCTACATTATTTATATACAATTACACAGTTCAGGAAATGCTGAAGATCCCTGCTCATGCATTCTACCATTAAAGTGTGTGTGTGTCAACACACACTTTTCTTTCTTTCTTTCTTTCTTTCTTTCTTTCTTTCTTTCTTTCTTTCTTTCTTTCTTTCTTTCTGTCTGTCTGTCTGTCTGTCTGTCTGTCTGTCTGTCTGTCTGTCTGTCTGTCAGTCTGTCTGTCTGTCTGTCTGTCTGTCTGTCTGTCTTTCTTTCTTTCTTTCTGACTGAATTTGAAATTTTCAATCTTGAATATCTTCAACAGTATAATAGAGATGTCATTCCAACTTCTACTAGGGGGTTGTTGACCATTGGCATCTAATCACCTAATGAATTAAAAATAAAAGTTGTAGCAATTTAAATTATGTAAAAAAGCACCATTAGAAACTTTAAATCTTGAATAACTTCAAAGCTATAATAGATAGAGATGCCATTCCAACTTCTACTCCTGTTTTATTGAATAGTTGTACATTGCCATACCAATATGCTTTGAAGACACACACACTAATTTGCTATGCAGCAAATCATCTTTCCTAGTTGCGTTTACTCCTATCTGTAAACTTTATGCAGTTGGCTTGTTAGACTTGTCTGCACACTTTACTCAGTTAGATTGTCATTATTTTGTAGTTATTTTTGTCTGGGTGCCAACCCAGACATTTTGTTTTTCCAAGATTTCTTTCTTTCTTTCTTTCTTTCTTTTTTTCTTTCTTTCTTTCTTTCTTTCTTTCTTTCTTTCTTTCTTTCTTTCTTTCTTTCTTTCTTTCTTTCTTTCTTTCTTTCTTTCTTCTTTCTTTCTTTCCTTCTTTCTTTCTTTCTTTCTTTCTTTCTTTCTTTCTTTCTCTCTCTCTCTCTCTCTTTCTTTCTTTCTTTCTTTCTTTCTTTCTTACTTTATAAGATTCTTCTTTACGATCAGATTTGTCTGGAGTTTTTCTCAGACCCTACTATTCTGAAAACCACCAAACTTGCCATGGTGAATGACCTATCAGTGAAATTAGGCACCTGACTTGGAATAGTTAGGATGATTAAAATTATGTAAATGAGGGGCAATTAAAATTTTAAAAGCTCCATATCTTCTAAAGTATTGGAGATAGACACAAAGTTCTAACTTACACATATAGGTTTGAGACAGCTGGCAAATCCAATAGCATACAAACAAAACTTGGGGAATTTTAATGTACACTAAATTCACTAAGTTTCTGCCCAATCTGCATACAGCCATTGAACTGTTGCTGTATGACCCATTGCTTGACCTCCATGGTGCCAGGCAACCATTTTGCATTCATAATTAATTAGCTTGAACCTGTCTAACAGGCAGCTTTCTATCCATGAATGATAGATGTATGCTTTGGAAGGTTTGGGTCTTGTAGCAAATTGGGGGGGGGGGGGGGGACTCCCAACAACTGTGTGATGAGGCTCTCAGTAAAATACAGAGCATCTCTTTCTGTTCATGCAGGAACAGATTGACTCCATTCTGCCATATGTACCAGGCAGGCTATAGTTTCCACAAGTGCAGAACAGACTTGTCAATGCACCATGAGCGAAATTGGTGTCCTAGCTGGCGTGTGTTTGCCAGATGCAATATCAGTCTGCTGAGCTAATCAGTCCCGAGGGATCAGAGGGACTGGACTTCTAGGCAGAACAAGCCTGAGTGTACCCTCCGTTAAAAATAGACTACGCACAGAGCTGAGTCAGCGACCAAGGAGGGTAGAATTTGTGTCATCTCAGTGAACACTTTCATGTCTTTGTTTTCTTGTAACCAATGAGATGAAGCCTGTTGTTCATAGCCAAAACTGAGACAGTATAGTTTTGTCTTGGTTCCAGGTACATATTTATGTAGTTTCTTGACAGCTTCTCTTTAAATTTTTTTATGTAATAAAGGAAGAAGGACAGTTTTGCATTGCATGTATACACATCCCCTTGGATTATATGTATACACTGTATATATATATATATATATATATATATATATATATATATATATATATATATATATATATATATATATATATATATATATATATATATATATATATATGTACAGTGCAAATTGCATATATACATATATATATATACATATATATACATATATATACATATATGTATATGTATATATATATGTGCATGTATGAATAATGTATACGTGTATATACATATACGTGATTTGAGTTCTGTGATGTTTTATGTATTATTATTTAACTTATGTTCCATTATTTGTCAGAGTGTTCTTTTGTATGTATTTCATGTACTGTCTGTTGTACTTTATGAGTAGCACCAAATAAAGTCAAATCAAATAAAATCAAATACATGTACATGTGTTTCTTCAGGTGAAGTTCTCGCCCGACCAGTCCCTTGTTCGTAAAAGAAGTATACGAGCGCGAGCATGCACTTGATTATAGTCTACTCTGGTAACGAACCACGTTTCATTCACGTTTGCTCCTGTCTGTCTAATTTACCTACTCATGACCGAGAGCTGTCACCAGCCCACCTTAACAAGGTTTACTGTCAGTTGGCACTAAACGTGTTCCCTACTTGCAAACGTACATGTATGTTTAATAACCGAGTCCACGTTATTATTTAAAAAGTTTTAATTACGTGCTAATTACGTTACTGTTAGTTTTCTGCTTACCCATGTTTTTACTGTCACTGTACCTTCGGTCAATGATTTTTGCCTAATATATTTACATAGCTACTTGAATATGTGATTAAAAGTAAGTAATTATGTTAATAGCTCTGATTATATTCAAATGGCAATAAAGATATATCGTACATCTTTACACACATGTCATATCCACAAATTTTCAGCAATGCAAGCTCGGTGTTGATTGTGGGTTTTAAATTAGTATCTGTATTTTGTGTTTTCTTGAAACCCGAGATGTGAAAAAACCAAACGTTATTCTTCGCATTTTCACTTGTTCAAATTATCCTTCCACATGCATACGATAGGTTTATAATTGAACAATATGCATCAAGCCACTAGTACCCAGCACTTGTCGAGTGCAACTTCGGCCATTATTCTTATCAAGCAGCCCTTAATATTGCCTCAATGTTTCGCAAAAGACTAGCCTTTGGACCATACTTTTTAGCGTTTTTAAACATCTTTTATGGCGATTGACATTCGACGGTATAATGCAGCCATTGGTAACAATAATTTTCGAAAATGTCTGGTCAATATTATTGTACATGCTCCTGGGAATCATGATAACTTTGTGAATGCTTTCACTCTTCTGTCTCTCATAATTGCTTCATTCTTGTGTAAATCATGCTGTAATCTCAGACATATCCTAACAATTTTATGCAAATTACTTGAATGTGACATTCATCCGAATCCATGGACTGCAGATATCATCCCTCAAAAAAAAAAAAAAAAAAAAAAAAAAGCCTCAAAATTTCTCATGCTAACGTACGTAGTTTAAAAAGGTCAGGCAAATATGACAAACTATTTTCTGGCCGATTTCGAAACAATAGATATTCTCATTTTGTCCGAAACATGGCTTGATAGTAGCGTCCCAAGTGAATTGTTGGTCACAGAAGGCCTTGGCATGCCCATTCGGAAGGATAAGACTGCAGGACCCGGAGGCAGAGTAGCTGTACACACGAGGGACTTGCTATCCTCTTCCCGTCGTGCTGAATCAATAACCAGTGAATGTTTGTTGGTGGAATTTCGACTTTCGATTAGTTTTATTAGGGATGTAATATCGATTACCTGGTCAGTGTGCCGCTGTCAGAGATTTTTGTTTCTCAGCGATCTTGATCACTCAACCACCAGTGCTCTTGAATGTAACCACAAAACCTTCATTATAACTGGTAATTTTAACGACAGACGCAGGTCGTGGGAACCTGACCACTCGGAAAGTGACATGGGTCTGGGTTTTGGTAAATCTTATGTTTTATAATAACTTATTTCAATTAGTGTCGGGTCCTACCCGTATTAATGATTTGAAAGACAGTGTGCTCGATTTAAATACATGTATTACCGATTCACCCGGTTATATCGTGAATAGTGGAACTTTGCCTCCGAACTCTGCGTCTGACCACTCAGTTGTATATTGCACGCTCTCTACTTTTCATGGCATAGACTGCCCCTTCAAACGTAAAATCTGGGATTACAAGAGAGTTGGTCTTGAAAACGTAAGTAATGCTGTCCGTAATGCCCGAGTTGATACAGGTTTTGAAACTGTTGTCACATTTATGACACGGTGTTTTACTCGACAAATCTCTTCACTGATCTCTGCAATCAATAGGAGCTATTCATAAATGACTGTGGTCATATGCTGCCCTTCATCCTGCAACAAGGAACTTGACAGGAAGAACGGCAAATTCCTGTATTTCTTATGGCAAAATGTGCTTTGTACTAAAAAATAGCAATCTGAGAAAGCAAAAGCATAAGAAAAATCATTCATGTGATTCATAAACAGCAGCTGAAAATTTTCAGAGTTTTTCATTTGTTTAGCAGAAAAAAATATAATTTTCAGATCCTTCAGTGACAAAATTGATGAAAGTGCTCTGATAATGGAGGCATAGTTCTGTTGCCTAGCGACAAAGGTAGCAAGAACAGGTCCGCAGTGACTTATGAATTCATATTTATCCCTTTTGGTGATATTCTCTTCAGACCAAAAGATAAGCCATAGGTCACATGTAAGATAAAAAAGTTACTCGGACACAGGGATTGCGCATGGAAACGTTTCATGCGACACGGCAGTAAAATGAGTCCCTTTACGCTCGTTGATATTCTTAACATGCAACTACTACAAGCTGAAACGTGACATAACCGTGAATGCCCTCCGTTTGTTCAAGGAAATCATATTTTTTCCAAAATTCGTTTGAACCCGATTCAAAAGAGATTAACCCCAAGGAATGGTGCAAGCTTAGTAAAGGGCTACTTGGCTGCAAGCTTCACAAATCGATACCTCCCCTTCTTGGAAATGATAGTTATTTCCAGTAATGTGGATAAATGTGAAATTTTTAAAAGTATTTTGCCAACAAATGTAAATTACCTCATGAAGACAATCATGTGCCTTTGCCTGAGTTCTTCTACAGAACTAAGGCTCGTCTGAACTCTTTTCAAGTGCATGATATTAGTGTGAAAAAGTTATACAATCACCAAGGACTAGCTCCGCATCGGGTCCTGAAGGCATCGGTAACATGATTCTGAAGAATACCACTCCCGGTATCTGTCCTTCCGTCACCAAATTCATTAACCATTCCCTGCGCTCCTTCTGCTTTCCGGATTCGTGAAAAAGTGTTATGTATATCGAGTGTTCAAAAAGAATGACAAGCACATAAAGCGCAATTACAGACTTATTTCATTGCTCTGCAATGTCTCTAACGTTTTTGAACGATGCCATTTATAGTGTCTTGTATGAGTACTTTATGGGTTATGAACGTTTGACCTTTAGAAATTCCGGGTTCTTGTCAAACGACTCATCAATATATCAACTTCTCCAAATTCTTCATGACATATATAATGGTCTTGGACAGCAAGAGGAAGCCAGATCTTTTATTCAGCAAAGCGTTTGACCATGACTGGCACGAATGTCTACTATTTAAATTAGGGCAGCTCGGTATCGAGGAGCCGCCACTGAAACTTACCAGTGGCTATCTAACTAATCGTCATCAGTGTGTAACGATCGGGGACCAAACATCTTCTATACTTCCTATTGAGGCACGGGTACCCCGGGCCTCTATCCATGGGGCTCTGCTGTTCCTAGTTTTCATGAATGATATTACTGATGGCATCTGTTGTGACATCAAACTGTACACTGATGAGACCAGCATATTAGAGATCATATTTGACCCTGTCACTTCTGGTAGACGTATAAATAATGACCTTGGAAGAATCTTTGTTTGGGGCAAACAGTGGACAGTTACATTTAATGCAACTAAGGCTCTAGCCCTCTTGTTTTCAGCTAAACACAACAAGCCTGATCATTCACCTGAATTTCTTGCCAAAACTTTTATCCCGGAAGGTTTAAATAATACCCTTCTGGGCATTACCCTTTCTCATAATTTGAAATGGAATGCTCACATTACTAGAATCATAGACAAAGCGAGGAAACGGATTACTTTATTTTTTAGACCTAAATACAGATTATCGCGTAACACCTTAGCCAGACTATACAAAACCATGGTACGACCTATCCTGGGATATGAATGCGTCATATTTGATAACTGCACTATGGAGCTGACAAATTCACATCAATCTGTTCAATGTGAAGCGGCACGCATTTGTTTGGGTGCATTAAACGTACTCCTCGACATTTACTTCTTAATGAATTAGGTTGTCCATCTTTAGCCAGAAGAAAAAAAATGGTAGTTTAATTGGGCTTGTCTTGCCACAGATATAGTCTGGAACTTTTTCAACGTCTCTGTTCAGGCTTCTTTTAAACATTGAAAGGGACTTAAAATTTGTTAATGATCGTCTAGATTTCGTAAAGCATTAATCGTGGAAGGAAAAATGATTTCTTTGTTAGTATTGTGATGGGTAGGTATGATGTCTGGAACTCGTTGCATCAAATAATTTGGTGTGGACCTATTCAGAAATTTGTAAAAAGGAATGAGTTTGCATTTTTATTTTCGGATCTTCATTTATTTGTGTTTTTTGGTAAAGTTAACGATTGCTGTTGCATGAGCAGCGCCACCCGCACCCTTTCTTACTCAGCAGTGCACGCGTGGGGAACAATTGTTCCATTAGATCTCGCCATATTTGGGTATGGGTAGAATGAGTACAACATTTAACTTTTCAAGCTGCTTATCGTCTAACATGAACTTTAAACCACGTAGACAGTCAACCCTTTTCATGGCTCTGGTGTAGACATTTTTCAAGTGAGTGGTCCAAGAACAATCTGACCATAAGGTAATTCCTAGATGTTTCTGGTGATCAGTATCTTTAATGCTGGTACCATTTAGAAACAGAGGAAATTTTTCGGTATCTGGCGAGCGAGTGCAGAGCATTAAAAATTTTTCTTTTATTCATATTTATGAACCACTGGTTCGTCCGAATAGATATGACAGCCAACTAGTCTTGTAATGTAAGAGGGGCTACATCTTAAGCAGCTGCAGCAGCGCGCGCGCGCGCGCGCGCGCGTGTGTGTGACAGAGAGAGAGAGAGAGAGAGAGAGAGAGAGAGAGTAAATAAATAAACGCATATTTAACTCCAGAATTTGTGTAATGTCGTCAATGTAAATATGATATGACATAAGGGCCGAAAATGAAACCTTCCCGATAGAATGCATCACCTCATGTATGTGACCATCAAAGGAAACCACATGCAAGTTAATTCCCATCAAACCATTATATTTCAAAGTGCATATGGCACTAAAACTGCTACCTAGGCCATTGTAATGCATGCTCAGTCATCACTAATCGAACAAGAACCATATTGTTTATCCGGGAGACCCTGAATTCAGTGTCTTGTCATGCCAGGTTTCAGCTGTTTCCATGATGTAACAGATGAACATTTTCACCATAACTTCGTTATGCACGATTGAGCTATTTGATGTGAGACGCCAGTGTTTAAAAGATTTTTTTCATGCATCATTGTCGTGGCTGGGCTGCAGAAAGCCCGGTCCCCACAAAACGAAAATTACAGCTGGTCAAATACACTCGCAAAAGCCAATAATCAATTATCTCGCGCAACTCAAATATGGCAAATCTTGTGAAATTTTGTAGAAATGGTACGTCTGGCTTTCAAGTTTGTTCTTACCACTATGTCATTATGTAGTTAATACAGTAATATCTCATATGTGAAAAAAAAAAAATGGTCGAAGTATGGTGAACACCTCTTGTTTGAATGCAGAAAAAAAATCAATATTAACAACGACCATCGTTCTTTATTTTCAGGCACCCACATTCACATGGGTATTACGAGTTTTTCTCAGCATTTTAAGCAAACGTTTATCCGGAACTTCTGCAACATTGAAAACTGTTACATTGGTAACTCAAACAGTTTTACTGTTCGTAATGCCATAAATTCAGAGTAACTTTAGTCTTCGTATTTGTGATCCCTTTTGTGTATGTTTCAACCGTATTGGGGCGGCAAAAACAGCGGAGACGCGACATTGATCTTTGTATCCATGTTGCTGATCCACTGTTTGTATATCGTTGCTTTATATGACATTTTTTTTTGACAAAAACTATGTGTTTCAATTTAATTTTGGTCAAATAAAAGTATCCTTAATCCCGACATTAATAGCGTGCTCTGCAGAGGTTTTTATCGCTGAAACCTTTCACATTAGTACGAAACGTGGCACCACCTGGTGGGGAGTCTTGTGGCTCATCTCATCAAAGGTATGAAATTAAATTGTGGAAAAGCAAATCATAGACATTGATGAATCTTATTATTTCACCTGAACTCTTTCAGTGGTAACTGCGACTAAAGTGGAACTCCTTCAAAGGAACTGCTCTGAATTATAGTGAAGGTACTGGATTCATGTTTCTTGTAAAGACCTTCCATTCAAGTATTAGCATGGCCGTTATTACAAAGAATATAGTCGTCCATGTCAACAACTTTCCCGGCGCCGAGAGAAGCTGTTGACTAAGTCCAAGTATGGCACTGAAAAAGTTAAAGAGACAGAACTGTTATCTTTGATGAAACAATATGACGGCAAAACGATATTCTAACAACGCTATCATGTGCCGAACCACTTGTTCCCTTTAAGATAACCGATATTATTCTTGTACTGATAATTTTCTGCCTATATGTGGGATACGAGCGGAGCATATATACATTGTACCACGTCCCCTAAATGAGAGAAAAAAGAAGATCCTCACCCCGGAAATTAGTTACATTTATCGCCTTGTTTCTATCCTACATGTAAAAATAATTTTAATTCCCTGTGCAAGCAGTTTTATTCATACGAAATTTATTGCATTCCTGTTTGAATGGTATGAAATCTAAAATACCTCAGTAAGCTATTTTTAAGCGGATCTTGTTCATGACTAGAGCCAATGAAAATCTTTAATCAGAACACGGTTGCTGTTTTGTCAATGTTCGAAAAAATGATTAATGATGTGACATCATTCTGTATGGAATGGATTTTTCTCTTTGCAGCTGGTGAACATAAATCGTTTTGCTTTCGCGACCTCTTTAACTCATGACATGAACTATTATACTGCTCATCGCATTGCACACTTTCATGAAACTGTTTAGCCGTGTGTTTGTTTTATTCAAATTTGTTGAGAAGACAAGCGTTTTGTTCCCAATGATATATTACTTTTGCATCAATACAAACATTTTCAACTTGTTAGCTAGCTGGAACATACAAAGGGACTCGTTAAGGCTAAACCAATCGATGGAAAAAAATTCTAAAGGACGGATGACTAAAATGGATATGCTTAACAAATAATTAATGAAGCTAATATGTTCAATTAGTCTTCGACTTTTCGTTTCTTTACATTTAATAATACATGAAGTTGTTTAGTAATATATATTTCATTTCGCAATGCATGGCTAAATATATCTACATCAGCTGTACAGCAAGAGAACACATCGAAAATACAATAAAAGTATCACCTGCTAATGTTGTAATGCAAGATACATCTGCATGATATATTAGTCCAAGTTATAAACATAGCATTATTAATTAATCATGTTACACAACTGTAAAATAGATGAGCATACAATTGCTCCAGAAACTGTTTTGGGAATCTCTTCTTTGATACGTCAATCACATATTCCTATGAAAAATTTCACATGTATTGCCTCTTTCCAGAAAGGGGGAAAACGCAAATTCTGCCCAAACTTAAAAAAAGTCGTTCCGTAGAGAGCGAACATTTATAGGATGTCAATGACAATAAAGGCTGACGCCGAAAAACTAGTTCAACAGGCAAACAACTGCTGTATATAGTTTTGAACATCGACATTTCTTACGGCAAATACGCGTCAATATCTCCAGCAACACGAGTCCGTATATAGCCTTCCGATACACAGGCTCGCAACCACAGTTTGTGTTCAATCATCATATATTGAGTATAAATTCTAATTTGTTACATTTTAGAGAATCGGATGCCAACATGATGCTATTCCTTGAAACATTTACCGAAATAAGTCAAACCGACAACCATGTAAAACACAAGAGATCATACGAACACATGCATCAAATTCTAATGGTCTAGAAAAAATGTGCACAAGGTTACTTTTCCAGGTGTAGCCTTTCGTGTGTTGAAGATGATTAGCAACAGGGTGTAAATAACATTACCACTTTTGGCTGACAGTTTCCAAATCTAATTTACCACTGCTGTTACCTTTGTTAAAGGATTAAATACAAATTGGCAATTTGAAATGTGTTTGGTAGCATGACAGTTTGTACCAAAATTTACCAGTAGTAGTGGTAGTAGTATTTTAGTGACTGAAAAGGGTCATAGGTGACCCATCCGTCCAGAATACAATACAAATTCGGTTAACCATAACAAACAAATGGTGTAAATAACCAAAGTGGTAACATTCAACATCAGTTAACATTCAACCTCGAACATACATAATGGTATTTGGCACCCAGGAACTTTGTTATTGATAGTATGACATTTGTCATGCAACTAAACAATTTCTAATCTTGCGGTCTCTAGGAGGACCATAAAGTGTTACTGTTTTCACACACCAGAATGAGCAGGTCTGTAATTCTTACCCAAACTTTTAAAGACAAATTTACCAAAATCAAAGAATACTGCCTTAATTTTACATGACATACTTTCTACAAATTTCATATTTCTACACCAAGTATCAAATCCGGTCATGTATTGTCGACAGACAGAAAATAAAATTCGTCTCTCATTTTAATGACTAATACATTCAACTAAAGGATCAGCTTCTTTTTCAATCGCACCACAATCACATTCGATACATAACCTTTCATGATTTGGGACTTGAGGTTTTGCATGTTTTCCCACTTCAATTTGAAGATTATGGGAACTGAGTCTAATTCAGCTATAGACTGTATATAATTCATACCACAAATATCAAGCAAATAATTATGTTTCCATACAGAATTCAGATTTATACATTTTACAGGTTCCTAACTTATTATCTGAGGTAAGTGATTTAATCTGATCATTACACTGAATAAAATATGCGCCATATAACTTTTCCTTTAAATGTTTATGAAATAAATCAGTAGTGATAGAAACAGCTTGTTTTTCCCAGAATCTTAGTAGATCAGTATTGCAAAGAATTTCTTTTACACTTGAACACCAATTGTTCTGACCTGAATTACATAATTCCAAAACAGCATTATAAATATTTCCAATTACACTGTCAGAGGTACAGGGGGAAGAGACCAGTATCTGCATATGATCTAAGTATGGGGGTCTGTTTGCAAACACCAAGCATGTATTTAATATGTCTTAACTGAACTTGCCCCAAGACATGGAGACTTTTACCAGGGAACCAGATTTCATAGCCATATTCAAAATACTTAATACCTATACATTAAATAATTTTCAAAGAAATAACAGTAGACGTTTTACTCGTAGCATTAATACTTTTGTACTTGTAAGCATGGGCTTTCGGGCCTGTCCAGCAAGGGAAGATGCAGTATGTTTCAAAGCAGACTTGGAATTTGAGTCGAAGATAACACCGAGATATTTATATTTGGAAACAACCCTCAATTTTCTGTCCATTAAAAACAAGATTACAAGTAGACCCTCGATGATTGAAAACCATTATTTTAGTTTTTGGTAAATTTACAATCAGATGCCATATCTTACGGTATTGCAAAAAAAATCATTTTAACTGAGCCTGTAAACCTTGGGTTCTTGAGTATCTGACAGGAGAACAAGATCATCTGCATGCAGTAAATAATACAGTAGAAGTTCGTCTATGTAAAGACCACATTGAGAGGTTAAATGTTGTCCCAGATCAGACAGAAATTCAGAAACAATTTAGGATTGATAACTCATCACTGTAGCACTCCACATTGATTTTCAAAAGAATCGCTTAAGACACCTTCACATCGTACTCTGTTACGAGACTTCCAAAACATGTCTTAAAGTTGATAAAAAGTTTCCACATATACCACGTTTTACTAATTAAAAGTATAGGGCAACCCTATTTACAAAATCGAATGTTTTTGAAAAATCAACGAAACAAACATACAAAGGCTTATGAACAAACTTTGGTTTCTGTATAACGGTATATAAAGCAAATATATTATCAGTGGTTCTTGTACGATGCTGGAACCCACTTCGAAATTTATCATTGTCGTTAAACATGTTCTTTTTACAAAGTCTCTTATTTAATACAGACACAAACAATTTTACGAATCAGGTCAAACTTAGCCATAATCTATCCTAACAGATCTATCTTAAGTAATTGTTAATATAATATCTATTGCAAGTTGTTAGTGTAAGTGACAGGAGTAGACTGTTCAAAAAGGCGGGATGGAACTGCCGGAACCACTCGTTCCGCTCTCGTTCTGGGGGAGTCAAGGTCGGAACGGGCTCTCCCTTCTATTATACACATGTCTCCGGTCTCTTTCACTTTCCCAGACCAAGCCGACACTTTTATCTTTCTTGTCTGCTTAAATTTTCAGCTGGGAATAAGTATTGTAGGAATTATTGAGGTAAACACGCCCGGAACTGATCGTCGGAACGGGAAGGCAAACAACATGGCGGCCGTAATGTTTTGTTGTCAAGGGGGAGTGGCAAGTATTTCTATTGTTAGGATTGTTCCTTGCCACCCATACAACTGCACTTAAAATTTTATTATAATTATCGCCTACCTCCAAGCAAAACATTAATATTTGTTCAGTAGTGAAAGAAAGACTTAAAATAGAATGGAATTCTAACTAATTCTGTACAATATGTGTGTTCATTTTTGTCACTGTGTGTGTGTATGCGTGCCTGTGTGATCCTTTACATTTCATCAATGGTGGGAATGACAATGATGCAATATCAACAGGAAATTAATCTCATGTTGAAAATGACTGCGCAAACACAAACATTTTTGACTGAATTTAAAATTTGGCAAGTTATATACAATACAAATTCAACAGTGAATACATGCTTCAAAAGCATTCCATTACTAAATTGCCAATTTACAACAATCAATTTTATTACCTGCAATTGAAACCACTAACATATTTTCATCAGGGATACACAAATTAGTACAAGTCAATTGTCCAGGAAAAAATAAGCAAGACACAATAACAAATTTCAAATTCAAAACAACCTTTCAAAAATATGCAGACTCTACCTTCCCAAAATACATCAGCGACCTATTACCACAACGGTGGAATTTCAAAAGAATAGGAAGTGTAAATTCACTCTTTGGGTAAGAAATGCATGGATGAGTGTTGTGATTTTTTGGGGGGGTGGGGGGTGGGGACGAAACAGTTAATATAAAGCAGTGGATTTCCATGACAATGAGTGAGGTCATCATCAGTTTTCTTTAACATTTGTTTACCAGTCGTTTCGAATCCAAGTTAAAAAAGCCAAAACATATATATGGCTTGATAACAGATGAGAGCATGATAAAAACACAAGGCCCAACAAGCCATATTGCTTATGTTTAAAGCCCTGTAATGGTCGGTAATAGAACTAATATTTCACCAGAAAAAGAGCCCAGCAATATATTTTACAGTACATTTCCGTTTTTGGCATAACTTATTTCATTCATTATCAAATATGACACTTTTAGTTGAAGTCTGAAGTTATGTAGAAGATCGCATTAATGTTAGTGACAACTACAATCCTGATAATAGAACTACTAACCGCTCCTCCTTGACCACAAACCATAACAGCCGCCATGTTGTCTGGCTTCTCGTTCCGACGATCGGTTACGGACGTGTTTACCTCAATAATTCCTACAGTGCTTGCTCCCAGCTGATAATATTACCAGGCAAGAACGAAAAAGGATGTGAACTAGATTTGAAAAGGTGAAAGAGGCCAGAGAAATGGGTTTAATATAAGGGAGAGCCCGTTTCGAACTTGACCCTCCCCCCTCCCAACGAGGTCGGTACGAGTGGTTCCGGCAGTTCCCTTCCGCCTTTTACCATGTGCCCAATATTGAGGCCTTTTACCCTTACACCAAACTTTTCCTTGCAAGCCAGCTAGGCGGTTGGACCCAGTGTTGCCCAATAGGAAATGGTCATACCATCTATATACGCCAACCCCCCAAAAATGTTTCCTTTACTCATCGTAACAAAGACGCTTGAGTCATAAACATAAATACACGGAGAATTCGATATAACTGGCAAAGCAGAGGCTTTTGTGTCAGTGTACACATTGATCGCAACGTCCGTTATGGGCTATTCCCTTGTCACATATTCACAAAACCATTAGATCCCCTAGGCCACACCGCTCACCTAATCCCTTCGTGGCAAAGACCCTCGTCAGTCGCTTTTGCGGTACATGGAAATTCAAAAGCCACTGTCCTTATGTACAGTAAGTAAATGAGAAAGTAAGTAAGTACGTATTTTATTGACATAAAGGAGTCATTTCTGACTCATAAGTCATACAAATACAGAGTATAAAAGTTTGAATTGTAAAATTGTAACAAATATATCTCTAAGACTAGTAAGAGACACGACACTACTCTCTCTCTCTCTCTCTCTCTCTCTGTCTCTCTCTGTCTCTCTCTCTCTCTCTCTCTCTCTCTCTTCATAAAATCTAATTCTTTCTCTGATAAAGGTAGTAGAATTTTACAATAATTAGGACTGTTTTTCATTTTGATCTTTTGAACTTTATGGAACCACGAGTTAGATGTACATATGCTTGGCTGACTTACAGATGACTTACAATGGCATACTACATTTTTGGAATTCTAAATTATTACCCTAATAATTGACTTATTAGATGACTTGTGGGATTCTATGCTTTCTTGAACATTTAAATTTCCTTTCAAAAATACTTCTGGAAACCAACTTGAAATGTGACTGCTATCCGTACAAATTTTGGCTAATGTAATGCATTTTTGACTACGTTTTAATGGTTTGAGGCCTAATGTCACTTGCTTCTGGCTGATGTTTAACATTTGAACCAATGTACTTACTATATTTGGAAATTCAAACACTTTTCTTTTTGAAATACTCTTAGTTTATCTCTTTTAAAACAACATAAGGTCTTTAACTACATGCCTAAAACACATCAAATTATATAATCATGTTGTTAAGATTCTTGTTGATGGTCATTTTAAGCCTAGGGGGCTTTTCTGATGGATTGATGTTGGTGTTAGTGTGCACTTTGTGGACTTATATGGATGATGATCATTGTTGAGATGGTGGTTGCGAGTAGTACCTTTTTAAATACTGAATTTTATGGACATTTTCAACAAATTAAGAACCTCCGCTTACAAATTCTATGATGTGCTGCAAATTTTGGTCACTTTTAATAAATTGTATGGTCCTGTATGTGCATGAATGATGCACATGTTCAAGCCAATTTACTGAAATAGGCCTATAATTTCAAACAAAACTTTTTGCATTCTGTCATGTTAAGACTAGATATGGCTTTTTCGACCCTATGGACCTTTACACTTACGTTTTGGTCTCTTTTGGGTAAATACGAACTATAAATTTATGTGTTTCAGCTATAGATACCAAGGTACATTGTCTTTGATCGGAATTGACTTGGATTTGTTTCATTAGGACTACGGTTTGGATATGGTAATGACACTGTCTAATTTGGGTGTAAGTCACACTGGGAACAGTAAGTAGATAAGATTCAAGGCAAAATTCATTCTTGAATTCCTTATACAATCGTAGTTTTTTACAATCCACAAGATGTGCAAGTTTTGATTCACACTGTCGTTTAAAAATGCCATACAGATTCTCTTTTAATATTTTGATACAGTAGAAGACATCCTCAACAAATTGGTCATGCCAATAATGACTCAGATTACACTTGGAAAGGGTGTAAGCCACAGTTGAGCACCAGTTTGTTTGCCCTGCATGGTGCATTTCAAGGAGGGTATTGTAAGATTTTAGCACATGTTCAGAAGGCATCTCCATAATGTGTAGCCAATATTTAACCAATCTTACTTGCAGGCGGAGGTGGAGAGGGAACCTCCCTGTATCCATATATATACATAGAGTTGGAGTCTGAGTCCAGACACCCAGCATCCTTTTCAAATGACGCAGCTGTACATTCTCCACTACACCAGCTGCTCTATTAGAAGTCCGTAATTCACAACCGTATTCCAAAATAGGGAGACTCTAGGCATCAAATAGTTTTAACATATCGGATGGGGTTGGTTTTCCCACTGAGCTATAATACATTTTCATACTGCAAAACAGTGCTCTGTTTGCCTGCTTGGCTAGGTAGGAAGATGTTGACTGTAAAAACTTGTCTTTTCTGAGGATCAAATATGACACCAAGATATTTAAATTGTGAGACTACTTCAAGCAGATTATTGTTAAAGAGAATATGTGGCACATAGTTATGTTTATTAAATACCGTTATTTTTGTTTTTGGCAAACTTACAATGAAGTACTACTTTTGGCAATATTGCATTAAATGTTAACTTGCAGTTGTAAACCAGTTTTTGCATCGGAGAATAAGACCAGATCATCTGCATATAATGGATAATAACACAGCAGCTGATCAAGATGAATACTTACGTCACTACTTAGACGGTTCCCAATATCGGAGAGATATTTGTTGAATAATTTAGGGCTGATGATTTCCCCCTTGCAGTACACCATATGAACACTTCATGCTTTCGGTTAACAAACCTTGCCATTTCACCTTGTTAGAAGATTTCTGGAACATATTTATTATCACATTCAGGAAATTTCCAGATACACCTCTTCGTTTCAATTTATAGAAGAGGGCATCCCGACTGACATAGTTAAATGCTTTTATGAAATCAACAAAACATACAAAGAGTGTTTTTTTTAAAGAAGTTCTGTTTTTCAATAATTGTTGAGAGGATAAAAACATTATCAATAGTTCTTTTATGCTTACAGAAACCGGCTTGGAAAGCGTCATCATATCCATATGTGCCATTTTTGCATTGTAATCGACCATTTGCGATAGACTCAAACATTCTATACCAAGTGTTACTAACACAGTGATTTTTCTATAATTTGCGGGGTCAGATTTGCTGCCCTTTTTGTGAAGTGGATTAATGATACCTTCAGACCACTGTGAAGGGAAGTCCCCGCATTTTAGCATATAGTTAAAGAGACGTAAAAGTGGATACAATAAGAGTGCTTCTACATACTTAAGGAATTCAGCAGATATTCCATCGACCCCGGATGCTTTATGATTTTTTAACTTTTTCAAATGCGACTGTAGTTCATTTTCAGTGATGGGATAGTTAAGCATCTCTCGTATGTTCAGAAGCTTTTCAAAGTCAGGGTCTTCATCTATATCATCTAGATCAATGTTGTACAATGCACATACTGAAGCTAGATGATCATAACGGCGTCTTCGAGAGTAAGTTTATGGAACCCTCCGATCTGAGAGGGAGGAAACGTACGTACTAAAAGCCAAATAGGGCACATACCAAACTGACCGCCACGTGCTCCTGGTACCACCACAAACAATTCACTGCTAAGCAGGTGAGTGACCATATTCTTATTTGCACGGAACACTACCGAAACTAAGGAATGATCTGAACACATTTAAAGACAACATGTGAAGCTTTAATACAATTTACGAACGAACAAAATAGGCAAGTGAATCTCGCCGAACCTCTGGCGGCAAGGAGAACTGACAATGTAAGCCCGTCATCGTACTCTGAGCACTTGGTTATGTGTTAAAATTTGTAAGCACGTATGGAAGTTTTATTACATTGAGGAATTTTAGTTTTGGAAGCATCTAAAGGTACTTTAAAACGGCGTTTTCTGGGTCACGTGGACTTGCTAAATTTCCTTGCGAGGGGTAGGGCAATTCACTGAGCTACTCATAAACGGAATACGAACGTACTGTGAATTAACAAGGCATTTCAAAAAATTTGATCACATGAAATAACTGGCTGGTTTAGGTTTATTGGTGCTACGGTATTACGATGGTAGTGATTAATATTGCTTTGTCCCTGACAATAAAGAAATGTAATGGGAATTTTTCAGGTAGCACTTTTCTTGCCCTAACATCCCGAGTACAACACATGGCAACAAAAGTCATATTTGACAGTGTCAAACACAAGTCTCATATTTGGTTTCAACAGCAACCTTATGAAGATTTTATTATAGTAATTATGCCAGTAAAAATATTCACTGTTCGTAACATTTTAAGGGCTGGAAGCACTGTTCCTGTGTGGAAATAGGTACATCTAGTAACAGAAGTGAATTGGTCTTTAAATTGGGTGCTAAGTGGTCAGATCCAGATGTTTTTATCTTGAGAGAAATCATTTCTCTTGTTAATTTGCAATAATTTAGTCCTTTTTTTTCCTTTGCAGGGATCACTTCTTTGATTCTTCCCAGAAGACAAAAAAAAAAAAAAAAAAAAAAACACTGTCTGTGATGATAAGCGATATATTGCATTGGTGCTGAACTAATTGGCCATTGTATTGTATAGTTTTCTTTTAAAATGGTGATAGCCTATCTTTAAATGTTCAACTTATCATAAAACTGGTGTAACATATAATAAACATACAAAAAAAAGAAGTAATTGTATTAACCATGTTAAATTTAAAATGGTCTGGACATGTGAGCTTTCTCAGCACTGTGACCAGCTATCAACATAGATGCAAGGACTGTCATGTTTAAATCATGAACACTGGTGCAGGTGTGACTGTTAGTGTCTTGGAAAATGTTATATAGTCTATTACTTTAATAGTGTGGATATTGTGACTGTTTCTTTTATGTAAATAGCTTATATTATCAAGATGTAACATCTTTCTCCTGTGTGTGTCAGTAACGGGACATGTCAGTGGCATGAAAGGAAGCAGAACATGAAAAATATTAGTGACAATGTGTGCAATGTTTAAATCATGAGCACTAGTGCAATTTCTGATTGTTTCATTCATGTAAATACTCATATTGGGATGTATATTCTTCCTCCTGTGTGTGTCAGTAACAGGACATATAAGTAACTGCTTACATTCTGTATAATAGAAATATGGCGTGGTATTGATTGTTGCCTATATATCACGAAAGAGGCAGTAGGATCTAACGGAGTATCACCGTCTCCTTAGTGATATATTGGCAACAATATGCCACGCCATACTCAATTCCTGTTCTAATATGGTTTCAAGTTGAAAATCCCCTCCCCCCAATTTGACGCCCCAAATGGTCTAAGTGGCCCATTTCCAACCGTTATCATCGCTTTTGTTTTCCGGTATGCAGTTCTCGTTTGCTTGCGTACTCCCTCCACTGCAGAATTTACGTTTTTTGGAGGGGGTAAGTAGGTGTGAAGATTGTACTGCTGTGAGTTACAGCTTTCCAACTAGGCCTAGGCTCAAAATATTGCTCATAAAAACAGAGACCACAGTATATCATAATCATGTCTTGGGCCTACACTTGGCTATCTTGCAGATAGAACTTTTTGGAACGTGGAAAACCTCAGATAGGGTCCCGCCAGACGAACGATGTCCAACAAATGTGATTGGCTGAATGAGTTTATTTGACAAATCATTATATCACGGTTGAAAATGAACGACGATGGCAAGCAGGCAAATTCGTCATGTGTTGGGCGATTTTCGAAATAGTTCGTGTTCTGTTTGGATTACTTTTACGGGACAAAGGTGTCTTAAGTGCAAGGCCCATGCATCAAAGTACTTACCAAAGTTCATTTTGGGTGCGGAGCCGGAGGAAATGGATGCCATGGCATGGGTAAGCCAACAGCTACTCACTGACAGTTACCCAGTGTTTTGACACACCTTCCCTCACTAAAATGCGTCACTTCCCTCAGTGAACTGCCGTGCCCCCTCTCTCTGAAAGGCTGTGCCCTGTTCAAATCCAAAATAAGAGGTCACGTGACCTCAAAAAGTAGTTTGTTTAATAGGTATGCGGATAATTTGTGATGAAAACGTATGCTAATTGACATTGTTTTACAGCAAAAATCGGAATCGAAAAATAGCTCCCATTCGCAATCCACTGTTCTTCACACAGAAGATGGTTTTGTTTGGTATTATATATCATTTCGAGATCAAATCCGACGCCTCAATTCAGACAGATCTACTCGTTGACATCTAAATTGTTCCGGAAAACTACAAAAATCCAGTACTTAACCGCCAAACAAAGTGTTTGTGGCAGTGGTTCCTGGAGAATCGTCGCACTCAAGCATTTTTGAGTCTATGAAGGGTCGATCCTCCCTCTCAGATCGGAGATTTCCACAAAGTCACTCTCGTGAACGCCGTTACCATCATCTACCGTGATATTTGGATTTTAACAAAAGCTCTTTTCATGGCAAACCGGAGCATGCAATCTTTGTCTTAAATCTACGTAAGTTGAAGTACCGGTATTATAATTTACACATCAAGGATTGGTATTGAATGAATGGATTAGTTTCCAGTAACACTTTGCCGGTGTCAATCTGGACAAGCACAGTTCCCAGAAGAACTTCCTGTTTGACCAGAGGCTCTGTAATTACTTTGCGTGTTATAGAATACATAACTTTGTGACTTTAACACGGAAACATATAGCAAATACTGTAATAAGACACGGCTAAATCTGACACTTGACCTTTGTTTGGGGAATAATCATCTTCACAAACAAACACAGTTCAAGGCAATGGAAATGTTATTTGGACCGTACAGCGCACCTTAGCTTAAAGCTGTTCAGTTAGTTGGTCAAAGTAGAAAGATACACAATATCATCAGCTGCATCAACAGATCAAGAAGGTAATGTCTTATCGAGGGTGTGCTTCCTTAGAATCTTTAGTCTGTTCAACTGATGGATGCAGCTTATCTTTATACTAGAATGCGTGTGAGTGATTATATTCACTGACGTTCCTGCATCAGTTTCAGTTGGGTCAGCTTGACCCAGACACATTCGTACATTCACCTTTGATTGTCAGCTGTCCTTGTCGCCAAACTTGAGCGACAGAGATTCGTGCGTTTAGAATACAGCAGCAACAAAGTACCACATTTACGTAGAGTGAGTTGACGATCATTGATAGGTTTGGTCTTGTTTCTGCATTTGAGCCTCCCACCTCTACCCTGTTTGCCTGCGAAGCGGCCTACATAAAAAAAAAACATTAGAGTCTGCTTCGCAGGCAACTACCCTGTAGTCTTTTAAATGATTGACGTTGTCTTTACAGTCCGTGATAAGATGAGTGCATATGCTAGAATTAGAAGGTGGTTTTAACATGTCTGCAAGTTTCTGTTTCTCTCGCAAAAAGGCAAAGAAACTGATACATACAGACAAAAAGATCAAGATTTCAAGTACCCACAGTCGCCTCAAAAGTTGTATGATGTATTCAAGCCAAGTTCAGTACTGAGAAATGCGGGTATGTGAATGAATGGCTTTTTTGACTGCACTGCTTCACATTCTACACAGTAATTTTTCAGTCAAAACAACCTAACAGAAAACAACACTATAGTACAGAGCAAAGCAATACAATACAGTATAAAAGTGTTAACATCACATACAACACTAAGTCCCAAATACAAACCAGACATTACACGACCAGAACAAAAGACAACCATACAGAAAAAACCCACAAAAAACCCAGCCCCCATGATAATAATAATAATAATAATAATAATAATAATAATAATAATAATAATAATAATAATAATGATGATGATGATGATGATGATGATGATGATGATGATGATGATGATGATGATGATGATAATATGCCCTTACAGCTCGATGTTACAGTGATTTTCCTCTTATTTCCAAACAAGATTCTATAATTTTTTCTGCAATTTTGATCAGTTCCGTATCTTGTTATTCCATAATGAAGCTTAATAGTTGACTCTTATCGTACTGCGTTAATCCGTAAAAAAACTTCTAATTCTTTTATCATGTCATTGTGAGGAACTCGAAATACGTTGCAATCCAACATAAAGTATATTCGTTTTCGACAGTATTGCATATATTGCAGGTCCTGTCACTGTATAGGGGATTTGTTCGGGCGTTTGTGTCTACCTGCTTGAAATTTTAACATATGGATATATTTCAAACTTTAGTCGTTTTTAAATAGCACGCAGGTTCTAAATTTGGAATCATTACTAGCTTGTTTTGACATGCCATTTCCTCATTGGCTTTGAAATTTATCATGGAATTCATTTTTAGTAACTTTGAAGGAAAAGTTCCCGATGTGTTCCCGTGACTAGGCCAAAGTTCTTAAAGGCCAGCCGTTAACAATATATCTTTTGCACTTTTTATCCACATTGATAAAATTTCCGCTTGACATTTCGATATTACACAACGTATGAGTCTGATAACAGAAAATCACTGTCACTATCAACAATCCGAAACCAATTTATATATGTCAAGTTCATTACTTTTGGTGAGACGGGAAAAAGTCCAAGCCCACTACACACGACTTTGTTACATGCTTCACGATTTACTTTAGGGCAATACTTGAGAGAACTAATATGACTTACTAACACTGCTCCAATAGATACGCCATATATATTAGGTGTACACCATTGGTATGTGGGTGGGGCAGAAAGCCATCTTAATTAGCTTGTTCACTCCCACCCTTGCCACCAAAGCAGACCCACGCTGCATGTTTTTTCTACTCCGAGTGTAGTAACACGGAACTTGCTTTGCATGCAACTCCAACCCCACCCCCATAAAAAAACAGCATCGGCGGATATCTAACTTCTGTACGCCCCTGGGTGTGTCCACCAAGCTCGACACATCTGAAACCATTTAAAGGTGAAATGTCCTCCCTATCAATATAAACAATATAGAAGTATCATTGAATCAAAAAAACAAAAACAAAAACAAAAAAACAACAGAACAAAAAAAAAACCAGACAAAAAACAAAACAAAACAAAAAAAACCCCACCCCCCAAAAAAAAACAAAAAAAAAAAAAAAACCAAAACAACACAAAAAGCAAACCCCCCCCAAAAACCCCCCCACAACCCCCCCCCCCAAAAAAAACCAAACAAACCCAGATTGGTCCATCGTGGTTAATGTTAGCAGACTCAGTCAACGACAGGACAATTCTGCTTGAAAGAAACATTTAATCAAAAAACTTTACTTCATCCTTTATTTTTGGGTAACCTTTACCTATTGCACAGGTGAGTTTAGCAGGGAACATACTGATGTTGGTACATCCGACTTTTATGATAGTCATTCCCCATTATATGCCATATATTAGGCATGCACCCCAGGAACATCCCAAAACTCAATGTGCAGGTAAATTTACCTTGACCTGTTTTCCAGATAATAGAAAAAAAATCCCAGACATGGAAAAAAAAATAACCCAAGAGTGATAGAGTGATGCACATTTTTTTTTTTGCATATGTAGTAGTATGTGTGGCCCTGGCCATTTACATCCACTATTCCGATTCTTAATTCTATATAAGTGTGTGTATTTTAGATGCAGTTAACATCCATGATAACATGCTGAACGTCTAATCTAGACACCATGGATAACCTGATTGAAAAGGCCAAACAAGCTCATGTATTGGGATTCATATTTCATGTTGGTTACGTGGATATCGAGCTGGCACTTTGAAAAAAGGTGGCCCTAGTCAGCCTGGAAACACTCATGCCGGAGTATCAGCAAGCATGGCACAACAGTAAACAGAAAGTCTCGCATCACTCTGTACAGGTACGTGTAAGCTGTAAACAGAAAAGCCTGTCTCTGTACAGGTATACAGTGTGGGATGTAAACAGAAAGGCAAGCATCATTCTGTGCAGCTACGTGTACGCTGTAAACAGAAAAGACCGTTTCAGTCTGCACAGGTAGACAGAAAGTCAGGCATCAGTCTGTACAGGTACGCGTAGACAGTAAACAGAAACGCCCGTCTCGCTCTATACAGGTAAACAGAAAGGCAAGCCTCACTCTGTACAGGTATAGAGTGTGGGATGTAAACAGAAATTCAGGTATCACTGTGTATGGGTACATGTAAGCTGTCAACGGAAAGGCCTGTATCATTCTATACAGATACAGTGTGGGGGTGTTAACAGAAAAGCCTGCATCACATATAGAGTATTGGGTTACCTCTTTAATCTTGCAACATCCATAAAGAACAACATTTATCAGCAGCTTTAAATTAGAGCTGTCAGTTTTTCTTCAAACCGACGCATTAATATTGTCTTTTTTTTTTCCCAAAGTAAAGGCTGATAACACAGAAGACATTAAAAAAAATATGTATACGTGGGAAATGATAAGTCATTCAAATTCTCTTGCAGGTGAGCATCAGACATTTGTGAATCGAGGATACTAATCTTTTATCCAGATACATATGTGATCTGACATAACTACATCCATTTTTATATATTGATTGAAGGTATGTTTAGTCCACGAAAAAAGTCTGAAAGTCGGTGTTGCACACGATTTGGTCAAACAGCTGTTGGGTGCAAAAGGGGTCCTGAAGTCCAACCATGGTGCCACTCCAGCCTACTGTACATGTATATAGTAGACTTGTTCAACAGAGTTGAGAACAATTATTTTTAGGTGAATTATTGCCAAGCCCAAGGCGTTGTATAATTCATTGTGATCCGCAGTTTTAAACATGGTTGGAATTACCCCTTGAAGTTACATGACCAATTACAGCCGGACAGAGACGTGTTTAACGGCACAACAGTGGAAGAAAACTTAATGAATGTTATAGCTCTTGTTAAAAACCATAATGGAATATATATTCAAACAGATGTTTACTTCAAATTAAATTACAGAATGCAGAGAGTAAAAACAGATGCATACACATTAACTTCATTGAGTTTTATAACAAAAATATCAACTCTTTGTAACGGGGAAAAACTCGCTATAACGAGATTTTAATATTTCTTTGCAGGTACTTTTTTGGCCTCCGTAAGTTCTTGGCCAAGCACTCCATCAATGGTAAAGCACGCTTAACTTAACAAGGGACGGTAATGAATAAATAGGTCACAGGGACTCGGAAATTAGTTTGATGAGTTCATGTTCAAATCAATAGCCACATGGGGTATATTGACAGTAAATTCCCTTTAAACGTAGCATATGGTGAAATTCTGTTCAAATATGATAGATTATATTTCGAGGTAGGAGTCATAATTTGAACAATATGTGCTACGCCATGACCTTACTTGGAGGGTCATAAAGTGCATCATTGTTTGGAGACATATCCCTTTTCAAAGTCCCTATATGGGTTATACTACATGACTTTTACGGCACAAATCTCTTCGCGCCCGGCCTTTCTAACCCACCATTTCAGCCAAACCACTGCTGGACTAAAAGGCCAGCAGCTGTCATCACAAAAAAAAAAAAAAAAAAAAAAAGCGTGTCTCGGAATTTAAGGCTGTGGAACACACGTGATCATTTTCCGATCATGACCTGTTTATCAATTTGTTTGACTGTTAAAGCGTTGAATGTTCATTTTTTAAATCGAACGAGATGATGTTGGTAAATTAAGATACCGGGTATTTGTTTAGACATAAATATTGAGTTTTCAATTTTTTTGTAATGGAACGTGATGGTATTTGTTAATAAAGATATATGTTTCGACATAAACAGTACTGGATTAGCTATGGAGCGTAGAGAGATTGGAATGTGCTATTTTTTTTTTCTCGTTTTGTTTGGTCCAAAACTAGAGATATGGCACTGTCGTTCATGTTCGTATAATAATACTTTCATGGAATGGCCCTATGACCTTGATCTTCAAATTTTAGGGATAATGTACGCATAAGGGGGGCATGTCATGAAATAGGATGAAAACTTCGCGTTGGGAGAAAAATGCACTTTCAGATCAGCAGACCATAGATTGAAAAAAAAGTATGCTCTTCTTTTTACACCATAAGCTATTACGTTTTGGATAGTAAAACATGTTCCTGTCCACAAGCTGTCAAAAATTCCCTTTGTATTGAAATATTCTGATGAAACAATCTCATGTTATGAGGAAAAAACGGTTGTTAGCTATATGGAAAGACAATTACAATGTATTTACCAAATATATGTCACTGTTATATGTCAAAAATAAAATATACAAAGATACATTGCATCGAAGGCAGTGATATAACATTTCTCGATAATGTCCTATTTTATATTGAGGTTGTCAAAAATAGAAATTAGAAAATGTAAAAAGAAAAACGCAAGGAGTAACTGGGATGCCGAAAATCAGAAGGCCAATTTGGTATGGTATAGACATAGCAGTTTGATATAGAGCAGTTGGCAGAAATATTTGTTCCCAAAGTACATTTCAGCACAGGCAGAAATCTTCTATGCAGTGAGTATACATTTTTTTTTTCAAAACAGTATTTGGAATATTATTTATAGTGACACTACTGAAATACTGTACGTAAAGCATTATTCTCGGATCCGCCAAAACGTAATACACTCCCAGTGTTAATTATGCAAGTGAATCGTGTCTCCTGCAGGACCAGTGAACAAACCTTCCAGTTTATCAGGTGACTTTTCAGGTAAATGTCTACAACTGAGAAAAACAAAATGACAGTACAATACTCTTATGGTTGTCTTCATATGATATGTTGATAGTAACACTGAAATCTGAGCTTGATATCTTCTTGACCTCTGGTTCAGCGCATGAAATACAGAACTGACGTGCCGGCCTGCACTTTCTGCTCGCCTTCCCGGATATGTGGAACCAAAATGTAGCACATGGATGTTGTTGCAAGAGTAGCTTTTCCTCCTCTTCAAGACTTGAATAGCTATGAATTGCTTTGCGTCTTTCTTCTTTATATAATTGGTTTTGCTAACTAGATTTTTCTTGACAACCTCAATTTGTTTTGGATTATGTCCAGTAAATGTGCCATATCAACATGTGCCTGTGATTTCTTTTGAGCACAAAGATATGATTGTAAGTACCAATTGAACGTCTGCAGCAAGCCACACGATTCTCATTTCTCCTAGTACCATACAATGAGACACGGAAGTATCAATTTTCGATGGGCATGTAGAACCTGGTCTGGTATCGACATGTAACTTGATGCAACGCTATTTACGCAGATCACCTAATGACACCTACTGCAAAATCCTTTCCTTTGTCGTTATAATAAAGATTTCCTTCTTAAGCTCCTGTTCATCTAAAGCCTATCTGCGCAAGAACCCCCCCCCTCATTTCGGTTGTAATTTCAGTAACAACTTTGACAGCTATATCAAGGGCCAAAAATTGCTTTGTCTCAAATATCCAATTAGTATAATAATTATTGTGCAAATTCTCTTAATTTTTAGTCTTATCAAAAAGCCTGCTTAAGACGTCTCAGCAGCAAATCACAAGCCTCACACTTGCTATACTGGACAACGAATAACTATGAAAATATCGCTTTTAAAATATGTAGTAACGGCTGAGCGTTAAACATATTGGGCAATCACATAAACAACCTCAGTTTTGCATGATAGAAAAAGCTTGCAAATTTGGAATTGCTGAATAATGGAATAAACCAGAACCGTGAAACATTTATGACTTATTCACGATTTTGAGTTGATAACCAGGACGAATATCAAAGGACTTTAAATGAAACGTCTCATAGCTTTTGGATTAAGAGACCAACCTCTGAAAATTATCCTTAATGTAAAGTTTAAAAATGGAACATTGGAGATGACTGCATATTGCTCTCTACAAGATGGCCAACGTATTACAATACAATGTAATACAATTGGTTCATTTCAGGCTCCGTGGCCACAGGTATTGCATATTATGTATAACAGATACAAAAGAAAATTTAAGTAAATTGACCTGCACTCTAAATCTACCCAGTTTACACGATTGCCCAATAAATTGTCCCATCTGGTTTGAAGCTTAGTGCTCTCTCTGTATATCGCACAGCATAAGTGCTTTCAGTATTGTGTTAACGCTTGTTGAAAGGCTGTGAACACTTTCCCAAACTAGCATGTCAAATGTCGGCACATAGTTGGTTGCAAACATTTCACTTGCAATACAATTTGATTTAAACATGTTTATTTATACTGGATAGCCATATTGTATAGTTGACTAATACAATGGGTTCTACAGATACGGAGAGAAAAACAGAAAGTTTGTACAATATGCACCGGACAGTAAAAACTTTGAAGATTTGGCGAGAAAGGGACTTTCTGATGTGGTTGGGCAGATTATTCCATGGCCGCATGGTATCAGGAAGAAATGAATTACTGAAGCACTGGGTTCTGCATTTGAGAGGGTGTATAGGGTTAGTGTGACGTAAAGAGTGACCAATGGAGGGGAGAAAGATGCTTGAAAGATACGTGGGAGATAGGTTATTGCACATTTGGTAAAAAAGAATTAACTTGAAGTATTTGCGTGTGTTAGCGAGTGTTGGCTGTCCGAGTTCCTGGCGCAATTTAGCATGAAACGTGTACCTAAACGCACCGGCACATATGGTGACTGCTTCGAAATGTATGGATTCAAGAAGGTCAGATAGAGCTCTGCCACAGTTGTCGAAAAGAACGCAGCCATATTCAAGGATGGATCGAACCATAAAGAGGTACAGTCTAGCCAATGCTTCGCCTGAAACTTATATTTGAGTCTATGGAAAAGTGCTAAACGCTGATTTGCTTTACTGGTTATACAGGTGATGTGATCATGTCAGGACACATCACTACTGAGAGTAGTGCATGAGACAGGTATGATTGTTGACTTCAAGAATAGCTACCTGACTAAGATTGACTGGTGAATGTTGAGGTTTGAACACTTTGTCTGACAAAACAACGGCTAGAGACTTAATAGCATTAAATATCGCACGCCAGATTTTACCCCAGCTGTTAATGACCGACAAGTTGATATTCAAGTGAGCATACGATTCGCCGGGATTTTGGATAATTTCAAGCAGGCTTGTGTCATCAGCAAAAAGTCTGACATCCCAACTAAAGTCACGTACCAGGTCGGTTACGTAAACTAAAAGGAGAAGAGAGCCGAGGATGGAACCCTGCGGCAACCCGGCTTCAATCGGCAGCCAGCCAGATGTTTCGTCATGAATCAATACCCGTTGAAGACAGTTTGATAAATATATCCCAAACCAATCAACAAGATGGTCATAAATGTCAAGTTGACGTAGCCTGAATAGGAGGCCAGGATGCCTAACCTTGTCGAAGGCCTTAGACACGTGTAGGAAGACCACTCTCACTTCTTGGGAAAGTTCCAAACCGTTATATATTTTATGAACGATATTGACAAGTGGATTTACAGTGGAGTCTGCTGCATGAAATCGTCGGGCGGGCATGAAATTAATGGTTCAGAATCTTAAAGGCTGCCTTTAAGGTGCCAACAACCATAAATGGCCATTTTTAAGGATCTAAACATTTTTAATGTTCTTTTTAAATATCATTAAGCTTTAAGGAAAACTTTAAGGAGTCCAAAAGCTTTAAGGCTGTTTCAAAGAAGAAACCTTAGGGAGTCTTTAACATATTGCAACGCAAAGTTTGTTGATTTACTTGAAATAGACACATTCCCGGTCTGTGATAAACGCGTGCGTCCACAACATCCCGCTAAAAGTACCTCTGATGTTAATATAGTAAAGGCCGCCATGTTGAAACAACTGAGATGAGTATTCCTGCGAGATTCACCTGACCGTTGGACAGGCCGGTGCTGCCTTGAAAACTTTACGCCCCCAGGGCGTGAAAATCGCGTCCGACTTTAAGACATACACGGTCCACAGCGTGAACTGTACGTCCGGGCGTAAGGACATGGGATCCTTGGAGAATGATCTTTAAGGAAGGAAACTTGAAAGAAACTTTCTTTATGGAAGGTAGATTTGGGCGCCTTTTTCACTCTGAATAGTCGTCAGCCTTGAAGCCAGAAGTTTTGGTAGTGAGTAGGTTATTTTCAGAGAGGTATTCATAAAGAGCATTAAGACCAGTCTTTCAAAAACTACACCGCGCGAGCGTGCGTCTGTTCGAAAGATGAAGTCAGGTAGTGGTCGCGTATTTGCATCAGGATGGGTTGTGCATTGGCTCGTAATGTATACATTAAATAAATCACATTGTCAGAGTTGCTGGAAGTTAGCCTTTAGCCTTCTATAATAGAGGTATGTCTTGATGGATTTTACAAGGGAGGACAGACTCCATCATTGTTTGGGGTTGATATACTTATTATCTAGTTGTTGTTGTAGTTTAAAGAGATATTGACGGATGGAGGAGCGGACTAAATTGACTGTCTTACGTCGGGACTTTTTGTACAATTGGGAGAGCTTATCGATCTTGGTATAAACATCACTACTGTATGGAAGAGGTTGATTAGATACACACTTAAAGCGTTTCGATGCGCGATTCAGGTGGCGCAAGTGTTGTTTTTCTATATATCATTCGTAATTCTGGGTATATCTCTTGGTGGAATAGCTACGTCTTTAAATGGGATGAAGCCTTTGGCTGTACTAACAAACAGATTTGACCAGTACGATACAATATCATCAACTGAGTCAAAGATTTTGTGAGCAGTGTCCCAGGGACCCTGGGCAAGCGCTGCATTAAGATACTGAAAGTCTTTTTATACCTCCATACAGATCGTATGAATAGATTTATCCTCAAACACAGAAAGAGAAAAAGAACCAAAGACAACTGAGTGACCGGAGGCTGAAACTGGAACTAAAACAGCACAATCCAAAACAAGTCCTGGTGAATCAGTGATCAAAAAGTTAAGTACACTGTTTAAGTACTCGCATATTCTTGTTGGTTTGTCTATGAGCTAAAATAGGTTATATTGACATAAAAGATTGATGAGAGCAAGGTCAAGTTCAATTTTTTATATGACGAGATTTCCAGTCAGCACATCTGAGGTTGAAATCAGCTGTGACGTTTAAGAAATACGGGTCGTTTTCAATAGCTGCGGAGATTGACGTAGATAGGGTAAGAAGGAAAGTATCGCAGATCTCGGCAGGCTGACCAGGTGCTCATTAGTAATTTCCAACCAAACTTTCCCACCTGGGGTGGGTCGTTGGGTGCATATTTCTATTCAAATACACTCGCAATTAGGCTCTTCCAAATCAGAATGCCTTACACAAGGCAAAGAAGTATGAATGAGAGTTAACGCCCCACCCCCTCCACTGGTCAGACGATCCGCGAAAAGGCAGTTGATAATTATGAAGAAATAATAGTTGGTCTGCGACACTCTCATCCAGCCAAGTTTCAGACAATGTTATGACATGAAAATTTCTAGACTGCGTTAAAATTTGAATTTCGTCTGGTTTACCTGCACCGTTTAGGCTGCGGACATTTGCGAGCCAAACTTTGAGATAGTTGTTTGTGACACTGTCATTGGTAGGCCCAGGATTCGGATCAACGTCTGTTGCTAGAAGTAACAGATTGTAAGTTAGAGTAGCGATAGGTTGTAAGCATACGAACCCTGTGAGAATTATGGCAATCCTGAATACTCCCGTGAGACAGAAAGAATCAAATATATGAAGGTGGACAGCTGGATCAGTATTAAACTAGGTTTTGAGAGAAGTATATTTATTTCTAAAGCAACCAATGGTCACTCTGTAATGGACAATGTTAACATCCATCAGTAACGGTGATGTGATGGACTAAACTCGGTGCATGTCAGGTGAGGTCAGTTAGAAGAACACACAACGAAAGTTAAAGGTACAAAATCAGTGTATAAGAATTCAAAACGATGATGCACGATGCAATCTGGAACATATAGCTGGATTTCTGGATGGGATAATTGTTCAGACAGGATGATCTGCAAATACATAAAATATTTATACAAGGCACTGAGTTTGTCATGAAACAATAGTTCTTAATATATATTTACTGAAGAAGGTAAGTCGTACGATGGAGGCAGAAAGAAAACAGGTGAGGTAAAAAAACCCCCTCACATATGATTCTCATATATGAACTTACATATTAGCATGTTGGACTCCACCTCAAGTAGCCTCGTGTATTGTTCATATAATTATATGCGTTAGACATGTTTGCGAATACAACCAAACACTACAAATACAAAGCAATTCGTTGGAGCGTAACGTATGTTACAAATTACGCATATAGGGGCCGAAAATATTGGTAAAACACAATGAGATCAACATATTCAAAAACAAAACAAAACAAAACAAAAACCAGAAACAGAACCCCCCAAAAAACAAATTAAAAAAAAAACACCTCCCAAAACAAAACAAACAAAAAAACCAAACGAAAAACAAAAAACCCCCCCAAAAACCCCCCAAAACAAAACACCCCCCCCAAAAAAATGAAACAAAAACAAAACAAACCAAGAAACACACAAAAAAACCAACCCCACAAATGATGCACATGTATGCACTTATATTTTAGCATGTTGGAATCAACCTCAATTAACCTCATGATGTATTGTTGATATGATCATGTGGGTTAATCAGGAGGCAAATAAGAAACCCCCCACGAAATGAATTGATATAAGCAGCTATTAACTTCTGTGACTGTTAAACCGTGAACAAACTCCCAAGATGTCTGAGGTAGATATTTGTGCAATAAGAGATGAAAAGTTGTCTTTTTACTTGGAATGAGTAACAGCAGAATTTCCTTACAATAAACATATTGGCCCGGCTATACATACATCTCACCTGTCAACCTCCAGCTTAACTAAGAAATCAAAGAGGGTATACCTCTGGTACTGGCACATGAACAAACAGTCACTTCAGCCTCCTATCTGTGTACAGATACTAATATTCCTGCACCCGGTGGCACTAAAATGTATTTTCTATTGTAATATGATATAAATGATACGTAATTTCATAAAACAATAATGCCAAAAGCATCGAAGTAATGATCGTTTCAGAGATTATTAGAGATTTAATCTCCATGACATAAATCTGAGGTTTGTGCTATTGAGCAAAAATTGGCTTCATTGGTCAGCGATCGACTTGAGCATCCTAGGGCCCGCATGACTGCTTCCAATAGCCTGCTTATAAATTCAGTGTCGTTGCCTACCAGTCAATAACATTACTCAAAATGATGACAAAAATACTTGTCAATTAAGTTGCTAATGAAATTGGGTTTCCAAAGTGTAAAATGCGACAGTTCCTCGCTATCAACTACCCCTTTTTTGTTTTTGTGATTTTTCATTTATTGATATGTCTGTTTTTTTTCTTCTTCACAGCAAGTACTTTTAACCTGTGAGACATTCGACACGTTGGATATCAACAGTATTAAATCTTTTTTTTGAGGCCTGAAAATAGAACACTGAAAAAAGGAAGTTAATTTATGTTACCAGAGATGTAGTCAGTCATGTCGAATCGAAGTGCTTGAGCTTAATAAGATTGTATGGACCCTGATGTGAAGACACTAACGGGGTCACTCAAAGCAAGATAGTTGTACAGCTGCTCAGAGAAGATTGTTTTAAACACCTTCAGACATTCAAGTAATGCAGACACAGAGGGGTCGGTAGTTTTAAAATATTAAGTGAACACCCACCCTAAGTGTAATTGGCGTTACCATTGCAAACTTCCATGCATTTAGTAGTTATTTACTTTGCAGTGAGAAATTGAAAAGAATTGCCAAGGCAGGTGCTATCTGAGGGGCTGTCTCTTTTATCAACCCACCCTGATTCCATGCAGGACAGTAATTTTTCCCTGCCTTTTATTTTTCACATCGAATTCAGGCTAGCAGACGGTATGAGAGAAAGTAAATATTGGTCATTGTCCCTTCTCCTAGTGGATGTATTTGGTTCTTATTTCATACTGTACTACTACCGGAATGATATCAAAGGACACACAGGGCCAGTCACCTGGACTTGACTATCAGCGATCATGTTGCTTCTGATCTAGCATGGGTTCATCGTCCGCATGCATTTTGTTCCTGTGAAATGCAGTCCTCGTTTTAGGACTTATCGATCCAAACCAAATCCCTCCAAAAGTAATCGTACGTTGACATCTTACGTCGATCGTAACAGAAAAATAATAGAGAAGCTACAACAAGAGGCCATGTAGTTGTTTAGCTCTGTGTAGTCAAGCACATTGACTGGATGATTTTTGAATCTGCAACACCTGCATAGTCCACAAGGAGGCATATTTGAATTCAATGTTTTTCTTTATATGGCTCTGCATGGAATTCCATCAACTGATTGGATGATCAATGGCACCCTGAGGTAATCAATACAAACCCTGAAATTACCATGTTGTCCCTGGCTGAACCATCTTTGAAACAGCACGCATAGGAAAATGCGTTGTTCCAGGTGGTATTTGTGCTTACCGTTTGGGCTTTATGATAACAATTTGGCTACTGATTTTTATATGCTGCCGGAGAAAAAGTGTTCATTGTATTGGTTGTTTCAACTGATGTTCATGAGGCAATGCTTCCTTACCTGTTGCCATACCTTATCTGTCTGAGGCATACATTCTCATTTCTAAAATTTGTGAATTGGAAACTGCTCTTCATATATCGTCTGTATTTTCCAATTGTGTCTTCGCGTCTACGACAAACATATTTTTAGGTATATTTCCAGGCTGTTCCCCGTCAAGTTTGAACAATTAACATTAACTGTTTTCATCATAAAACGCACGTGCAAAATGAGCACAGTGAAAACGGCCTTTCATCTGGTAAAAATGGCTTACAGAATGAAACATTTCTAAGTGCATGAAACGGACCCATATGGACTATTATTACTTTACGTATTTATTTCCAACAACTTTTTTCGGTGATAATATAGTTTGAGCGCTCACAAATGCCTCAAACAAAACGAGCGCAACTATTGTTGAAATCAATGTCATTAGATGAATACGTACCCAATCTGTAATCTGATATCGGTGTCACGATGGTGTCTACACCTTATATGGGATACGTGGGTGGGGTAAAAGCAGGTCCTGCTCACATATTGAATAAAAGAGTTTCACATTTTCTTATTTACTCAGACACATATTTAATTTCATGAACTCGGAATTTGACCGGTTGCAGAAAGTACTTGCTGATATTCCCAGTTGACAGACAAAGCACCTTGCTTAAACTTGGT
This sequence comes from Hermodice carunculata, assembly GCA_964020975.1. Classification (NCBI taxonomy): domain Eukaryota; kingdom Metazoa; phylum Annelida; class Polychaeta; order Eunicida; family Amphinomidae; genus Hermodice; species Hermodice carunculata. The sequence continues at coordinate 79,116,358 of OZ026617.1, forward strand.
TATCCGGACGATAACAGTTCATGCCAGCAATATCGCATATGCAGAGAAAGTGATTTGCACAAATTGATCTATTTCCTCAAAGAAACGATGTCGCGGCAGAAATAAAACGTAGAATGATCGTAAGTGGACTGTGCTGTAGATGTCTGGTCCACAGCTTGCAACAACACAGTTCTATTTCTGTCTGTCTGTCTCTCTGTTTCTGTCTCGTGTTTAAATGAAAAGATAAGAATACCACTAGTTAATCAGTCTGAATTTATCATAGTATTTTATTTGACCAAATATGACAAAAGTTGAAATAACCAGTGTCGAATTTTATGCTGAACGGGCGCATTCCAGCAAGAGCACACCAAGGAAACTGTAAAGTCAACGCAAAACGTAAATGTCAATTTGACGCTGGCTACATTTAGTGGATATAAAGGCCACAAAATGTACGACCAAGGCTAAATGCAAGGACAAACATATCTAAGGACCAAAAATGATCCATTGCACAACAAGTAGAGGCACAACGCAAAATGACTGCAGTTGAACAGTGATCCAATCCAGTTGCAGTGAATTCTTTGTTTTCAATATTGTACCAATTCAAGCATGTTTTCTTCAAACAGTATATGAGGTAGACACACACGCACACACACACACACACACACACACATATATATATATACATATATTTACATATATATATATATATATATATATATATATATATATATATATATATATATATATATATATATATGTTTATATATACTGAGAATCTCCAACGTAGACCATCACTGTGAAGGGTTTTGTTTTTCTTGAGTGAACTTATATCCACCCGCAAGACCACATTGCCAGTCTCTTCGGTGGCATTAATACAGACATTCCACCTGACACACACACACACACACACACACACACACACACACACACACACACACGCACGCACGCACGCACACACACACACACACACACATATATATATACATCTGTCTAAAAGTGTGTACAATTGATGCAACTGTTCATCGATACATTCATGCACCAAGTAATGTACTTTTTTCCCACAGTGTCCAACGAATGTAAATTCTCTTCTCCTCCAAGCACTTCCATTATGAGTTTTTATTTACAACAGTGCAGAGCTGTGATTGGCCTGGTCTGTAATCCTATTTGTGTTTTGGATATGGACTTGTACATCTCTATGGTTTAATGTCATGATGAATTAGTTTCCTCGTTCTGCTTTCTAACATCCCTGTCCCTCAAACGGGTTCTTATAGTGTTTCGGAACCTCTGCCATATTATTATAACTTAGCACAAAGTTCTTTTCTCTGACATTCACCCCAACCCAGAGCCAACTGACAAAACCTTAACTACTTTTTTTAGTCTGTGATGCTAACGTGCGCAGCGGTCTTCGGTCACGTGATCATGAGCGTGTAGATCTGCTCTTGCAGAGGCTCCTCAAAAGGTTGCCAGTTCTTGCGAATTTTGTGGATTTTGCAGCCAGCAGACATGGTGAATATCATGGACTTGTTTTAGACTACCCCGCTGAACGACATTTTGTTAGTAAGTTGGTTTTGTGTGATTTGTGAATCTTGAAGCAATTTCTGGGCTTATCCTCTTTACGAAACCGCCATGCCACAAGCAAAGAGAACTGCGAGCGTGACAGGTGCTGCCAAAGAACTGTCTGAGGAAGATTTAGTTACAAAGGGGAACTTGCCTCAAGTTATCTCTGAAATTCTCGATGAGTTGCTTTCGTCTAAAATCAAAGAAATGATTGACCAAAAGTTTGCGGAACATTTGACCCAGGTTGATACAAAAATTGACAATAAGATTCAACCTCTCGAAGGTCGAGTACATACAGTTGAACTCAAATGTACCGAAAATGAAAACAAAAACAAAGACTGCACAACTGACCTGGCTACATTGCATAATGAAATTGCACGATTGACAAAGGAACTTCGTGAGACTCGCTCAGATTTGAATAATGTTGAGCAGCATGGCCGGAGGTGGGCCGTAAGAATTCATGGCTTGAATGTGTCCCCAAAATCATGGGAAGAAAATGGAAAGCAGATCACCAGTGATTTTTTCAAAGAACGTTTGAAGCTTAGTATTCCTGTGCAAGAAATTGACTGTGCACATAGAGTGGGGAAAAAAGTAGACGGCAAACAGCCTCTCTTGGTGAGATTTTTCCGAAGGGACTTTGTGGATAGCATTACACTCGTACGTAAACAGCTGAAGCAATCGGGCTTCATTGTTTATGAAGACGTCACAACAGCAAATAAAAGATTGTTAAATCGTCTGAAAAACCATCCCGAAATTGAAAACTCCTGGCTCGTATTTGGGAAAGTATGGGCCAAATCCAAAGCCGGCAGAAAGGTGCAGGTAAACATTATGGACGACATCGATAAACTTATAATGAATTAAACATGGATGTTTGGCTCTTCCATAGAGCTGCTGCCCCCTGTTGACGTTTTGACATTTGTCCTTCTATCAGTCTTTTGTGAAAGTTATTATTATTTGCACTACATATTCATATTGAAAATTTCTTATTGATCGCTCAAATGTTACTTCTTTATCTTGAATGATCACCTGTGTTTACATTCCTGCTATGACTTTAATTTTAATCCAGGCTAATATTCCTGCTATGACTTCAATATTGATCCAGGTTAATTTACTTTTGAGAGTGTGATTTCTATTGTTGGGGTCAATTCATGCTGCAATGTCAATCTGTGAAATAAATTCAATGGTTTGGTTAACAGCATTGATATGAAGGTGATTTATGAGGATGTAGTTATTGTTTCCTTCGTAAATGTGTTCGATAATAGCGTATGACATATTAAATGCTTGTAATGCCAATTGGGGTATTTATGCAATCTATATAATTTTTTTCTCCGGCTATATCATTGAGATACACATGGCTCAGTTGTTTCTATTCATATTGTGTATAGTTGTATTGAGTACCAATTGTGAAATGGTGTATATTTATTCATCTATCTGTATTCTTTGTGTAGAGGTGAAATTGTAGTAAAAATCAAATCAAACTCACTACCATGACAGTCGGAATTTTGGGGCTAAATCGTGGTGAATATTAAATCAAACTCATTTACTGACGGTGGTAGGAATTACAATCCGTGATACAAGTTCAGACACTGGACCACTGGAGCTCCGTTTTCCCATTTGATTTTAAGTAAACAGAATGTATAGACTTATGGTTTTTGACTGCTTCTGGAATGAAAATTACATTAGGGATCTAGCTATATTATATTCCTTTACCTACTATATATGAAAAGTGTCATATTTCTAAATATGATTATGGTGGTTTTCTTTTTCTTTTTTTTTCAATCATATCAGGTTGCCGAATGGTACTTGCAGTGACCTATGCTGGAGCTTACATTTTGATTTTGGCCTATCATATTTTATTATGTAGTGAGCCTATTTGCCTCAGTCTCTTATGTACATGCAATGTATGATATCTGTATTTTGACCCCATGCTTCTAATTTCACATATTGATGTATTCTATGTAGTGTGTAACTTTTATATTCTATTTTTCCACTTGAAAAAGAGAATAATCAAAACACATATTGCAGTTTCAGTAGTTTAATTTGTGTCGTTTATCGAGGTGTACTGTGCACTTACTATGTGGTTATTTGGTAACTAAAACCTAGTGTGGATCTGCTGTTTTAACCTGCTAGATGTTTAAACCGTTAAAATGTGGAACATCTGTTTTTCACTTTTGTTCTTTTGTCACGGCCAACATTCTGCATGTTGGTTGCGACAAATTAATTCTTTGCGCAGGGGCTGAATCGTAGTGAATATCAAATTAAATTACTCACTACCATGGCAGTTGGAAGGACAATCCGTGATTTAAATTTACTTACCATGGCAGTCGAAATGGCACTCCGTGATATAAGTTTAATTTAATTCCATGGCTAACATCATTGAGATCAAGTTGGCTACGATGATTGGATCATGTTTTATATATAATATTATGACGCGCGATGTGTAAATTGTAAGCTACAAGTGTCTTTTTTTTTCTCACAAGTATTTGTAGTACAACCGGAATAATACATTTCATTTAAATTTTGTTTGACAATAACTTTAAAAAGGTGCTTACATGTTATGCGCTGGTAATGTTAGTAGTTTCTCCAGTTACATCAATGAAATATGATGATGGGAGTCATTTTAAGACAACATTTAGTAGGTGAGGTCGGAGTTTGCAGCTTTTCGGACGTTTTAGCTGAATTTACAACTTAGTATACACGGGCGCTAGAGGACTGGGGCTCTGTTTTTCCTTTTGATTTGAACTACATGCATTAGAATGTATAATATAAGTCTTCAATAAGTCTTTCAGTTTGTTCATATGTAGTAACCAACATTTCGACGAATGTATTATTTAGCTTACTTTAATTAATTAAATGTTCCTGCCACTTGATATGAAAATCACCATTAATTTACGCCGTTAACGTACATTATTTTTGAGTGAAGTTTTGTTAGACTTACTCATTGAGATAAGTATATTCTATTTGCTTTATGCCAAAATTTGCTTAGATTATTGCATCAAACGGCACTTGAGAGGAATTTCTCTGCTTTATCACTGTAAATGTCTTTGTCTTATTTTTTGTTTTTTCATCACGTACTGGATATAGTAGGTCCTATCTCCTTTACATTTTGCAATTTTTTTTTTTTTGGTCGTTGTGTATATTAGCTGTGAAAGTACTGATACTTTGTCAGACCCAACTGCTTCAGGGTTTTCAGATGAATTTTTTTTGTACAGATGTTTCTTTCTATTTCAGGTGTTTTATTGGAGAATATTTATTACTATTGTCGTTTTTGTATCTTTCTGTAGCTTTGGTATGAGAGGTTCATTACAAACGGTTGTCCTCTCGGATCATGGCTAATTCTAGTACGATTTTAGATGATCTTGGTGGATTTGACGCCAATTCTTTAACTTTATTGTTAGATTTACATACAGTTCATAATGAAAACGACCCAAATTTATTAGAACCCCAGCTTATCAAACAGTCTCCATATTTTGATACTGATCAACTCAAAAACCATTTAAAAAAAATGCAAAATCACTTGACAATTATCAGTCTAAATTGTGAATCACTTAATGCTAAATTCGACGAATTACACATTTTATTAAATAATTTAGAAGCACATGACTGTTTACCGAGTGCTATTTGTTTGCAAGAAACATGGCTCAATAACGACTCCGATCTGTCTCTTTTACAATTGGAAAATTATGTTGTAATTTCGCAAGGTAAAATGTGTTCAACCCGTGGAGGCTTAGCTATTTATCTCAGGGATTCTTATAGTTATAAATTAATTGATGTCTATTCCCAGTCTGATATATATGAAGGTCAATTTATTGAAGTAAAAATTAATGATTTTGATAAAAAGTTGGTCATTGGAAACATATATAGACCTCCGCGGGACTCAAATGAAAATTATAATACTTTTATTGATGAGTTAACTGTGGTTTTAAAAATATGTTACAGCTAAAAAGCGAAGTAATTATAGCTGGTGATTTTAATATTGATCTCTTAAAAATTCACGATAGACCTGTCTTTGGCCAGTTCTTTGATTCAATTACATCTTTAAGTTTTTTTCCTCAAATTACATTCCCCACAAGGCTTTCTGCTCGCCGGGGAACTATCATTGATACCTTTTTAATAAAATTAATTGACACAAACATAATATCCTCTAATTCAGGTATCCTAACATCTAGGATTTCCGACCACTTTCGATATTTTATCTGTGTAAATGTTGCTAGGACGAAAAATGATATTCCACCTAAATAAATCCAGATTTGTAATCCAATACCTGACGCTGTGAATAAATTGAAAAAAAATTAACTGATGCTCGCATTTGTGACCACTTAAATATAGATTTGCATAGTGATCCAAATGTATCATATTCCTTTCTGCAAACTGTTATCACTCGTGCACTTGATAATCATTTTCCAATTAAAACGGTAAAATATAAAAAGCATAAACACAAAAAGAATCCGTGGATCACTCAGGGAATCATTCGGTCTATCTCAAGAAGGGATTACCTCCATAAGTATTTGGAAGAACTTCCTCATGATAGTGAGGAATATGAAGTTCGTTCTAATAATCTTAAAACTTTTCATAAAATTTTGAAAAACAGTATACGGGTAGCTAAGAAAGATTTCTTTAAGTAGCGTTTTGAAAGATATAAAAATGATATTAAGAACACTTGGATAACTATTAATGGTATTGTGAATAGACATAAAAAGAGAAACAAATTTCCAGAGTATTTAAGATGAATGGGGAGACTGTTAGCGATAAAACCGTTATCGCTAAAAGCCTTCATTCATTCTTTACCAACATTGGTCGTAATTTAGCCTTCCGAATAGATACTCCTGCTGAATATTCTTGTAGGAGCTTTCTTATGAGCCCGATTCCTCATTCTTTTACTTTTAATCTAACTTGTTACTAAGAAAATTATCCTCGATATTATAAATTCATTTACAGGTAAACAAAGCTATGGTCATGACAGATTATCAACAAATTTATTAAAGCTCATTAAACTGGAACTCTCGGTTCCGATAACTTTAATTGTAAATCAGTCACTAACGACTGGAGTATTCCCCGACTTATTGAAGATAGCAAAAGTGGTGCCAATTTTTAAGAAGGACGACCCCTCACTTATGGAAAATTACAGGCCTATATCTGTATTGCCCGCAATTTCAAAAATTTTTGAAAAAGTAATGTACAATCAAATCTCTGAGTACCTTAAATTATACAATTTATTCTATGATGGTCAGTATGGGTTTCGTGAAAACCATTCTACTGAACTGCAGCTTTGGAATTTATTGATCGTATATTATTAGATATGGATCAGGGGAAAATCCCTATTAGTAAATTTTTAGATCTTTCCGTAGCTTTCGACACATTGAATCATGATATTCTACGTTATAAATTGAGATATTATGGTGTCAGTGGTATTGCATTAGATCTTTTTACAAGTTATCTAACAAATAGAAAGCAATATGTTGTTTATGAAGAGATAAACTCCAACTGTTCAAAAATCTCCACCGGCGTTCCCCAAGGGCCAACTTTAGGTCCTCTTATTTTCCTTATCTATCTTAATGATTTTAATTAAGCTTCTGCTTTCTTCAAATTCGGTATATATGCCGATGATACAACTTTATTCACTTCCATTCGTCCTGTAGATCTTACTGGTTTAAACTTTCAGCCTCTTTATTTATCAGTGCTGAACTATCGAGGATTAGCACTTGGCTGAAAGGAAACAAACTGTCCCTCAATATTAACAGAACAAAGCTCATGGTTTTTCATTAACCTCAACGGGATGTTATAGCCCCTACACTTGAGATTGATAATGTAAATATTGAATGTGTGACGAATTTAATTTTCTTGGTCTGTTGCTTGACAAGCATTTGACATTGAATAGTCATATACAAAAAGTTGCTTCAAAAATTTCACAGACAATTGGCATAATGAATAAATTAAAGAATTTTCTTCCCACTTACATTTTACAAACTATTTACTGTTACTTAATTCTTCCGAGATTCAACTACTCTCTTCTCGCATGGGGTCATAAATCGGAAAGACTTGTAAAGCTTCAGAAAAAGGCCATTCGCATAATTAATCACAGTAATTATAATGCCCACACCGGTCCCATCTTCAAATCTAGAAATTTACTTAAGTTAGAAGATATTTACAAATTACAGGCTTTAAAAGTCTATTATAAACTCTTAAATAATCGACTTCCTGTGTATTTTTCTGCATTTTTGATTATGTCAACAAACTAAGTCCATGAACATGACACGAGAAGGCAACAGTTATTAGTAATGCATACTCAACGTGTATTTGCCAAAAAATGTTTATGCCATGAAGTTATCCGTATTGTTAATGAAACCCCTCAAGCTGTTATTGAAAAAGTTCATGCTCACAGTTACTTTGGTTTTTCATATTATATAAAGAAAGCAAATATTCTGAACTACTCAGATACATGTACAATCCCAAACTGTTATATTTGTAGTACAAATTGATTCGTTGAAGTTGGATTTTTTTTCTTTGGAAAAGCATGTATTCTGTGAGTTTTACCAAAATAATGGCTTTCATGATCACGAATATTTTTTTCATACCATATGTTTGTAGGGAGGCACACATGATAGCGGTCTGATAAAGACCTTAATGTGTGTCTCCCTGACCAAGATATAATTTTACCTTTTTTTCTTTCATTAGTTATGTTGAATTGACTTGGGTGTTGTAATCAACAAGTATGTGGTTTTCAGCTGTATGTTTTATTTGGTCGAATAAAGTTCTTCCTGATTCCTGATTAAAAGTGAAGGTAAACTTGACGAATTTCCGCTCTTGGCTGAGACTGACAAAATTGATGTTATTACCCTCTCTGAAACGTGGCTTGACACTAGCTTTCCTAACAATGTCTTGACTATAGATGGTTTCTAACCTCCCTCGTGCAAGGATTGAGAATCAGGCAACGGTGGAGGTGTCGCACTTCATGTCAAAAACCGTCTTCCTTTCACCATACGCAATGATCTATAATTACAGACAGTATCTATTGATACTGTCTCTAATTATATTTCCACGACATTAAAACTCGATCCACATAACTTTATACCGGTGATATCAATTATCGATGCAAATCCTGGGACTCTATCCAATTACAATACACTTGGTCAGCGCCTCTTTGACATCGTCATGCCAAACAACTTGTGTCAATTTGTATCCAGACCCATCCACGTTTCCCAGTACTCTGAAAGTTTATTAGACCTTATGATCACTACTACTTGTTTCGTCTTAAATTCGGGTTTATTACCACTCATTTCTACATCTGATCATTGTTATCTTTTGCTCTTTCTCTCTTCTGAACCACAGACACCGACCCTTTAACCTAACAATCTGGGATTACAAGCGGGCTTACTTTGGTAACCTTAACAGAGGCCTGTTAAATGCTTCATACAGGTCTAGCAGTCTTTGACTCTATTGATGACGCTGTATCTTACTGATCTGATCCGTCTCTTGATATTTGCAAACAGTTTATCCCGTCTCGAAATATAACAATTCCGCCTGAAGATAAACCGTGGTTTAATACCTATATGAAGAGACTCATGAGACAGCGGAACCTGGCCTGGAACAGGTATAAGAGACTCGCCCATCAGCGAAAACCTTATACCTCGCTCATATCCACCAAGATTGAACGATTCTACCAACTTTGTTTAAAGAAGAGTAACTTCATGGCAAATGTCATTACAAAGTCTATCCTTTCCTATTTGGAAAAACATTTGTTCCGACCTTGACTCTACAGATACTGCGCCCCTCCATCCCCCCCAAAAAAAATGGAGCCTGAGCAAATGCATCTTTGGCAATAAACTCCATCAATCTATTCCATTGTTTGTTGACAGTGAAATGATTATATCAAGTAACATCGAAGAGAGTGAAACCTTGAATACACATTTTTGCCTGACAAATCAAACTCCTACAACAAGATTAGTCCCAACCTCTCCCAACTTTCTTGTACAGGATTTATGATCACATGAACATGTTTCAAATAGATACTGCCCAGGTGAAAAAATCCTATTATCTCTTAAAAACTAGTTCTGCCTGCTGACCTGACAACATAGGAAACATCCTTTTGAAAATACTGCTTCTGGAATCTGCTGGCCTCTCACTAAACTCTTAAACTACTCCTTACAGCATTCCCACTTCCCACTTCCCTGTAAAAGATCAAGCGTTTGTCCGGTTTTTAAGAAACAAAAATAATAAACAATCTAAAGAAAACTATCGGCTTGTCTCCTTGCTTTGTACTGCTTCAAACGTTTTGAATGCCTTCGATATAACGTCTTTTGTGAGTACCTAATAACCTGCTTGCCACTAAAAACTCTGGCTTCAAAGCAAACGAATCCACTATGAATTAGCTTGTCTCTATCGTCCACCCCATTTCCAGCGGAGTTGAACTAGGTGCGGTTTGTTTCCTCGACATATCAAATGCATTTGACCTGGTATGGCATCAGGGTCTATTGTTCAAGCTAAAACAACTTGGCTTCACAGATCCCATTTCAAATTTCATCAGCAGTTACCTGTCAGATCATTCACAACGATTGTACCAATTGTACTGTTTAGTTCTGTGTGTCATGTAAATACCTTGTGTGTTTTGCTTGTTTGAAGAGCTTCCAGATTACTCTATGTACTACCTAGGCAATTCAGTTTTAATCGGATATGTTGAAATTAAATATATATGCGTGTCTGTGTTTGTACGCATGAAACATAATTATTTCATTATTTCAAAACTAATGACATCAAATATATTTACTCAAGTGTCTGTACTCTAGTTAAGGTGCAAACAAAGTTATAACAGGATGTTAATGGCACGCAAAGCTAGTTTGCTGCTAAAGGCTGAGAACACATCTTTCTTAATATAATACAATCGTGGTATCTACGAAAGACCTGCAAGCTGATTAAGTTGGAACTTCTGAGAGACAGTTCTGCCTGTGTTAATATTAAAAAAATCCAGACACATAATAGTTTACTTTGGAATAAACAGGTTGAATTCTATTGAAACCCATCAGTTGCAAATCATCTGTTATAGAAATGAGGTAATTTTTCCATGCAAATCATTGGAAATTACGCACCAAACTTTTACCAACTGTACGAGGCTTCTGTCACCCAGTTTGGACTATATGTAGGTCAACCAGTACTCAAAAGGCTCGACGTCTACAAAATAAAGGAGCAGGTAAAATAAGTGGTAGCTTCGAGAACACAAATACCCGAAGGGAAGAACTTCTCAAAGCCCACAGATGGCGACCTTTCGTTGAGGGAGGAAGGCAGGTTACATTGACTCTTCCCCCCGTAAACCAGCCAAAATTTGGTAGTGGTCAAATGTCGTCTGCTTCAATGTTATGACTGATTTCCACAACAATGAAAAACAATTGGAATAAGGATTGCAGATAAGACCCAACAAAATAACACACCGTAGGTTACCTGTTTTCCCTCATGTGGAAACAAAGAAAAGATGTAGACTCATGCTTAATTCAAGGGAAAAGGTTAATGTACAAATATTTAATTGCATTGGCAACTCATTATCTCTTATCAATTTCACCACGCTGACAATTTCATAAGCCTTTTTTCATGACAACTGGTTCTTAGGTTTAATTTGATATATGACTTACAATCTTGCAGAAAGCAGTTTGATATTCAGAGATGTTTTATGCCACAGTCCATTCTGTCTGGAAACCTGGGAACTTTTCATATTGACTCTAGTCATGACTGACCATAGGCCCATGCGGAAGCATCATAATCATTCTTCCTGGAATAATGCTGTAATCTTGTCTGGTTCGTTTTTCTTTTGCCGCTTCTGTCCATAGTTCACCGGTTTGCATGACCAAATGCTGTGGGCAAATATTGTCCAGCGAATAGAATACAATACCTTATTTTCCCCACAGATATGAACAAATAACTTCATCTGTTAAAGCCAAGGTAAAATAATGCAGTCAGGCTTCTTTATTGAAGTGCGTGCACCTACAAATTTTATTACACAGTTCAATGGTCGTTCTTTGCCATCTGCTGTCTAGCTGTAAGATGGTACAAGAGAAATGTATATAACGTTAGTCCATAAAGTTATTCTCTGTGGCACATGGAGCATCATACAATGTTTGACAGTAGTGGTCTCAGTAAGGAAAAAATAGCCATTCTGGATTTAATATATAGAAACATCACCCTCCAGAATTTTTCCTTGTTCATTACAATTACTGCCCCTGGAAAAGCCAGGTGAAGCCTATTGTGGTTAAATTTATCAGCCCGTGATTATAATTAGACATATAGTGACTAATAGAAAGACACATTGCTGACTATTCTCTTTCTGTCTGTTTATTGTAATTACGTTCAAAGCAGATAATTTTTCAAACAATACTGCTGTCAGTATAAATTCAACAAGACAAGTAAATCTCGGTCAAGAAAGTTAAAACATCACTTCTTTCTTATTGTTCAATTGTAGATGAAGACTATTGTTCTCTACTTTTATAGAATAAAAAAAAGCCGATTTGGTTTTGTCCCAAAACTCAATCGTCAAACGTATATTCAGTTTTCACCTCTGTTGTCTGTGACGTTGTGTGAAATTATGCGAAGATGATAAACATCCTTGTATAATTATCACAAAGCAGTTTGCTCTCTGCCACTAGCATATGTATTATTCTTGCGTTAACAATGTATACCTAACCGCAATTATCCACTGTGAAACAGCTTAAGTACACACAACTGATTATGGTGTGCAAGTGATTATGGCTGATTTTTTAATCCTGAAAATATCTCACACTATCAGCCTTTCCCTAGTATACATAAGTACCTCCTTAATTATCTTGACATTACAAAGCAAAAGTGCAGCCGTTTGGTTCAAGGAGAAGTTTTTCCTGAAAATATCTAAGCCCAACTGACAGTTCCAGGGGAGACCTCCACATGTCCTGAATGTTTCTTACCTGAAACAACAGAAATCCCCGCCATCTGATGTAAGCTGATTTCCTGCAGAAAGTGCCTGACCATTTCTAGGGACTCTGGGCGGGATTATAAAACTATCTGCTTTTTCTGACCACCATGAGGCTAGGGAAATCTAGCACTCGGTCAGAGACAAAGTGGATATGCAGTCATTTTGCCTTTTCTTAGTGAATATATTTGGCCTCTTTTTCACACTATAACAAGACATATCGAAGGCAATCTCTCTGAGCACAGCTGCTGATGAGACAGCTCATTCAATCGAAAGTTTTTTTTTTTCTGTTTAAGATCCATCATGCTGGGCTACTTAGCTCCAGTGTAATATTAATTAATCGCTGTTGCATTTGATTAACCAAATCTCCTAAAAGTATTTGTACGATGACATCTTAAATTAAGCCCCTCTATGGTCTGACATCTTAGTTATGACTACATTATACCAGCACGTATCGAAGGCAATCAAGACGCTAAAACAATAGCCTTTGTAATGTTAAACTTCGTGTAGTCAAGCAATTATGCTAGACAATTGTACAATCTGACATACCTGCATTGCCCTCCTCAATGTGTATGTAAATTCGGCATCATTTTTTCGTCCCTTTTGCCCTGATTGACATTCTATCAGCTGATTAGAAGATCAATGACACCGAAAGGTTATGGACACCAGGCCCGAATTTACCATATAGTACCGGCACAGTCTTGTTTGAAACAGCGAAAAGCTGCTCTACTGTGGCTAGTTATTCTATTGCTAGGTCACACACACAGCTATTTTGGTCACAGCTACCACTTGCATGTCACACAAGTTTGGCCATACAGGTATGAATTATAGGGCAAGACCAATGATGTGATTCGTCAGTAAGACCTGATTCTGTGACCTTTAAACTGGACAGATAGGATAGAGGAAGTCCGCATGTATTATTGCGCATTTGTCGTGAGTCTTTTCGCGAGTAATTATACCTTCAGGCAATCAATGCCGTTGCAAGCACAGTGTGAACATTTTTTAGTCAAGACTTACAGGTTTACGCTTCAGAGACACAACTCATCCATCGACGCAAGGGATTGTATCGAAGGAGAAAGTTTCCCCAAGACCAGCGTTTCAATACGATCCATTTCTATTCATGTTAAGTGTTCCTCTCTTTAGAGTTTGGAACGGTAAACAATGGACTCTTCATTCGGTTGATGAGCCCAACGTTCGGTGAAACGTTTTGTTCAGCAACAGAACCTGCTGATACATCATGGTCATGGCATTTACTGAGGATATACATGAATACGAATTGGTACATTATAACATTAATTCCACTGGATACAGAATGTTGTTTCAGTGATTAAATTTCAACATTTATTATTAAAAACCTATCTCCGTTAAAAGTGTATTCGTGTCACAGATCTCAGCAAGAAAAAAACAGATTTTTTAATGACTTTTTAAGATCTCATGCAGGCTTGTCGGACGTGGTTATTCCTTAGCAAAATGTAATTTCGACTCACCTTTTCATTCTATCAACTACCTATTCGAATACCAACGCAAGCTTGCTGTTTCTTTTTGATTGGTATGTTTTGCATCAGTTTAAACCTGCTGTGATGGTATGCTTTGCAGGAGAACGCGGTTACATTGTGACGTGGATGTGTTAATGATATTATTGTTCTCATACTCTATTGGCCAGTTGCGCACGTCAAATTTAAGGCAGGATTATGTCAATACTAACTAAAGCTTGGCTTGAGCTTCATGTCCAGTTGCACACGCTAGGTATTTTCTCAGTCTGAGCATCAAGAGAGACTTAATTCTAAATCTGCCTCTGGGTAGGTTTGAGTATGGATTGAACTCTTTGAATGACCTCTATTCTGTAACAAATCATACCCATTCCTCCCCGTTTCTTTGTTATCAAAATACATTGGTATACTTTGTGGGTGATATGCATTGCATTCAGGGGTATAGATGGAAAAAATGGCAGCATACCTTGACCTTCCACATGATTTTGAAAGAGTAGAGAGGCTTCTAAAGAGAGAAGGAAGAATTCAAAACCGTAAAAACCCGTTTCGTAAGTAAGATGATGTGAGGTTTTCATGCCGTTTTCTGTCTACAAAGGATGCAGACCAGCAGATTCACTATTTAGTAGAGGAGAGGCTTCCACACCGCCAAATAAAAACTTCATCTGTGGCACCTGTGTTCAAGCTCCTGATTACTCCACAGCTTTTTGGCAGTGGCACATCTCTCAGAAATGATGCAAATTTGTTTGGTGTACACATCATTACAGTGAGCAGAATTGTGAGTCAATGCTCCAGGCCTATAGCCTCTTTGCAAACGGACTTTATACATTTCCTTTACAACCATGAGATAGCTAAAATTCAAGAGGGGTTCAATGCCATCGCAGGTGTGCCTGACATTATGCGAGCAATAGGCTGCACACATATAGCCATCCAATCTTCCGGTCAAGGCCATGCTGAGTTATTCAGGAATATAAAATGAGTATTTTCTATTAATGTGCAAGCTGTGTGGGATGCTGACGTACTAAAAGGAATTCAGTGGTTCACTGGTCAGGCAGCAGCTATGGTCCCAGAAGATTTGATGCCAGTGAAATATCAGCAAGGTTTGACGATGGAAAAATACAGGCCGTATTGCTTGGAGACAGTAGGCATCCACTGAGACAATATCTAATTAGCCTGTCGTAAACCCAGTAACAAGAGCATAAATTAATTTCAACTCTGCTTATTGTCGTACAAGAGTAAAGATTGAAAAGTTATTTGGGGTCCACAAATACAAATTCGCCTGCTTCCCTGGAAACTGCCTCTCATACTGGAAATATATTTGGTAGTGATTGTAGCATGTGGCATGCTGTATGAGATGGCCCGGCAATATGGAATGCCCCATCCAGATAATCAGAACAGTGCCCCCATAGAAGACGATGTACAGCAGCCACCACCAAATGCAAATCAAGGTGGCCATGCACAAAGGCAAAGGCTTATTACTTTGTTGGAGTGAATAACTGCCAAACAGGATGAATATATGTATAAGTAAGTCAACAGTTTTCTTATTCTATTAATTTCAAGCTGCAATTGAGAAAGTTAATATGTATACACTCAAGTTAAAAAGAAAAAAAAATATTATGCTCAATATAATATCATTCAACACAAATTGTGAACAGAAGTGCGTCCTCCTTGGCATTTTATTAATTGTTTAACAAAATAAGTAAGTCCAAATATTTTGTTTGTTACTGTTAATACAGAGCAATAACATCTTTATTGTTCAGTACAAATATTCATATGGGTAACCATATACTGTCCTTATATCTACCATAATTATAGATCGCCGCCATAGCTATAATATAAACATCTTACGTACTCATATTTAATATAAAGAAAGAGCCCGGATGTGTATCGGCATGTAGCATGTTCTCATTAGGTACCACAAGGCATGACTATTTTTTTTTCATCTGAAATGGTTGCCACAGACAATTGTTTGTAGGTGCAATTTCCATTGCATCACATGTAGGTACAGAAATAGCCTCGCGGACAATGGGAGGGCACGGAATTATACTACACTTAGCAGGATTAGTACGGCTGAAAATTTCGTTGTTAACATGTCCCTGGATGGGCTGCTTGTATACCTGAATTGTGCTCAAAAGCTGTTGATGTACAACATTCCTCGGTATCTTTTTCAAGCTTCTTTTTCTTTCATCGTGCGATTTCTTCCTTCATATCAAAATACTTTAAAACGTTTTTCGTGTTCTGTTTTGGCAAATTCCAGTTGCATCTATAGCAAAGTGATTCTCTCTTTATGTTCCATTTCTGTTAATTCCAGGAACCTGCTTTTGACGGGTTCTTGACGACCTGGCATTGTTCATTTATAGCGAGACTATGAACTCCATGTAGAAGACTTGGGCTTTACAGCGTTTCCAGCATCGTCATTTGGGATATGGACAGTCCATTTGGGAACACGCTTTTGGATGCTGTTGTGTTGCTGCCTGTTCCTTATGTGTGTCCTCATCTCGGGCTGTTGTACTGCCCTATTACAATGTGTCTGCAGATATAAACACACACCTCTAAATACTTAACTAAAATTATTCCAAACATTTTGGTCCATATCTATTGATAAGAGGTCATTAATATTTGTTAAGCTGCAACATAATTATTATTGATTATCATATATTTGAATGTTTTTAAATCTCTTGTGTTACTAAAGTTTTTCTCCCTTGTCTAATATCATTGTATGAAAGTGTTAAAAAGCAATTTTAAACTTTAACTTCAGTTCGCTTCAAAAATGACTCCATCAGTACATTGCTTGTGCTAACCAAAAAGATGAAAAAATTAATCCATGTAGAATAATCAATAGCCTATTACAAAATCATACAATATTTTGTCGTTTTGATAGATACTCTATGGAAATATGTTGACATTTTGTTCATTAAATCAGAACTACAATAGATGTCAGGAGTCAGAGTAAATACCCACTCCCTCGATATTGTCACCCAGGTGGTTGATGGGGTGACCTAACTTTGCGCCATAACAAATATTTGGTTCATAAAATATATATAGAGTCATAAGATATTTTGTTCAGATGACGTTGGGAACAGTTAGATATGGTGACGTCGGAAAGTAGGTCAGAGTCACGAAAATCTGACAAGGTCCAAGGTATGAACCCAAGTAAGAAGTAGTGTGAAGTTGAGTTACATGTTGCCAACATGTCACATCTTGTTCACAGGATTTTTGGACGGACTCATGGACAGACACACACATGGACGGACGGACAAGTTGAAAACAGAATACCCCCCAAAAAACTATGGGGGAAAAAACAGTACTTATGTCATTTTCATGTGTCTTAAAAGCACAACACCCTGGGCATATACATATACTTAGGCAAGGTAAATTTAAGTTTGGGGAGATTAAGGTCAATGTACGCGTTTACCTAATTTTGAAAATGTTGATCCATATTTGTAAAACAAAATGTAATACGTAAGCAAAACTTAAACATTTTAAGTACTCTTTGGAAGTAGTAATACAGGAAAATAACTCAACTTTAGTTGTTTCTAGCTGTCTATGGTGATATCAGAGACAGTGGATACAATGCATGGTGTGATCAGCGCTTTGATAGACGTAAGCAAGAAAGATCTAGACGGCATTTCTATGTTAGAATGTGAAAAGCAAGGCCATGTCGCCCGAAACTTTTTTTTTTGAAATTTTTTCAACTGGTAAATTTAACCAAATTTCGTTCTAGCTTCTCAGTAATATAGCAAGCAGTTCACACCCTGCAATATATCCAAGATGTCCAAAAAAAAACCAACCTCAAAACAAAAACAGAAAAAAAACAAACAAAAAAACCCAAGACACCCCCCCCGAAACAAACGAACACCACCTCCCCCTACATGCGTTGCAGACTGGGAACAAATCTGTTATTCGAGAAATGTATGGCATTGTTTTCGGCTTCCGCCTTAGTCTAGTACTTTTCACAAAACGGAAAGAAATGAGAGGAAAAGATACGAACGAAACAAAACGAAAAGAAAAAAAAAGTGCAAAGCTGGCTAAAAGCACTAAATTTGCAAAAGTTCTGCTTGCAAGGGCACTGGTCATTGGCGTTCCACAAATGCCATTTTATGACAAGCGCCACCACCTGTCGGTAGAATATTCCAAGATTTTGCATAGAATAGAAAGGACACTCTTTCATTTTATGACAGGTGTTACTTCAGTAGTACTGAAACCGCAGCCTGAAATCTGGGTTCAAACTGGGTTCGTTTTCCAAATTAATCAATTCCGCTACCTGTACAGTGTATCTGAATAAAAGTGCTGATACCCAAAATTGTCATCTTTATATTGGCTTTCATGCAGAACCAATGAAAATTGTTTGGGTGCAGATTGCTCTGAGTTTGCCACTGTGAAGCTCAACCATAAACTGAAATGTATTTTTCTTGCAAGAGACCAGTACTTTTGCGTTGTTTGACATAGCTTGTGAACAATCCCAGAGTTTGCTTTGTGCAGTATACATTATTGTTTCTGTTGTTTAATAGCGTACTCAATTCACCTCTAATTTGAATAATTCCCTCAAACGTCTATAATTTTATGAGAAAGACTCTACTCTTTACACTTTAAAAAGCTATATCTGCAGTTATTAGGAAATGATATGACTCTTCTCACAAAATTTATATAATAAATGACATACGAAGTCGTTACCCTCATTTGCCTAAAATCAGCAATATCTGAAGCACTTTATTACCTTATTTTCACATTCTGAATGAGATGTGGCTACCTTATTTATAATCTAGCTTGTTGGTGCATCAATAAGGTCAACTGAAAGTATGGTTATGAATTTGGTGTCAGATTATACTTATAAGACAGCCCATGAGGACCCTTTCACAGATTTCTCTCCAAATGGCAGATAAATGTATTATCATCAACGAATCTTTTGTATGACTTCATTATATACTGAGCAATCAATAAAGCAAAAGACTGGCTACATATAAAGCATAATATTGGCATAAATTATGTTAATCAATGAAAAATGTCATTCCACCTGTCTTTACAACTATCAGAATGAAGGCACCTTTGGGACTGAGCAAACACAAACATTTTGTTTCAATAAGAAATGATGCAAACATAGTGAATTGCGTCTACTTGATCAAGTTTTATAAATTTAACCTAAAATGTACACACGACATGCAGATTTGTTATGTTTAGCTTTTTTTAAATATGGTAATGATGTTTTCTGAATCAAAAGGCTGCGTCAATGTTCTGTAATTGTACTAAAATTGCAAGAAGAACTGACGTTTTAAATTTAATGTATGTTTTTTCTAACTTTTCTGAAGCGTGAGAAACATGTCAAATTTATTTCATTTGCACACAGTGACCCCTCACCTTTTTAAAACTTGACATGATCTGCTTATGGGGGACTCTGTTTGTCACATTTAAATTTTTAGAATCTTGCAGCAATTGAACATAAAACGATCTCAAACATGAAAACGATATTGGAATAATGAGATTATGGACTATAGCTGTGAAACCACATAAGAAAATTAGGAAATTAAGATAGGCATGTTGTCCATCCATTTAATACCAGGCCATTAGGGGAGAGCAAGAATATACTGTTCTTGTATCCCTTTTTTAGGAGGCACTTCAGTAAAAAGGGCTAAGGTTGTGTTTTCCGAACACTTACTATTGCAGTTTGCATCTTACCCTAAACAGCATTTTCAGTAAAAACACCAAATGTTTCACGGTATAACTAGGCGTGTCACTTAAATAATCTTTGAAAATCTTTGTTTCATTATCCTCAAAAGTCACTATTTCATTCAAGGTTAGTAGTGCCTTAACATGCAATTTCATGGAGATACAAAAGGGAAGTCCTCCAGAATGCTGTGCATTCGGTTGTGTAATCACTGAATGCACAGGAAATTGTTTATTGTGACAGCTCCTGCTCCAAGCAAGACTAGAATGTGACTAATAAATTGCGCTGGTAGCCACCAGTGGGCGCTTGAGCGATGTCTCCACATATCAATAAATGGCCAACATAGGATGATGCATGAACATAGTGACTGTTCTTAGCCAGCGTCGAAAAATGACAAATAATGCTTGGAAGATATTGGACTAAAGGGATCACTTCCAGCAGTCAATAACCAAAGGTACCACTGGCGACCGTACGTGCACTACATTGGATGACGCCTTTGCAACGATATTTTTTATCAACATTTGAAACTGCACAACTATTCTTACCATAAAGTTAACTATCTTTTTACACAGCAGTTTTAAAGAAATCAAGTTGCAAATAACGAGGGAAAGTAATATAGAACTATGTTTCTTATGACTGAAGTCTCCCTCATAGGATGGGCACAGGAGTGTTAATGCTTCTGTAGGTTAAGCTGTCACGCCGCATATCATGATGAATCCACATCTCAATAATCGATTTTGATCGTACTTTTAACAAATTTGTTTTTGTTGGTACAGAATAAAAAGAACAATTTCATCTATGTGCATTCGGGCCCACATTCAGGGATTTATTTTACATGAAAGTCAGAGTTTAGGAACAAATCAAAATATCCCTTTGTCATTTTTGTGGAGGGCACGATGCTGTAAACGTATGCTGCTACCATATGAAATAGCATCTAAAACGTCCCGCGGTGTTTCACGATGTCATTTTAAACTATATGCGTATCAAATATAAATACTTAACCAGAATTAATCCATCAAAGGACGGCCATATCATGCAAGGTTTAATGATTGATATGTCTATTTTTTGGTGAATCAGGCATAGAAGGAGGAACGCATTTTTAGCGGGGTGTTGTGATTATACCTTGAATTGCTCATTTAGTTCCAGTCATTTCAGCAACGATGGTTGTGTCTGTAGCAGGAGGTCGATTACCACAAAAGAACATAAAGACAACACTGAAAGGTATTATATTACATACGCATCTCGTCTGAGAGAGGTACAAGCAATTCCACGTCGATATATAAGCAGGCGGACAACAGGAAATAGTTCAGGCAGTTGAAATCCATAATGTTCCGTACCTTTAACGAGTGTTATTGTCGATGCGTTACGAACAGCAGTAAGCTCCATTGTCCTTGACAAAAATGAACGTGGCATGTCAGTCGAAAACAAATGCGAAACACATAACTGTTGCTGAAAGCGTGTATTTGTGTTGATTTGTATGTTAAAGTCACTTCCATTTAACCGGCTACATTTCCAGCCGAGGCAACAATACTTTTTATCAATATTAGAAAATACACAACTATTATATTCCATAAAGTATGACGTTTTTATATACAGATGTTTTAAATAAAACAAGTTGCAAACTAGAAAAGAAGATTTGATTTAAATCAAAGTGCCTGCAAAAGTTGTAAATATGGCTGGACGAAAATTTAAAAGGTCCAAATGACCTTGACCTTTGACCTGAGGAGGTTAAATTCAAATTACAAAAATATGCAGTTTTGCAATACCTACAATTTGAGCCCGACATGACTGAAATTACATGAAAATTGCCCCAGTTATGCCTAGAAGAAATGACCTTGATCTTTGACTTTTGCAAAAATGTGCAGTGTTGCAATACCTACCAGTTAGATCCGACATGATTATGATTAGAAGACAACTGACCAAGATATAGCTGGACAAACTTTCAAAGGTCCAAATGACATTGACCTTTGACCTTTAGAGGTTACATTTTGACCAACCATATGAAAAAACCCCGCCGGTACTTTCCAACCTTTATCCACTATCAGGGAAGCCTTCTCAACTAAGCTCCAGCTTGGACTCAGCAGGGCTCTTGACTGCTGTGCCCAGTGGTATTACTTAATACATAGCATGGGGGTGACTTCAGTTTCTGATACAATATCCCTATTCTGGGGCCCACCCTTGAAGCGTTATATTTACAATTTTAGACAATGCTCACACTGGAATAGTCCCATTATATAAACTTAACCATCCGCTAACACTAATCGCACATATATTTTTGATACTACCTCTTCAAAATATCCAATAGGGACTAGCCCACAGGCTTGGCTGCCATTTTTGAAAATTGTGGATTCCGCATCCAATTGTTTGTAAAAGAGGATAGTAATGGGACAATCGTGGGGCGGTTATAATATATGAAACCAGAAGTATATATTTTACAAGTATTTCAGGGCATCAATAATGGTATGATACATGCTGTAGCTGCGATTCAGTGTTATATACAAATCAAATGCATGTTTGTGCGACTGTCCCGTAATGCATTGCGCCACAATAAAAATGGTGCTCTCTTCAAATGGTACAAATGTGCATGCTTTGTATTGCCAGGGTATCGCGTGGCATATGACTTTGTAATTAACCATGATAACTGCTTCCGACACAACTGAGCGGGCAGATTAAAGTTGCAAAAGTAAGTCATGTTTTCAAACTACTTTAACGAAAATTTGCCCTGTTAACTTGGAGAACAGAAACCTGGAACCTAGCAAAATATTGGAATAACGATCATAGAACAACCATGGCTGTACTGCTTTGATGCTCCCGGCTTCGGCCCCGGCCAAGGTAAACCCTGCACACATTTTGAAATAAATTTGTGTTTGAGTTGTCTTAAAATTTCAAAGGCCCAAATGACCTTGACCTTTGACCTTAAGAAGTCACTTATAACTTACAAAAATATGCAGTGTTGCAGTTCTACAGGTTGAGTCCAACATACTAAAATTAGATGAAAATTTTATAAGTTATGGCTAGAAGAAAATTTCAAATGACAAAATGACATTGACCTTTGACATTTAGAGGTCATGTGGGAATTACAAAAATGTGCATTGTTACAAACCAATGAATTGAGGTTGGTATGGTTACCTGTACCTATAATAGTTTTGGAGATATTCAAGATTTAAATTTTTAAATGGCCCTAATTTCCATAATGTTCAAAACCGCTGAACCTTTTTATAAAACCTCAGCACTTCATGCGTGGATGTATACGCATCCTAAGTTTGGAGTTTCTACTTACAATAGTTTTCAAACTAAGTGTCGGACAAGTTTGCCGGTAAAGAAAGAAGAAGGAAGAAAGGAGGAATTCCCAGAAAACCAATATTTCTGTGTTGGCACACAGACGTATTTACGAGGGAAAGTAATATAGACCTATGGTGCTCATGACTGAAGTTTTCCCCATAGGATGGACACAAGAGTGTTAATGATTTTGTGTGTTAAGCTGTAATGCACCAAACTATGAGGCACTAACATCTCAAAAACCGAATTTAAC
This sequence comes from Hermodice carunculata, assembly GCA_964020975.1. Classification (NCBI taxonomy): domain Eukaryota; kingdom Metazoa; phylum Annelida; class Polychaeta; order Eunicida; family Amphinomidae; genus Hermodice; species Hermodice carunculata. Next base: position 79,139,502 of record OZ026617.1, read on the forward strand.
AGATCGTATAACAAATTTATTTTTTGTTGGTACAAAATTTAAATAACAGTTTGATCTATGGACATTCAGGCCCGTATTCAGAGATCATTTTTTTCACATTAAAATCTGAGCTCAGGCAAAAGTAAAAATATCCCTTTGCCATTTGTGCGGAAGGCACGATATTGTCGAGGTTGCAGCATGGTTCAGGCCATGGTGGCTTTGCCTGCCTCCAGGTGCTGAACTGCAATTTTTTCGGTCAACATTAAGTTCTGCTGCTCTGATTTATATTATCTTTTTGTCATGATGTGTCTATTTTTAATATGTTTTCATAAACATATTCTCTGCAATCCTCGCAGCTATAAGGAATGTGGCACTACGTATAATAAATGGACCATAGAGCATTGGCACAAGTAACTCCATTACCGCACAAGACCTGACGGAGATTGCTCAGTCCTTGTCACCGGAGTCCACCAAGCTGTACCGTACTTTGCTCTCTATGCTAGGCTCTCAGTGACGCCCCTTGCAAGTAGCTAATCTACAACACAACTCCACCCGCTCAACATTGTTTTTTTTTTGGAACTTTAGGTTTATAGGCTCTTCGCTCTGTCGCCGATCCCGACGTTTGGTGATACTCTTTTCAGCAACCGAACCGCTGATACTTTAGGATAAAGGCGTTTTATATAAACACGGAAACTTTATTATAAAAAACAAATTTTCGCTTAACGTGCATAGTTTATAATTAACCGGCAAAAGGGGCATGAAATTTTCGATTCTTATGATTCTCTCAGAGTCCATGGACGTTTGTCACACGGCATTGGTTTTTTTATACAAAAATGTAACAATGACCTATCTTTTTCTTTTCTGTCAACCTTCTATTTGAATAGGAACATATCTTTCTATTTCAATTCCGTTGGCTTGTTTCAGCCTCCTTCCTGAGGGCAACATACCTGAGAAGCAGTAGGCAGCCCAGTACCTAGGAAACAACAAAAAGTCTTAGTCCTTCACCAGTTGTTCATGGCTCAAAAGGAATATACAAAATATGGCTTTGTCCTTTCAAGCAAAACAATATGGCACTGACATTTGATACAAATTTAACAAAAAGAAGAGAATTGTACATTCCAGTGCTTCTGTTGTGACTTGTTTTTATTTTTTCAGCACTTGCTTGGCATTAACATTGTAGAGAAGTGACCAGGTCATATCGAAAAGGTCATTTCAATAGAATCATAAAGGGGCAAGTTGACATTTAAAAGACCCATTGCAAATCATTAATTGGGTTAAACAAATAAAAAAAGAACAGCGATCCAATTACGTATGAAATGGACGGAAGAAACAGAATGAGTTGACACAATCAATAAGTTGACAACAAGACAACTTAGTACTATGTATAAATTCATGTATTGGCTTAGCTTAACAATACATGATTTACTCCGCCTCAAAGTTTCAGGGTGGTTGAATAATTGTTAGTCACCTGGATATTTATAACGTACCAGGAATGATTACCACGTGACCACTTGTATCCATTTTGTCAAAATGATAAATTGTGGGAGCAGCGTGAGCTTAATTTTTAGCTTTATTTCATGATCGCAATACACAAATTCAATTTTCTCTTAATAGCTTTTCGAATTTTGGTGCATCACGGTTTTATAGAGTTTATCCGGAATCTATTTATATTTCAAATCTACTTATATCGTGTGTGAATGTTTTGTTTAAGAAATCATTGCAATCAAACTGGATGTATGTATGAACCAATCGCTTGAAATCATGACAGAAGTATAAGTATGAAGACATTCATGGCCAAAGTTTACATTTCAACCCAAAAGATATGTACTGGAAAGTAATTTTATGTGACAGGCTGCGTTCTCGTTCTTGTTGATATAAACATATATATATTTATCCCAATACATAATAAAACTCGAAAAATGTTTTAAAAATTCATCTAATGCTAATCTGATGCATCATGACCACAATCTTTTGAATTGCCCCTTCATTCTAAATACGTTTAAATTGTTGAATATAAAGATCTTCCAAGTGTGTTTGATAAGCATGATCTGAAATTTCACAACTTTCCTTTTCATTTTATGGGACGCACTTATTCCACAGACCAATGAATTAATATTGGTATTAAGCTATATATCAACCGTATATTTAAAAATATTTCAATAATTAAGGTTGGGAAGTATACCTGATTATCATAAATTCAAATTTTACATTACATTTTTCACTTTAACTTCACTGGATGCACCTATAGCACAAACATAGAAACTGCAATTAGAGTTACACTCCTATCTGTAATAATATTTGGGATAAAAAGAAAAGAAAAAAGTGCCCACTCCAGAGAGGGTATTTGGCATGTAGAAATAAATTGTATTTGCACATGCATATACAAATTTTACGTAATATGATCCAACGGGAGATAACTACATGTAAAGCATAACTTTGTTCCTTTATCACACCGGAAAAAGAGGAAACACACACACACACACACACACACACACACACACAAACACACACACACACACACACGTAAAGAACTGATCAGACGCTGGGGTACTTGTGAAGAGCATGTCATTGCAAAGATTACAAGAAGAAAAAGGTATCTCAAAAGTCTACCATGCAGGCTTGAGCAAATCACTGAGATGACCCTCATCCACACACTTAATTGCTCCCCACTCCAGTTCTGTGATTATGAGATACACAAGCTGTCAAAACTGCCATTATGGACTGGAAGATTGATATTTGCGTTAGAAAGTCTACTATCCTATTCCCACGCTCTCCGTGATGGAGGCATAATATTACAGGTCCGAATCAGAGATCCAGCCTTGTGACGGGGCCACTCAATTGTTTAGGCCTGCGAGATCTGTTCGACATGCATAGTAAGAGATTTTGTTGAGAATCTAGCTTGTTACACAGTTGGTAGGAATTAATTTTTTTCTCATTTGCCGCACCAGCAATAAACTGCAAAATGACGAAGCTTATGTTTTCTGTTAACTTTAACTTTGTTAAACCCACATTTGCGGGGGAAATTAAGATATCCATAGTTATATATCGCTACAATAGACAAATCGTATAATGTGCCCAAGAAATAAAAATACATACCCACAAAGCATACATACTAAAACAGTGTGGCAGTTTCAAACAAGGTCCCGTAGCTAACGATCATTTAAATATCCATTTACTTGTCGTTTGGCACACGATATGTGTCCCCGTACTTACGAAACTCATTTATCTCATACCAAAACGTATAGCGAATTGGATGGTGGGATAACATTGAGATTGTAAATAAATCCACTTGCTACTGGAGTTTTACAAATGGTAATGAATGTGGCTTCACACCAAGGTGTATTATTTATAAATAATTGAAAATTTGAGGGAGCTACTTCAGTCGTACAACCGGCAATAAAAGTGTGACTACTTTCTAATCTCATTCATAAATAGAGGGAAATAGCACGACACAGTTTTACAAATAGTGCATATGTAAAATTCAAAGGCACAATCTTCGGCCGTGAAACCTCGAAATCACGTAACTGCTACTAGTATAATATGATTTTATTCATAAATATGTGTAAATATCACGACACCTTTTATCAGCAGATAAAATGGCGATCCCGACAGTTCGCTTGACCAGCATTCCGAATCATATCCTGAACAACGAATGGAGGTACAAATAGGACCACGAACATTCATTTCAATGGATCAAGAGGCGTCTAACTATTCAAATAAAAGGCGCTGTATTTTGCAAAAGGGGTTTGGCAACGCATGTGCGAACTTAATAACTTGTTGTGGAGTAACTTTGTGAAGAGAAATGGCTGTAAACAGTCTTATGAATAACATGTATTGTTGTAAGTATTTCGCCGAATGCAAATGGCGACTGAAACTAGTCGCTTCAAATTTATATTGTAACTGTCAAGATTTCTGAAAAGTGTGTGAGGAAAAGAATCGTACGCCCGCAGAAACAAACTAAAAAAGTCTAAGTCGTGTCACCAGCGTGGTTGTGAATGCTTCGCCGTGCACTATTCTATTTACCTCACGCTTTGTGTCTATTGTGATTAATGGAATCATAAAACCCCTTATACATTAGCACACATCCACTGAACTCAATGTATCCTTGTACATGTTGTAGAAGCCATTTTATATCTTTTAAATGAGGATCAGAATGTTCAAGCTAATGGCTGTGCTTGCTGACACGTGCCACCATGTTTTGTAAGCCAAGTAATTTGTCAAGTTCTGTTTGTCCGCATATACCTCATTACATGTCACGAATTTCTTTGCTTAATATATTGTTGTTGCTGTTCAATATCTTTGCAAACAACATGATTTCCTGACCTAAAACGATTAGTTTATTTTGTTGGACGATAACATGCTCCTACACATGTAGCGTGGGAATTTCGACATGTAATTTGACCGCCAATTAAATGTTTAAGTGATTGCTTTTCATGCAAACGTTGATACGATTCTAAATAAAACGTCTATTTCTAAAAGCTGTCTCTTTAATGCCGAAGTTCAGATCGATGGCATTTGACAGAGTAGTCAAAGGAAACACAATTTTATTGACAAAAGCACTCACTTTTTACTTGACCCTTTGTTTCTTGATTGCTACTTCAGGTTTGTAAAGGTGAAGTAGTGATAGTTTAGGTGGAATTTGTATCTGTTATGAAGGTCTTGGATACAACATGTCACTGAAGTGCAAGACACACTCTAAATGATTGGTCACTACTGGAACATTTAAGATTGTTACTGCATAATGATGTAACATACATGCATAATATGCCATAAAAAGATGCGTACGCATAATTGTTTTTTTAATCCTGAATATACATGGTGCATGTCCGCGTTCTGATTGACGGTCGTTTAATGCCGCTTCCTTCTTCCACATTATTACCTGCAAAGAAGTTTTCTAGGCGTAACTTTAACTTTCCCACCAAGATCTTTGCTTGCATTTCCCCAAACTCCGTCAACATGGCTTTTTTCATCGAAAGGATTTACTATACTTATTGAAAGATATTTTCATTTGATGGCAACAAGCCGTAACTGCATGCACATGTCAATGGGACCACAGTATATACTCAGCACCTTCATACTACTGCAGTATTTAGATTTGCTAAAATGCTTTTCAAAGGACGAACCTCAGACTTGACGAGTATCGTCCCACCAACCCCAATTTTGTCCATGGTGGCACTGGTAGGTTCTACTTTTAAATGCGATTGGTACCAATAATAATCTATTCTTCAGGTATTCGCTAGACATTGTCACCATGTCCATAGGGTGGGCGATCATGAACTATTTCGCAATTGTTGACAAATCTGAATGAAAACCTAAAATATCTCCCATACTGCTGGTCCCAATGAATCAAATTGGAACAGTACGCACCTGAGGACCACCAACCATGAATTTGTCATCAAGTGGGACTGTTAAGTTTGCTGTTAAGTGCGATTAGTATAGCGCCCTTGTATGGCAAGCCAACTGGGTCATAGCGCATTGGTCTTACGCGTTGCCGAGCCTCCACTACGCGTAGTCGAGCCAACCAATCAGATTTCAGTCTCCACTACCCGTGGCCGAGAATATGTTTTCCACTACGCGTAGTCGAGCTCCGGCTACGCGTAGTGGAGCAACTTATGGCACCTTTTGGCTCAAGAAAAGCAAACCAATCATTTACGTCCTTACAATCATTACTGATATTAAAACAGCCAATCAAATTAGAGTCTCTACAACGCATAGCGGAAACATGAAATTCTTTACAACGGGTAGTCGAGATTTGAAATTCTCCACAGCGCGTCGTCGAGGCAGCCAATCAAATTACGGTCTCTATGATGCATAGCCGAATGGTTGTAACCCATATTTCAAAACGGAGGTTGAACGGGTATCAAATTTTACTTTTCAAGACAGCACAGCGGCGCGTTGTTAAGTTCATGGAAAAGCATTTCTCAGGTAAGTTTCTTAATTGACAACGCATAGTGGAGAACCAAATTTAATTGGTTCCCTCGGCTACGCGTCATCGAGACGAGTAATTTCTCAACGCGTAGTCGAACAGGTCTAGTACAGTTTACAAGAGCATCAGTGATTGGATAGTTTGGCTACACGCTATGGGAGGCATACTTTCTCCACAACGCGTCGCTGAGGCTCGGCGACGCGTTCTAGAAGAACATTTTCTCGGCAACGCGTAGTGGAGACTGTAATCTTATTGGTTAGATCGACTACGCGTTGCCAAGCCTCGACTACACGTAGTGGAGACTGTGATCTTATTGGTTGGGTCGACTACGCGTTCCCGAGCCTCAACTACGCGTAGTAGAGACTGCAATCTGATATTGGTTTACTCGACTACGTGTTGCCGAGCCTCGACTACGTGTAGTGGAGGCTCCACTACACGTAGTCGATATATATATATATATATAAACCGCTGGCCGGGCAACTTTTCAATGTCTACCTTAAAGCTATAGCTCTACTGTGCATCAAAATAAAAAATATCTCTGGCGTGCGGGCTACTGCAACCATCGGCCAGATACACAGCTAATGCACATACCAACCAAGTTTGAAAAGGGTGCAGTCAACTTTTCTTAGTTTCAGAGGAAACTACATATACATGCATTTGCACTGGTATCCTTATATTCCAAACTAACATACTTTTATCGATCATAATCTTACAAAACAAAACAAAAATCACAGTATATCAGGAAATGAGAGCAGCATCATCTGGCAAACACATTCAGGGAAATTGATGAGAATCCAAACAGGGTTTGAAGACACTGCCAATCACAAGGGCACGGCAAATGGCATTAATATACACCCTATCCAAAAGTCCCTGCCATATTTGGAACACTACTGACCTCTGGTGACAGAAACCAGAGCAAGCTGTGGGGGACAATTCAAGTCCCCATTCGCTTACACATTAAATGGCAGGGACTTTCTAGTATGGTGTATAGCAGCCACGTATGTTAAACAAATAGAGGTATATGCACATTTTACAGATTTTCCTTCAATCCGAATTAAAAAAAAAATCATTAAAATATGGGAAATCAGAGAATCGTGCGGTAACAAATACACATGGTAAAGACTTACCCTTTGTTATGTTTGCAGACTTATTTTGCCTTTATTCAATGATATTTCAGTCGAACGAAGCGGAAAGGGACAATTGCCATTGTTAGATTTTTAGACATGCTTACTGTTCGATGTCATTCAAACGTTTAATGTTTATTGTCCTCTAGGCCACATTAAACTGGAAAATGCCCAACATGAAATTTTTCCATTCACTGCAAAGCCATGGCTTATTAATCGTTGAGCATCACCATAGAAAGTCAAATGAAGACCCATAATCTCATTTTAAACTATGCAGTCTTCCTTTGAAAACCTTACCTTGCATTTCTAAACCCTTCAGATTTTGAAAACATTTCAATTTGGCACATTTTGCTCATGTTTTGATCAAAGGATATACATGTAATTGGAGTGGAGCAAGACGGCTTAATTAAACAAGTTGCAAAACGTTTCAATTTTGCTGTTCAGCACATGTCTTTTGGATGGGTTGGGCACTGACTGTGTGACCAAAACGTATATAATTTCTGCATAATGAACTGTTTCAAGTCAGCAAAAGCAGTTTCAGTCTCATATGTCCCAAAATATAGATACACCAGATCTCTTTGTGGCCGGCACATCGAATGAACAGATAATGCCATATATTACGTGCTGAACATGTATGGTCAGGTTCCACATTCAAGCATGCTCTGTACAGGTGCAGTGTGTGGCTGAGAATATCTATGATGTAGCAAAATATGATGTAGAAGAGATTTGATTAATATGAAGTCAATTTGGCAAAACATTATTTATGACCGTGTGAACTTCGCAAAGGTCCATTAAGTGGTTCTAATGACTCAGGTCATGTACGAGTGGATTTGTGGTGCAGGTGGTCAATTAACAGGTATGCAACTTTTATCTAAATCTAGAAGTCTCCTCAAGATTACAGGTGATTTGTACTTATGATTCTGACAGCCAGTATGTCATGCACAATCTGGTTTATATTAGCAAGGCACTGCAGACAAGCCATATGTATGATCATAAAGTTTGATTTATATGTCAAGGCGCTTTGAATGCTACGAGTTTTGTAGCTTGTTGCTTTTTACCATTTTGGTTCTCCATTTTTGTCAGTAGATCAGGACTCCAAATACGGTTCAATAGTTTTCAGATTGTTACTCTGGATCTCCATTTTATGGAAGACATTATCAGGAGGGGCAAAATGTTCATTTGAGATTTGAGTAAACATAATGCAATATCTCTCTCACCACATATATGGCAGGAGGACATTTTCGGGATGTTATCCAAGGATTCCGGATAGGAAACTGTCAACTGCAAGCAATCCTTTCTAGCTCCAACTGCCGAAAACGCAACGCAAACCTCGTTTGCTTTTTTGCTTCAGTTGTACAACTAGAAAAGATTTTATTCTGAGAATTGTAGATGCCACCTATCATTTTAGCACGCTTAGGGAAAAATGACTTCCCTTAGTTCTTCGCAGGCACATTGCAACCAACCCGAGCCAAGGAGAGTTATTGATGCCTCATTCTTATTCTGACTAAGAAAGTGTTTAGATCTTGTCGGTATTTTTTATCATGACCCTGCAGCTCTTGGTCAATTAGTTTAGTGTTTCTTTATTTTTTTGTACATGAAACCACAATGGTACATTTATGTGTAGACCTATATATAATAACCAAATCAAACGTTTTAGGAGGCAAAGTACACTTAAATATAACGATTTCCTGAAACTGTATCGAGGGCACAATGTGTATTGTCAGAGTATACCACGTATTTCCTCAAATAAAGCGACAATGTATTCTTCATATAAAGCTTAGAAAAAGAATTACATATATGTCAATCTGGAACAAACAGTCATAGCAGTATTTTCAACAATTGTCTATAGGAGCACTCTCAATCAAATGACAAAGAAAACGTGTCGACATGTGTTAATAAAATTTGTAGGTCATCTTATGTAACACGTTACACTGAAGCGATATATACCATTGAGTAGTAGGTTAATATTTTGTTACATACTGCTGAATTGTACATCAATGAGAGGATTGCTTGAAAATTGAGTTTGTTATGCTTCTTTTCTGCCACAAGATCTTCAGCAACCAGATGTTTGTATATAGACCATGAAATAGTATAAATATAATCGTATTTCGGTTCTTGAATCCTATCACATATGGGATTGCAGTGCTGATCAGAAAAACAACCGTCACCAATCTTGTTTGTCTGGTGTTAATTAATTTTGATACAGAGTAGAGGTGTAGGTAGTAGACATCTACAGTGAGGGTATCAGAATGCAATACGTATCAAGGCGTCCTCATGCTGACAGGTTTCCATAGAGCGTTGATCATTTGTTATACAGACTACCCACTAAGTACAGACAATCAACTTACTTTGAAGTGTATATAACTCTTTTTGCTACACAAAGGTGATCAGAATTACCCAGAAGAGGCATCTCATGAAGACAGACAGGACATGGACTAGATTCAATTTATATGCACCATAGTCTCTCGACTCCATTCCAAGTAGCATTGATCTGATGAAATTTGCACAGGGAAAATCGGTTTGGAAATCCTGTGTTCCTCAATTTCAGGTTATTATAAACTTCAGACTAGGATTCAAATAGTGAGCTATTGCTGTGATCAGTACGTTGTCTGCCCACCACATCTTTTATATATTGATGGTCATGCTCATTCAACGGGTTTAAATAACGAAGCTGATCACAAGAGGATTGGTTAAGAGAAGCTTTTGGCAATTTGAACAACAGGTACAGCCTGATCTTTCACTCCCAATTTAGAATCGATCAAACAATCGGTAGTAGTACTAAAACAGTCAAGGTCGCTTCTCCTAATGGCCTAAACATAATTCTACAATAGGATGTTCTTGTATTTCCAGGGCTCTTAAGATATGAACTGCATCACAAATTTAGTAGACCTGATTAAGAGACACTAGTTTAGAAGACGTACGGTCAAAACGAAACAAAAGAACGCAAAAACAACCCCCAAATTACCCCCACCCCCCAAAAAACAAAAAAAAAACACCCCCAAAATTTAAAAAAACCAAAAACCAAAAAACCCCCCCCAAAAAACAAAAAAGAACAACAAAATACCAACAAAAAACAAAAAAAAACAAAAAACAAAAAAACAACCTGCCCCCCCCAAAAAACAACCACAAAAAACAAAAACAAAAAACAAACAAAAAAAAAACAAACCAAAAAAAAAACAAAAAAAAAAAACAAAAAAAAAAAAAAACAAAAAAACAAAAAAAAAAAAAAAAAAAAAAAACCCAACACAAAAAAAACAAAGCATAACAAAAAAAAAAAAAAACAAAAAAAAAAAAAAAAAAAAACAAAACAAAACAAAACAAAACAAAAAAAAACAAAAAAAAAAAAAACCCCAGGCACACTATTAATATAACATTGTGATTGTGTACATATGATTGTAGAAAATATGAGTGTCATCTGGACTGTTATGTAACGTGCACAGGATAGCGAAGAGTATGCTTGTGCATTCAGGGAAAACAATAAGTCCTGGAAATGAGATAAAGGTACGAAAAGTGTGTCTGGCATTCAGGTGCTTATAGCCCTTATGAGGGGCCACTGGCAACACAGGGAGCTGTGTGAATCCATAACGCCAGGGCGTGTGGGTTACCTTTACCTTTCTGAATTTGACAGAGGCAGGATCAATGGCATACAAGAGGCTGGTCTTTCCTAGTGTGAAGTTGCTAGGAGAATGAATGGGGTTCTCCAGGTCAGCGGTGCATGGGTGGTTGGACTATTTTTTAAAAAAACAAGAAGATGCAAGAGGAAAGCTGGATCTGGAAATAAGAGACTGTCAGATTGGGAGGGTGAAGGGGGACGATTGTTACCTGATACAGTGTGCAAAGAGACACAGGTTCCTCTTTATGGCAAGGTTCATCAGTAGTGGGGCCAGGTCCTCAACATACTGCAGCATCACCACGTACAATTAACATGAAACTGTTGTTGGCCAAACTGAGGTCATCCACATCTTTCGAGGTCCTTCACACAAGGCTGCCCAGATACAGAGTGTATCAAAAATCAGGTTTCATGATAGGAAGATAGGGGCTAGATGTATGCTTTCAGAGCGATTTGTTGATAGATGCATGGTAGAACATGACTGCAATGGACGTGGCAGCGTCATGATGTTTGGGGCAATCATGGCAATGGGAAGAGGAAAACTAACATGGAGGAAGGAAGAGACTTCCTTCATCCATGAAACTAATTATAGGGTAAATGGGACTCAAAGAGGCCTTTGCTATGTGGAGGAGATCCTGCCAACAGTCACTGAATGGTGCCAGCAACATCCTGGGCAAGTGTTCCAGCAAGACAGTGCACGGCCAAATACTGCACAAGTCAGCATGCAGTATCTCCAGCAGCACAACATCCAAATGGTGCCACGGCCAGCCCGATCTCCTGTCCTGCCCCCATTGAGCATTTATGGATGTGCTTAGTCGTTGGATCTGGGACAAGTACGACCATGGATGTCTGTATTAGACGTCCATGGTACAACAAACTTGCAATCAACTGGTACACAGGCTCACAATCCAGTGTAATTTTATTATGTAGACAAGTGTCTCAGGCTGTGCCCTGGAAACAAATCAAACATGACGTCAAAGGAAGTGATGTATGAAAGGGGAAAGAACATCCATTTTAAACATGTTTCAACAAATATCCAAGCTACCTTAGGCCCAACAGAAGTATATGTGTGGTTCTGGTAACCCGATCCACCTGAAAAGGCCTGACCCTAAATGAATTTTATGAAACGTTTAGAAAAACCAACCCCCTCCCCCCCTTTGTCTCAAGCTGCCCTTCCCTAATAAAAATAGCTGCATAGCCAAGGTTATTATGTGAAACAGCATAGCCCTGGTTGAAAGATTTTATTCAGAAAGTGTGCCGTCATGTTGCATTAAACCATGCCTCTTTTGTCACTGCCAGGGATTTCTTCTGACGTTTTTTCAGTTTAATCCCTGTGGATGTCTCTTGCATAAGAAATACTTTTGAAGACCGGAATGCTGGACTTCGTATTTTGCAATGGAGAGCTAGTGTTCTCTCTGCTGTATTTCAGTAAAAAAAATATACGTATCAGTAAGGCGCTGGCAGGAGTTGAACCCACACTGATTTCCGGAGGTTGAAGCGACTGCTCTAACCTCAAAACTATCTACTGTGACCTAGTCAGTGAGGCACGTTTTGTATCTCTTATCATCAGGCAGGTAGAAAATTAGTCCTAAACTGTTTCTTGGATTAAGGTGCTGAAAAGGGTCTCCAACTGTAAAATTGTGGCAGTGACAAAAGAGGCATGGTTTAAATAGGAGATACCACTTGTTATTGGGATGTATTCTGAAAACCTGTATTATTAATCCCTCCCACCAAACGGTCGGGATTTATAATGCAGGCTTTCAGAATGTATCCCAATAATGCGTGGCATCTCCTATTAGTAAAGTCAACTCAAACACAGCATTTTATTTCAGCTTGTCTGGAGGGTTAACTTGAGCCAGGGTAACAGCAGAGCTGCATAGCCACGGCTGTTCAGTGAAACAGCATAGCCACAGCAAAGCTGTTCAGTGAATCATTATCGTAATATTTCGCTGGGTTCCAGGCGTCCGTTTTCAGAGTTATCAGGGCAAACAGTCATTTGCGCACTGAGTAGTGTAAAAGGCAGTTGTCATGGTCAGTCACACATCCAAATGAAACACGATACCTTAAGCCAGCAAATCATGGATGTTGATAAGCACCATTTTGAAGATGGTGCTATGCATTGCTGGACAGTTGCACAAAAATACATTTGATTTTGATATCAAAGTGAATCGTGCCCATAGCATACATTATATCATTATTGATGCTCTAAATATTTGCAAAATATATACTTTGGCTTCATAAATATCATAAATGCGCCAAGATTGCCCCAATAGTATCATCTTTAGCAAACAAATGGGTGCGCAATCCACAATTTTAAAAATGGCTGCCAAGTCCATTACTTAGTGCCTATCGGATATTTTGAAGAGGTACTATAAAAATATGTGCGTGATTAGTGTTAACGGAAAGTTAAATTGTCGAATGAATGTAATGTAAAATGTATAATGGGACTTTTCCAGTGTGAGCATTACCTAAAAATGTAAATACAATGCTTTATAGTAACCAGTTGTTGCCGGCGGTTTGCCCCAGAAAAGGAATATTGTATCAGCCACTGAAGTCGCCACCAGGCTATAAATTAAGTAGCAGCACTGGACACAGGAGGCCACCCCCCCCCCCAACCCACTAAATCAAGAATGGAGCTTAGTGGAGAAGGTTGCCCCGATAGTGGATACAGGTCCGAGAGTACCGGCGGGTGTTATATAATTAGTAAAAAGCTCTCCATAAAACTTAAAAGTCGAAAGCTTAAGATTAAAAAAAAAAAAAAAAAAAAAAAAAAAAAAAAAAAAAAAAATCGACACGGTGGTAAATCAAACATGATATTCATTTTGGCATTATGGTCTACAAAGTGCGACAGAATGAAATATGTAGGCCCACGCGTGCAAATTAGAGATTCAAGGCCATTGTTCATAAACTGAACCGAAATTTTTTTACTTCAAAACATAAATTTATCTTCTGTCTGCACCGACTACAGGCGGCGGGCCAAGACAAAGGAAAGGCGTGTAACAACAGCACTTGTTGAACAAAAGCGAGCATGGTTGATTACGTTTTCTGTATTTGCTTGGTCGCACCTGTGCAACCTACCTACTTCATCTAGTTTCGTCCCTTTGCAAGTCACATACCGCACTACCATGCTAAATGTGAATATAACAATTCCCCACGAGACAAGACTTTTTCAAGGATTTTTCGCTTTTTCTTTTTTTTTTGCTTTTATCCTGAAGGTGAGAAGCAGAAACTCTTTATATGGCAAAATTCTGTCAACCTGGAATACATAAAAGGTGGAAATATCAATTGACATGAAGCAGCATCAGGTATTTATCCATTGTAACCAATGCAGATTATTACAGCAACAGATCCCTATGATGTAATATACATCCATTGGGTACATATTCTAAGTACAAAAATATCGCTTCTGACTTTGTTGATTTATACCCTACACATCTTTCTGACGCAAATTTAAGTCTTCCAGTGAGAGTAAGACGGAGTCAATAGCTTTCATCTCACGTGTTTGGTCCTAACATGGCAATAAGAAAAACTTTTTAATGGAGGATGTTGAGGTCTCATCAACAATTCACATTAAAAATGTTTTGTGTTACGAAGAATGTAAGTATACGTTTAGGCACAAGACGTAGAACAATATGCTCATTTTGGTGACCTTAAAAAATTGGCATACTTGTTATTCTTATGGTACAACCATAGAATGCATAATGCAACATCAAGCAGGCTTCTTGTAGCATGATCAGTTTCATTTGATGAAAATAAAACTGTAAACATCATATCAAACATGTAATGTGTGTTTTGGTCTCTTGTGAGTGGCACCTCGTTACAAAGGATACTTAAATCATAAAGAAAACTTACAAAGTATTGGAGAACAAAGCTAAAAATTTTTTGTATTGACAAAATCGTTCATTTGACATAAACAGACCACTTAAATGCAATCACACTTGTAAAATCAAGGGGATAAAGGTGTCCCGTGCTGGCCTAGTCATGTTTGCATTTACAGTAGTTGCACACTCGATGGCCTTCTATCTTATGTACTATGTACTAGCCATTAATTCTGATTTTTTCTAATTAACCATACCTCATATGGTATTCACTGTTGAGCGTACTGGGACACCCCTACGTGAAAAGAGGAATCTGTCAGATGGCATGTCCGGGGTAGGTGAAAATGGTGGCCAGGAAAGGTCAAGGTTCAAAGGTTTCACGCGGGTAATTCAACCTGTGAAAACATACACAAAATTACCTACCACTTTGTAATTCACTTAATGGATTACAAACATCAATATATTCAAAACAATTGTTCACATAAATATCAGAAAATATGGGCATGATTGGGATATTTTTGAGAAAAATTGCCACGGCAACCAGCTCTGCGTAGTACTACTTGCAATATCATTGCGCCGACACAGTCAGGACTCCAGCTGAACCGCTGTGTGCACTGGCACCAGTGTACATATCCTGATAATATTTACTTGAGCTCAGACTGTACATGGTTTCCCACTACCAAGCCAAAATCTGCAATTCTGCTAGCAAAATTATTAGAAATAAAGCACCTTGCATCCCCGGGTGTCATATCTTAAATCGCTCCTGTTACCTCAGCACGAGCATAATTACCCTGTAGAACCTTAAAAGGAAGCACTAATTATAGAGCACCATGTTCCATATTGGTTCCGTTTTGCCCCGCACAGAATGGTCAGTGACGCCCTCATTATCTGATTATCTAGAAAAGAAGAAAAGGTGTTTAAATTGAGTTGTTGCTTCTGTGTTGACAATTCCTGCAAATTATGTCTACTTTAACATGGTTAGAATATTTAATACAAATGTAATTCATTTGGTAAGCTCATACAGTGAAAAATATATGATAGCTAATCCATCATGAAGTCACTTATAGATGGATGTGAGTGCTGAAAGGATTTACCTGTCTGAGCCCATTTTGGTATCATAGGGTAGATTTTATCTACGTGGAACTGGGCTGCACTATTATTTTGTCAAATATGTGACTAATTATCTGACGAAATGGGTCATTTTCCAAGAGGCCTCATGACAGTTTTTGTTCCCTAGCTGTCATGAAAATGACATTTTTCAACAAGGTGCACATGTCTGTACATTTCTGGTCCTATGACTGAGCCCCAGCATGTGCTCTTAACGTCCTGTGTTGACAGGGGCACACTTATCAGTATCCAAAGATACTGTTAGATCTGGTTATGTATGCAAGCTTAGTGCTGCATTCTGGCCAGTCAATGCTGTCAACTGTTGCTGGCATCACCTTTGAGAAAAGGGTGAATTTTATTTTATATTTCTGCTTACTTATTCAAGAGAATAAATGCAGGATGAATGCTTCGACATGCAGCCCTCACTACGTAAAAAGATTCATCACATTATTAAGAAACAAGAAAGAAAAACGTTTATGTGGTCATATAGTCCTCATCCCAATGGAAGACCCATTTAATGTTACAGTAGTCCAAGGCATCGTTGGGAACTGCCTTTGATAATGTGATAAAATGGAAGCACAGGTCCTGCCTATGAGCATGCGGGGATGAATAGGGTTACATGTATATTAGGAAACTGAAAGGTTATTTCAACACCATGGGGTTACAAATGGGGGTGGGGGGTGGAGGAGGCAGGCATTTCTTTCAGTCTGTCTGTTACCAAGCTAGCCATTCTTTACAATATTCAACTCCACTTACGTATCACCCTTTCGTAATTTGAAATTCAGGCTGGTTTTGCCAACTGGAATATCCTTTATTTGACTTGCAGGTAGTTAAAACGGAAATAATGGACTTCAGCAAGTGGATTGTACCTCTGTAGCTTATTGTATTTTTGACTGTCCAATTTTGGCACAAATGCGAACTTGAAGGATTCTACAGCATGTAATTTTGTTACGCAAGGAGACGTTCAGTTGCTGGTGGGTGGAAATGTATGTTTTCAAGAGAACTTCTAAGCTGCATTGTGATGTGATTGTGTATATCGACCTTGAACACTTGAACTTCAGTGACCTTGGCTGTATGATTATTCATGTTATCTCACTTTTTTAGCGTGAGACGACAAGCACCGAGCGAAGCGAGTGCTCGTTCTCAGGCTCCAAGCCATGTAAGTGGGATCGAGTGGAAGACTGCGAAGTTTTCAAAGTCGAGACATATTCCGCAATTTTTGTATGAATGAAACATTTGAATTGCGTCTTCCAGTCAGGAATGAAGCCTCATGCGCATTGAAATGATTGCTATGAACAAGGTATTTGTGCCTACGCTGCCCGTAAGCTGTCGCTAACATGGTGGCGGGTGCTCAGCGACAAAGTGCTCTTCGTCATGCGCCAAGCCCCTGTGCTCAGCGGCTGGCTGCCTAGTTGTTGATATCGCGGTATTTATGGTGCGCTTAAGCAGGACCACCAACAGATTTTGTGAGACTAATTTCGTGTGTGCTTAGAATATCAGTATTGTTATGGCTGTCTTGCTTAACCTTGTGTAAATTTACTTGGGAACTGGACTTTAGTATTTTAGTGCCTAATAACTCCATCTTGCAACACGTGAAAACAACCAAAAGCATTTTGGGGTAACTACTGCCTATCAAAGTTCCTAGGGTGAAAAGTATAAATTGAAACACATAAAATAAAATAAAATACATGAAAAGATATTTAAACATTGACATAATAATTATTTACCTGACCATAATTTGAACTTTGTCACGGCATCGAGCTTTGTAACCAACATGTCAAATGTCAGATCCCCGTATACAAATGCACAGGTAGATGTCAAAAGGTTAAAAATATTGTTGTTGCCAGCTCATGAGTCCCTCTTGCCATGCTAGCTCTCTCTGGGGCCATACTATACATACAGATGTAAGATGTGCGCACGGCCGTGGCTCCAGGCGAGTAAATGTGGTACTTTATTTCCCAAGTGACACTGCTATAAAGCCATGACCAATGTCCCATCACATTAATTGCTGTGCCAACTGGGAATATGCAGATGCATGAATAATTGCAGGAGTAATCTAATTCAAAATGATGAAAATCATTCTTGTTTGTCTTGTGCCAAGTCAGAATAAGGGAGTAACAAAGGGTTGACATATGCCTATAACAAGAGAAAAATTCTGTACCCATGTGAAACCCGACTGCTTTCCCCGTAGCTACCGAACACCTATCAAAACTATCTGTTTCCTCGGAAAAAAACCATATTAGCATATTGAGGGAAGGCATGGAGAATACTGTAAGCCAATGATAGAGTACGTGTTCTGAAGTCTTCAAACGTTTTACATCATGCAGGCGATATTTTAATGTAAAAAGCAAAAACTACAAGAATTTTCAAATATAAACTGTGTCAAGAATCACACATGCTTTTGAAACCTTAAGGCCTAGCATACAGATTCAGCATGTGTCATTATAATGATTTTTCCCTTCCAGTGTAACGTTAGCCAAAACTGCATAAGCGTTCCTTGGGGGGGGGGGGGCGAGGGGGCATTATAGCCAAGGCACACCGAGGAGAGTCCACAAGGAAAAAAATCCCTGTAAATGCGTTTATGCTATAACGCCATTGAAATACGTTTGTGGAAAGTTTGAATCTGGAATCATCATAATCATTCAGATAAGCAGAACTTTGGTTGTGGATTGTACTGTCCAGTAGTGGAGTTAATTCCCAAAACCATGATCTAATCATATGTCTCTTATGTCTTGGTTATGTGGAATGACATGTCTATTATACTGTGGTTATGATGAAATTATATGTCTGTAATAGCACAGTTATGATTGAAACATGTGTCTATTATGGCGTGTTCTACCCAGGGCAGTGGGCAACAGCCAATCAGATGGCTGCATTTTAATCGTTTACCAATGTTAGTATCAGCACTAAACTGGGCTCCATCTAACAATTCATAATGAATTTTTCAATTGTTTTGTGATGATGGATAACATTTATCTATCCAAAAGAAAATATAATTTTGTGTTTCTATGCTTTAAATTCGAAGCAAACAGTTCGAGGTGTTGAAATTTTTCGAGCTAGGCCTGAACGGTTTGTTAACATACATGCTGCACCATCTGTTGACAGAATTGCAAACTTCTGTTTGAAACAGTTGACCTACCGTTTCCACTATTTGACATTCCTAATCGATTCTAAAATTTGATATTAAAGCTGAACACGCTGTTTACTCACAGTCTAACAGTATTTGTATGTGTGTGTGATATTCTAAGGTTTATAGAATCAATGGAACTCTTTGCTTGCATTAACGTACAAACACTTAAATTAAGTGCGGTAATTTGGCACTACGTGTGGTGATTACAATGAAGTGCCACTTACTCGGAGATCAGCTGGGTGGCTGGTAGACCTGTTTAGGCCTACTATGCAAAATGTGCTGCGTTAGGGGTAATTATTAGAGTTAGATTAAGTCTAACCATAATAAAATAGACTTTCATACAGTGATTGTGTGGATTTTATGACCTCCGTCGGTAATGCAATCCACACAATCACTGAATGGGGAGTATTAAAGTCTATAGTTATGATAGAATGATATGTCTGACGGGATCTGTATACAGTCGGAGTAATAATATAACAAATAATGCAATTTTAAGTGATGAAGTGGCAATCTTTTCAAACATGTTTAGATATTGTGAGACGGAGCACTATGTACTCCTGATAATCAAAATGTGCCGAACAATTTCATACATTGCTATATTAGGTCAGGATGACATTTTAGTCACCTGCACTGCATGTCACCATTGTAGTATAAAGGGGAGATTTTTTGCCAAGATTTTGCCTGTTCTAGTCTTGATCAATTTTTAGACATCATCGTTCTTGTATCATGAGAGCTATGTTATGCAAATATTGCTGCTTCCTTTCTAGATTATATATTGAACATTATAGTGCAATTAGTTAAAACTTAATTTCTATTTTTCTGGAGCTGCTGTTAGCGTTACTATGTTTTTATTTCATTGGTTTTAAAATCTGGTATCATAATTTTTCCAAGGCTTGTTCGTGCTCTCAAAAATAACGGTGTTAATCATTCTGTCTATCAAAATTTCGTGATGGTGGTGCAAACGTTTCCTTATTTTAATTGTGATCAGACTCTTGATTTACTTTTAAAGATTGCTTCGTAATCAAAATCGTTGAACATTGAACATTTTTCGCAACGGAAGTATCAAAAAGGGTTTTATTCATTTCTATTTATTATTGATATCTGGTTTGCAAACATTTTATTTCAAGAAGAAATAGGATTGACGAACAAGCACAAAGCACTTATGTGATTCCCTCTACAGGTTGTACACCATAAGCTAGACGACAATTCACAATTAAAATAACAACTAAAATATTTAAAGTAAAGCTGTTAGAATTTGATTATAATACAGAGATAATTTACCAGTACATGGTACTTTGCATCAAAAGCACTTGATCCCTAGGACATCAATATTGATTACTTTTGATCTTGTAGGGTCCCCGTATTTGAGTTGTTACATGAGAAACAATACACAAGTCTTCAGGCAGCTCGCTGAATATTGTTTTATGAAGAGATGCATACAAGGGCGGTCGAATTAAAAGTACTTGATTGTCGGTTTAGTATAGCCAGAGAAACAACGAGAAGCATCAGCAAGATTGTGTTTGTACATTCACGTGTGTGTGTGTGGGGGGGGGGGGGAGAGGCGGCACTGGGTCGAATATACATATAGTACAAAGCCGCCCAGTGTTCCACAATAGAGGTGATGGGGCACTTTTTGAAGAAAATTATATAGCTTGTTCTTGAATTGCAAAGAGGTTGGTACGTTTCGTACACAGTAATCTTAAGAATTCTAAAGTTTAATAGTTGATGGAATAAATGAAGTCAAGCTCAGCGCATGTCGACAAGACATCATTGGAATTATATTGGTTTTTCTAAAATCGTAAGTGTAGCGGAGTTTTGAGGTCTCCTGTAAGTATTGCGGAGCAAACCCATTGACCATTTCGTGTGTATCATTATGTTTGTGTGCCAACACAGACATATTGTCTTTCTTTCTTTCTTTCTTTCTTTCTTTCTTTCTTTCTTTCTTTCTTTCTTTCTTTCTTTGTATCTTTCTTTCTTTCTTTCTTACTTTCTTTCTTTCTCTCTCTCTCTCTCTTTCTTTCTTTCTTTCTTTTACAGGCAAACTTGTCAGACGTTTCATTTTAAATGTATTATACGTAGGCACCCCAACCTTGGCACAATTATACTTCTATAGATGAAGTCTTGCCTTTTCATGTTGAGAGGTCATGCTTTTTTTGAAATTGTAAATCTTCAATATCTTATATACTATTGCAAATGTGGTTCCGAGTATATAGAAGTTCGATCATAGCAATGCAAAGGTTATCTTAAATGTCAAGGTCATGCCAAGATCAAAGGTAATGTTAAGGTCAAAACTCAATTTTAGGTCTAAATGTCATTTTAAAGGTCAAGATTCGCTTCAGGTAGAGGTCATCTCAAAGTCAAAGGTCATTTCAACGTGAAAGGCCACTTTCGATGGTAGCTTTCTTCTAGCCATGACTTGGCCAATTTTTATCATGTTGGATCAAATTGTAGCTATTGTAACGCTGCACATTTTTATAAATTACATGTGACCTCTAAAGGTCAAAGGTCAACGAAATTTGGACCTTTGAAAGTTTCATCCAGCCCTAACTCGGCCAATTCCATCCAATTCTAATAATGTTGGACTCAAATTGTAGATATTGCAACACTGCACATTTTTGTAATAACATGTCACCTCTACAGGGCAAAGGTCACCGTCATTTGGCCCTTTGTAAGTTTCATCTTGCCATAACTTGGCTACTCCTTTGAAGGACAATAATTATACACTGCATTTAATACACATGTTTCAAATACCTTACCTACGCAACTCATAAAGAAAGTTGGCCAAAAATTTCGTTTTGATTGTTTTGAGTATTGCTTATGGATGGGCGTTACGTGGGCATATTCCCATGGTATATTATATTCTGCATAACTACAGGCATTATGGTGCTTGAATGAAATTTTGTTTTCTTCTGAACAGATAATTTTCTCTACATATTTCTGCATATTAAGAAAAGAGGATTTGATATAGAATTTGCAATGCATTTCAAGAAAAATCGTCATTGATTTATATTTTTGTATATAATTACTATGGCCAACCCCTACGCTTGTAAAGGTGTCAACGATCAAATGTATTTGCTGCTTAACTTTATTTTTTTATTCTTGAAAAAGAACTTCAACAGAAAGGCCAATTTCAACTTGAAGCATTAAATCTAATTTGGAGTGGGGGAGTTATTATGGCGGCTATGTGCTCACCCGCTAAACATTTCTTCCATTAAACTATAATTTGGAACTGACAGTTTGTTTGAATTGTAATTGAAAGATGACTGGGGCAAGCCTTCCTTCAAAGATGTCGTCAAGTAGTAGACATATGGCGTCATGTTGAGTTTGGACTTACCCTTGATCTAGTTTTCAAGTTTGTTAACTGATTATAGATATCTTATATTTTAACTCTTTCATTGCCACGTTTTGGACTGAGTCAACAGCTTAGCTCCGTGCGGTATTGGGAGTATTGCGCGCAAAGCCCGCCGAAGAAAGCTGTTGACCTGGGATATTATATTCTTTTTAACTACAGGCATGCTGGAACTTCAATTAAAGGTCTTTTTGCGAGGAACACGAATCTCGCAGCCTTATCACAATTCAGATCAGTTCCTTCTGTGCAGTTCGATTTCAGTAAGCACTGAAAGCGTTAAGGTAACTTTCATACTAGACCTAAATATCGGAACGGTAACGGTATTTAGCCATTATTTTGCAAAGATCGGTATGGACTTTTTGCATTACAATCGGTCAAAACCGTACCGAACCGTTATACTCAGCGTTTTATACATCGAAAATAAAACATACTCCATAGGTAGTTTTGATTTCGGTATGCCTATAAAAACGTTACGGTAACGTGATCATCAACCAATATGAACAGACCAAAACGGAACGGTCTAATGCCAACTTCACTTGTGCTATATATTTAAAAGCGCGTGCGCTGATTGGCCATTAAATAGCACACTGCTTGTAAACAAACCCGCGTGTTTCAACTCACACGTGGCAACAGCATAATATATATGTAATAATAGACAGCTTGTGGTTTTGGGCCAGTGCAGAAGTCAAGGGAGAAGAGGCATTCCCCCAATGCACACGCATTCATCAACATTGACCTACATGATCTGACAAAATGGCAGGTCGCATGTTGTCCCACCATGGAGGAATAAACTAGATGGAGGAACAACCCCCAATATACATGCCCAAGCGCCTTTGTTTTGCAATTCAAAACTAATTTATTCCTCCATGGTCCCACGAAAAAACTTTAGCATCAATAGAAATTTTGGCCGAAGAAAATATACAACTGCAACTAAAAAGAGTATTCGCAAATTGAGATAACGTTATGGTGCGTGCATGTTATGGTAAAACAGCATCGGTAGGTGAATCGTTATGAGTGCTAATATGAACGCACGGAATCGGAATGGTATCGTTTTTGACGAAACGGTGGCCATTCAGAACGAAGGAAAAAATTGAGTCCGTACGCGGGAGTCACTTCCGTTCAACGAAGAGTGGCTCATTTGGAATCGAAACGCTTTGCGAGGAATAAAGTGGCCCAAGTGGGCTAAATGCGTCCAAAAACTCAATCATTAGGCAGAGGTTGAGAGAGTGGAATGTGACGAATTTAAGATATATAGATTATATGTGTTGGGGCAGCAGAAGGTGTTTAAAGCAGGAAAAAGCGGGGGGGGGGGGGGAGGGGCGCCGATTTTTGTTTGTTCCCTACTAACCCTAATTTGTATTTTCGGTGGACAGTGACTTTGGCGGTCAGTATGAATGGGTTCGTATCGACCAGAATATGGTAACAACCATTCTGCTGGTTGCCCCTGTGAGTCAAATGTGTTATTAACTCATCGAGACACATTGAGCCTCAATGTGAAACAAAATTCCTATGCACATGAATATAGTATAAAATTGAATGGATTGAAAAGTGACATCAGCTTGAGGCAAGTTTTAAGGTCTTCGATCGTAATTTGTTTTTATGTATTCTCTATAATTATTATAAATTGTTGATAGTTGGTATAAATACAAAGTCATATATCTCATTTATCATTTTAGTGCAGGTTTTCATTCAACATTTCCAACTATATATATTTAATAGCAGCTTGCATTTACATGTTTGTAATGTCGACATAAAAGGAAACCTATCTATCTATTCATTGATTTATCTGTCTGTCTGTCTGTCTAATGTCCCATCCATCTATCCATGCGTCTGTCTGTTTTATAAAGTACGAGACCATTACGCGTCAATATCATAGCCGAAATTGAGTCCTAGTCGAAAACGCTCTAAACCTTGACAAGGCCATCAACATGAGTAACAGCAAGACTTGTATATACACCGAGCAATACATTATTTATTCAATATCCAAAGAGGCTTGGGTGTCATATGACATAAAATAACGGCTGTCATGAAAAATAGAAGCGGGCAGCAGTTTTCAACAATGCTAGAGAAACTGGACCTAACATCCAAGCAAACAAGAAAATTCTATGATCAATCCCTTCAGCCATCAAACAAGGGAGGTTGAAATCCAAAAAGCAAGTTCAAGGTTAACATACTGACAATTTTATGATATTTTTGCATATCAGTAAAGGAATATGAAATACATTATGGAGTAAAGCATCTCTCTCCTGACTCGACACAGGACGAACAAAAGCTAGTAACAGTATGAATTGATTTAATGCTAGTAACTCTCAACTGTAGGAGATATCTTGACTCACGCACGCATGTATAACTGTGTCAGCTTCAATTGTTAGGTTTACATATTTACTACATCATTTATATGACACCTCACATCTATCTGGTACCTATATAATTAATTGTCACAAAAAAAAAAAACAAAAACAAAAAAAAAACAAAAAAACAAAAAACAAAAACAAAAAAAAAGAAAAAAAAAAAACAAAAAAAAAAAAAAAAACAACAAAACAAAACAAAAAAAAAAAAAAAAAAAAAAACAAAAAAAAAAACCACCAAAAAAAAATGTCCAGCAAAGTTCATTGATAAACAAGAGAAAACCACGTGGTTGAGGCGTGGCTATGCGAATTGACCCCAGTACATGAAGTGGTCTGTGCCACACAGCTGCAACCTATTAACCCTTTTAGTACACTCCTGGTATGTCGCCGGTTCAAATACATAAAAAACGCAGCTCATATCCATCATTGAATAAATAAAATGTAGCTGAGTCAAAAAATATTTAAAACATGCACCTTCATATTCTTTTCAAATACAGAATAGACAAATACTGGTGCTGGATCGTCTTTCAAATATCCATATATTTGTAAAGATCAGTTATCGTCGATGTTTAGTTAGCTCCATTAACGCATATTATTCATTTCTCATATAGTTGAACACGAAGTCAATTCAGAAGTCATTTTTTCTGATGCTTGTACATACCTGGTATTGACACCCTAAAGAGCGAACAGAATTCTTGTTTCAAGATCAACTATTTTATAAGTATAGCAGCTATGTGCTGTTTCGTGTTTCAGCTGCACCCTAAAGTTATGATAACGTGTGATATCAATTGCCAGGGACAGATTTGTAATTTCCATAGTAGCTTCGCGGGTGTTGAAAGTTTTCAGCAATTCAGGAATGTTTAAAAATTTTGTCGGAGGTCCAAAGCATACAGAAAGAGAAATAAAAACGTTCTAAATAAAAAACAAAACCTTGTTTTAGTGTGCCGATTTGTATACTGAAAGCCAATGAAATCGCACTGGCATTTTTCCTTCAATGTATATTTTTTTCAGAAGGCATAGCTTTGTTTAAATCTTACATTTAAAATCCTTAGTGACCCTGCCTGTAATAATCAAGCAACTTTGTCTTCCCAGGCACCATTGCATTCAGACACTTATTGCATAATTTGAAACTTTACCCAAGGGTGCCGACATATCATTGGGTTTCATCTTTTGGGTGATTTTCAAAAGTGGCTTCCATTCGCTGTGTAAATAATCAAATAATCAGTGACCATTACGCATCAAGATGGATATCCAAATTCAGTCCGATTTCGAATCCGTCCAAATATGACAAGTGAACATGAAGATGACCAATTACATACAAGTTTTGAACATTTATCAAGTCATGCATCTGCCACCAAACAGACAATATCCACAAAATGATATTCACTGTCTTAAAAATAAAAGTGGGCAACTGTTTTCAATGATGCCTAAGAGACTGCGCCAAATTCCGTGTAAACAATATTCAACCATGATGCAGAAATGACACTCTCATACGGCACGGTGTTACGATTAACAATTGCTAGTGGCTACTACTCCTTAGAATGATACAGGCTGGGTATTCTATTCAGAGGTGGCACTGGTGCTCAATGCACCATCAGCAGGCTGGTTGCTCGTCATCAGGAAACAGGGTTCACAGATGACAGGCCAAGTCTAGGACGTGAAAGACTTGTCACAGTGGTACAGGAAAGGCTGACACCACACTTCCATTTGTGAGACAAATTTCTGAAAGCAAGTCCCACAGCCAGAGAAACACCCTCAGGACACAACCCCTGCAGATGGAGTCTGGGATGAGGCGACGTCGGCGGGAGAAACATTTGAGTACCACAGGACCTTTCAGTGGAAATCAGCTAACCCCTGCTCGCTGTCACAGCGCCTGGTATGGTCCCGTCAACATGCCTACTGGTCCCAGGTATAGTGAGAAGACCAAATGAGTCATGTTTTCTTACGGATCCCACTTTTACACAGAAAGGGCTCACAGCTGGCAACGTATGTGGTGCAGACATGGTTACAGGTATGGTGGCTGCTGCATGGGTCCAGCCAACCAATGGGGTCGTGCTGATGTCATGGTTTGTGCTGGTGTTTCTATGCTTCATGTAACTCCCCTGGTTTTAGTGGTGGATGGTAATTTGACTGCTCGGTGGTATATGAACACAAATGTTCAGTCACATCTGCTCTTTCTCCAGAAGCACCTGAACATCGACTTATTCCCGGAAGATAACGAACATCTGCACACGGCTGGTGTGACCATAGCGTTTTAGGGGGCCAACAATGTTGGTGATATGCCCTGGTTAGCATATTGACGAGACGCTATTCCAATTGACCACCTGCAGGACCAACTTGGCCAATGACTTTCCAGAAGGATGCCCTACCCACCCAGCTGACAACAACTACTCTAGGCCTTAATAGAAGAGTGGGGCCTCATACATCAACACAGAATACAGAATCTGATCGAAAACATTCACTGCAGATGCAAGGACTGTGTAGCTTGTGGTGGCCAAACATGCTACTAAGATGTGACATTAGAAATTAGAGGACACTGAGAAAACTTTACACGATAGCTAATAGCTATGTCATCCCTCCATGTCCTTGAATATTCTTGCTTCAAGCAAAATGTTGAAAGCTTTTTTTATGATAGAATGCTTAGTTTATGAACACATAATGAAAAATTGAATATAAAGCCTGCCATGCATTTTCTCCTCCTGTAAGTGTATATCACGATCGGTGGGGATGACTGCCTGAGTAAGAGTGCGTGGCCTACATGTAGGTCCATGGGCCTGTGTAATGATGCGGAGGAAGATGCTGGCCTGACTATTTATTGCAGATGAAAACGATGAACGACAACTAATCCTTAGTGGAAATATACAAGATTACCAGATTTTTGTATTTTTTTTTTTTGATAAGATATTATCTTTCCTGTTGATACACGAACTTTCAGTTATCCGAACCCCACTGAAAATTGAGTTCGTCCCGCTTGATAGGTTTGAACGAAGGGGGAGTACTAGTATATGAAAAATTGAAGGTTTGTGTTCAAAGATATTTGTGATATGGCTGTAGCTTGCTACTCTGGCTATGCACCAGGCGAACCTGGGAAATTATGAATGTAGTTGACATGAATAAAATTTATTTGATATATAGCTGACCTGCAATTTGTGAGGGATTGTAGCAGATGCATGAGATCGTGAGATATTTGGTTGAATTCACTTTGGCAAAATGGACATGCCAATATATTCGTATATCTGTTTTTGTCAAGGGTAGGCGCACATGGGTTCAACGGCCTTCACTTACACGAGAATAAAGGGTTCCAGAATATGATTCGCTGCCTTTAGGACAATGCGCGGCGTAGCCGCTCGGCAGCCATAGTTACGAAATAAATGCAAATGGATCGACACAAGCAATATGTGAACCAAACCTCCAAAGAACAGGCGTCGCGAGCCAGTTGCGTAGTATGCATTGGTTGCTTCCCCCATGCAATCCCACTACTCATTCGGGTTCTTGCCCCATTTATCTCATTTGCGATAATCAGACCTAAAGTGTTATTAAGGTTTGCCACACTAATTATGCGTTTATATTATTTTCTTTGCTTGTTAACTTCGAGCAAGTAATTGGTAACACGTTTCAGGAGCAGTTCGTCTTTTGTGATTAACAAAAATTTTACTTTTAATTTTACATTTCATGAAAAATTAGAAAATTCCAATCATGGTTCACGAAAAAGGCATTGACCTCCCATATCTCGCTATACTTTCTGCAATCAAGAACAACACATCACTTTCACCCACCCACGACCTTTGAAGTATGCATTCCATATTTGAGCTCAGGGCTGCTAAGTTTATGAGGCTCAAGGTTGTTCCACACATGGTGTGTTTTAAGTCCATTGTGACTATGGATCGATTCGTGAACACCATTGTCTAATTCCAAGCACTCTCACAGGATTTGCAATAATTGCAGATACTATTTTTGAAGAAAATCTATATTGCTGCAGTAACAAATAAGCAGAAATTGGTCCTATCTACACTATAAATATACGAAAAACCAATGGCAGAAATGAGCAGCACGCTTACGTTTATGCCTTTTCTCTTCGTAGGGTTGTATTCATTTCTTGTAGTGGCCAAAGAATTGTTTCAGTGTGTGTAGATCTCCTGTTTGGTGCTAAATTCTCTCTCTCTCTCTCTCTCTCTCTCTCTCTCTCTCTCTCTCTCTCTCTCTCTCTCTCTCTCTCTCTCTCTCTCTCTTAAAAAGTAAATTGAGGGTATCAAATTTTCACGAATCATGTGAAATTAAGATTTTGACTTTATCTTCACATTGAAAATAACATGTTAGGACATGGCATTACGACAAAAGAAAAAAGAACCTGCAAAATGTACAACGCCTGACAAGACCACACGAGGCAGGGCGAGAAAGGACAAGACAAAACGAGACTCAACAAGACAAGACAATACAAGACAAGACAATTATATAACGTGAAATCAAATTAAAAAATGAAATTAAAATAATAATGTAAATGTAAAATAAGGAAAGTAAAATCAATGTAAGAACAAATATACCCTTTTGACCAGAATGCATGTGACTCTTTTAAGGTTTCCGACTGTGAGACCATACACGTGGACAGAAGTATGTACAAAGGACTTCTGTGGCCTCTTTGTAGGACTGCCAATGAGTCAGTGTCGCCTAATAACTGTTGGGCAGTGCTAATATTTCGTGATAAAGTGAAACTGACACAAATAGTCTACTTGCGTAGCCTGAAGCATGTGAGACATTGTGTATCATCAGTTCCTGTTTTATTCATCTGTGCCCAAGTGAGTACTAGAATCATCAATTTGAAACCTTTGAAAGAAGTTGTCTTATGTTGGCCGGATTTAAATATTGAAAGCTTAATTTGCGGCAGCCTATATAAACAATCTTGTTATCTTTATGGGCACTTTTAACATCCCATAAAGAGTGTCTATGCTGGAGCAAAATTACAAATGTTAAAAACTTGTGACAAGACTTTATAATTAATGATACTTAGCATTGATGGAAGAGCGTTATCAAACATCCCCATCCAAAAGAGGCCACATTTTTTTTATTCGTTTGTGCAGTAACAAACAAGACGAACTGCTGTCAGCAACACACATACTCTCCCACTTGCATACATGCATACATTTGATATTATTTAACAGTATGTATCTTGTAATATGGACAAATTTTACGACAATTAAGCTATAGGATTGAGAGAATATTTTATGTTTGCCTGGCAGTAAATAGGTAATACCACATGAAGCAAGTAGGGTAATCGATAGGCCATATAAAGCTATCAACTAACATGTATCACCATCAAGCAATTTTATTTCGTTTTACACAGACAGACAGACAGACAGACAGACAGACAGACAGACAGACAGACAGACACACACACACATGGTGTCTTATGAATTTGATAGATAAACTCTTTGGTTGTGTTCTGGTAAACAACTGGAAATTAATAATTTGTAACCGAGGTAAAATGAAAATGAACCAATCAAAGAAGCCGAAGAGACCGCACTTACGAAGATAAACTACGAGTAATTTTTAGACTTATACATAATAAAAAAAACTTACTTATTTACTTAGATATTCTATCGTAACTAACTGAGCACCCATTTATACCTAAGTGACCGCTGTTTGCCCTCCCCCCCCCCCCCAAATACTGTCCGATTGGACAAGTTCTCACTGTTTTGTCCAAAAGAAGAGTCTGGTCATGACTTCAGATGCGTCTATAAGTAATGTCTGCTCAATGTTCTGTATTGTGCATGGCTTTCAGTTTTCCTTTGAAACTGGTTTGAATAAACTGTGAGGTTGAGGTAAAGTGATGTATAGCAGCACCTCATTTTCGCGTGAAAAAGTGAATCTATGCAACAGGTGGACAGGTGGCGCTACAACACCACTAATTTGGACACCGTTTTCTCTGAGGACATGCTGTATGCAGATAAGACGTTACGAAGTGCTTGCTTTCTTGCAGTTGATCCGTCATGCATGAATTTGTAGACGCCTCAGTCAAGAAGGTGAGATATAATCCGTCTTATAGGGTTGCATGACTTGTAATGCCAGAGAACCTGATGTGTACTAGACTGGACTATATCAGTACAAAATTTCTGTTTTATCCCTGAAAAGTTTTTGTTTGCTACTGATCAAAGACGGCGCATTCCACCCTGACACACTGTGCCAAGACTGATAACCGACGGATAAAGGCGTAAGTTGAAGACACATAAAAGCCGCCCTCACGATTTTAATTCCAACCATAAATGGTTGAACAATTGCGATGGCTACCGATACTTAGAAGAGTTCCTTTAATATGCTGAATCGGGGTGTTTTTATGTCTAACATAATTTTTTTTTGGCAATTTGGTGAAGTCAATTTTTATCATTCGGAACTATGCAAACAGTGTGTCCAGACGAAACGGGCAATACGTTAATGACAAATGAGCATAATTTGTTCCATGTTACAATACACAAGTGACTGCCAAAGGCGCCATTTCCATCCTCGGATACGCTTTCAAGCAATTCGAAAAAAAAAGACATTTATTTGTTGAGATGAATGCATGAAACTTACGTGAATTCCAGTATGTCTAACTGTCAACTATCTCATACTAATGATAAAGGAAACGGATTTGAAAACGGCATGCACGATCCACTGCAACAACAGAACTACAGCTTTGTCAACCACAGTTTCACAAAATACAGTTTTGTTAATAACAGTTTTACAGAATGCTCAAAGGTTTCACCGTTAAGAATCAACTATTCCATCGTGTTTTCTTTTCCTTATTAGTATGATACGAACCGCTATTCTGAGCAAGGTATACGTAGTTCCTTAATTCTTGGTACTGCATTTTTGCTGCAGGCATGAATAACTCGGTTTACAGCTTAATAACCTCACCTCTAACAACGCAGTATTGGGTCGGTGGGTGGATTGGTGCTGGGGGTGGGTGGCTATAGGGTCGTTTGATTGTGCATTATGTGAATGTTTCGCCACGAGCGGAACCGGTTCATGCGATGAGCACCCACGCCACACATAAATTTGTGGCAAGGTCTAGACTATCTTAAGTTTGAGATTGGTTGTTATCGGGCTCGTGGAAAATAATTCTGGTATTCCCCTGTCTTGACATTTCCTAATGATGTTTTCATATACCATTAGACTTGTGATACATGCCACGGTAGGCCTGTGTTCAATGTCACAATTGAACATGAATTTAAGCAGAAAACTATCCGTGATAGTAATGATATTGTTTCTTCAAATACTGCCTTTTACACTGGAGCAATGGCAGGTCGAAGGTATGACCGCGACATGTAATATTTCTTAATACTTCCTAAAACGGATTATTTACATAAAGTAATTAATCACAAAAAACAATAACCTGTAATTAAAGTAAGTAGCAAGGAAAATAATGAAATAAAGAAACCGAATTAAAAAAGCCGGAGTTTCTTTGGATGTCATGAGTGTATCTTGTAATAATTTATGAAATTACACCATTTATGGCTCTTCTTTGCTGCACCAAAGTGTATCAGAATTAATTATTTAGCCCTTTGCCTGTCTGTTCGGGTAGAGGGTCGCAAACGAAGCTCACCTGACGTAACATTTATGGAAGGTGTCGGCCATATGCGCATTTGTGCCCTTGTCACAGAATCTTGCACTGATTGTGGTATGGGGACACATTGTTTTGTACTTCTTAGCCAAGCCGAGCATCTAGGTGACAAAGAATTACATAATGACCTCATAACATCAAAGGAAAACCAGTCTTAGATCCAGGTGGACCCAGAGCAAACCACGGCACACACAGCAATAGAAACATAAGAAGTTCACAAACGAAGTATTCGAAACCTAAAGCACTGATACATTTACAATGCCAAGAGGTTTGATCTTCCTGTTCAGCGGCTGAAGATATCAATTCGGATCTCTCTAATATTAATCAATAGTCCAGTGACCAGGTGGTGACAGTAATGCTTTGAGAACAGATTCAATGATTATTTCTCGGAAATCTAATCCAACAGATCCCCCCCCCCCGCCATTGTCTTCCACGGTCATGTGTTGCAAGACGTTGACCATCATAAGCACTTTAGACTAATTATTCGTTCAGATTAAAAATGGTCCGGTCACATATCCCACATTTGCAACAAATAAAAAAAAACAAAAAAAAAAAACAAAAAACAAAAACAAAAAACAAAAAAACAAAAAACAAAAAGAAAAAAAAAACAAAAACAAACAAAAACAAAAAAAAACAAAAAAAAAAAAAAAAAAAACCGAACCCCCAAAAAACGAAGAATTTGTAATTCGGGTAGAAGAACTTTTGAAATTATTTATATATCTGTTTTACGCCCAATAATGGCAAATGCTAGTCAGTTCATGGTAATGAAAAACTAGAAAGTGTTCATTAGATGCCGCTCGTATTGTTACTGCTCGATCTATGGAACCAACAATGCTAAGTTATACGAGGAATATTGATAGTTGACTCTGCTAAACGAAGGGAAATATCCAAATTGACCTTAATGTATGAACTTGTAAACAATCTCACCCCCGATTCTGTATGTTCCATCATTTATAGTGCGTCTCCTGTAGGTACTCAAACACATGTACCCGTCACAGGTTTGATCTTACTCATTTTCGTGCTCGAACTGACCTTTTTGATGTATCTTTTTTTCCTTCTACAGCCAGCCTCTCGAACCAACTTCCCCCCGAGACTCGAAATTCTCCTTCATTGCAGATATTTGAATCTAAAATAATTGAAAAAAAAATCCAAAAAATTCCTCGGCCAATAAAATTCCAGGAACTTTATTGTATTTGTGTCTTTTTGCCCAGAACCACTTCCTAGTAGTCAATATCCTATTCCGCAGTTCGAACTCTTTACTCTCCATAAGCTAACCTGTCCCTGTCTCACCTGTATACATATGGAATTACTATTGTCTATATTGCACACGTTCCTCTGTAAAATTTTGACATAGGCTGTATCAGCCCAAATAAATTAAAGGGTCTTCAGCGGGTAACTACTCAACATGTTTCGGAGTTTATAACATTGGCGATAGATTTCTTTCAGTTCAACAAAACACATATGTAAGCCAGTTAAATTTGCAGTTATTTAAAACTGGTGTAAAGGATTCTGCTAAATGTTTTTGTGGCTCACCTAGGGAAGATACATGACATTATTTCTTTATCTGTCTCTCATGTGCTGCTCCACGATGAGCTTTACACGGCTCAATTTCCTGTCTTACACCATTTACCATACGAACAGTACTATGGCTCTCGTGAAGCTTCACTTGAGCAAAATGTCGAAATTTGTTTAGCAGTGCAACAATATATTTCTAGCACGAATCGTTGTAACACAATAGGTATTGGCTGATTCTGTAAATTGTATTGCATCTTTATTTGTATGTATATAAAGTGTGTGTGTGTGTGTGTGTGTGTGTGTGTGTGTGTGTGTGTGTGTGTGTGTGTGTGTGTGTGTGTGTGTTAACGCATACTTTTCTGTTTTTCCCAAAATTCTTTATTTCTTTTTTCTTTACAAATAAATTTGTCCGACACTTTTCTCTGACACTATTCTACATACAAACTCCAAAGTTGGCATGATTGTACCTCCATGACCGGAATTTCACTTTTTTATGCAGAGGAATGAAGATCTTAAAATTATGGAAATTAGGGTCATTTGAAATGTAAATCTTAAATATATTCTAAAATATAATAGAGATGTCATTCCAACTTCAACTAGGGGTTTATTGACCATTGCGAATGTAATAGATCAAAAATAAAAGTTGTAGCAATTTAAATTATGCGACTTAGCAGCATTTAAAACTTTAAATCTTGAATATCTTCAAAACTATTATAGATAGGGGTGGTATTTTAACTGCTACTCGGGGGCTATTTATCATTGCACATGAAATTAATCTAAAGCAGAAGTTATAGTATTTTTAATTATGCTAATTAGCAGTATTTGGATTGTTCAATTTGAATATCTTCAACACTTCAACACTAACATAGATAGAGATGTCATTGCAACTCAAACCAATTGTGCATTGGCATACCAATAAGCTTTGAAGACACACACACACACACACTTATTTGCTATGCAGCAAATCATCTTTATCAATCTTTTCAAAAATCTATGGTCGCTCTTATTTACCACTTTGGTGATGAACATTTGGCCTCGCTGTCTGTCTCTTTTCTCTCACTGGTGCGGCTGAACCTGAATGGGGAGGCGAACATGGAGATATGTGAAGAGTATAATTGTTTTGTTTTAAACATATTCTATTGTGCAATTGGGAAGTGGGACAGGTCTTATGCAAATTCCTTTTGCAGAGAAAACAAGTAGCACAGGACAAAACGTCCAAAGACAACCATAGAGAGGAGTGGCCCCATGGAATGCACGGTGAGAGTAAGATGCAGGCTAACATGGTGACGCACACCCTCTAGAATATCACTGAAAAGAGACGACGCAACAAAAACAAGGTAGACAGCGGGAAAAAAATTACTAAAAGAATTGTTTGATTGGATGATGATTTGGAAAATTATTTGGTTCACCGATAATTGTTGAGGTCGAAATCATGTGAGGGCACTTGTATCAAAATCTGTTTGTGTTGGAAAGGTAATTTTAACCGATAAAAATATTGCTTCATTTTCTAAACCAGAAGAATCATTTAAGCGGTAAAGTGATGTTTGTAAAGTAAAGGTAGTGATAGTTATTATGACCGAATATTCGAGAATATATGCTATAAGGGCAAGCAAAAAGGTATCGTCAGACATGCTCTGTCCTTTGACAAAAGCTATATGTTGCAGAATCTTTAATGCGAACACAATAAAGACGGGTGTGCTTGATCGAGAAAGGAACATTATCACCAGCCAGTTGATTTCCCTCAAAACGATTAACATCAAGCTCCACCCAGCCACCCTTGACTCAGCATGCTTATTCTAATAAGGGGCTTACGATAGGCGCTAAAATGACTTCAAGTGTTTCACGACTGTGACGATATGGCAGCTATTTCAAATTGTTCAGCTATTTGGATGCCTCCAGATTTAGCTCAATTAACATGACCAGTCCGTTTTAAATCAGGTTTAAATGTTACACATAAATGCTTATGTTCATTTGCGATAGTAAGTGTATGGCCATGAAAAACTAATGGAGAGGAACGGGAAATTGACGTTTTCTAGAAATCAGCAGTGAATGTAATACGCCATTATTTGGACCACTCGCCGGTAAAAGACAGATTAGTATTTAAAGTAGCAGATGTTGTCACTGGATCATCGACAGTTAGATAGAGAGTAATGCCATCAGCAAAAAGTTTTATTTTAGAATAGACCATGTCAGTGGTGTCGTTATTAAATACGAGGAAGTATTGAACCTTGTGGAATACCTTCATTAAAAAAAAACATCCATTCAGAGGTTTGGCCTTTGATGTTGGCCCGTTACTGTTAATCATAAAGGTGGCCACGGAACCAAAGGAGTCAATTGCCGGTTATACCTTTTGTTTGTATTTTATGTAGTAGACCCTCACGCCAACACTTATCGACAGCTTTGCCCCAAATCATTTTTGCCATTATGCCATAAAAATGTCACACGGAGTTTTTTCTGTTCGTCAACTGCCAAACATAGATCGTGACACAGAAGTTACATTTGATAAACAATTTAGTCACTGGGAATTAACACAGTCTGATTTCCTGACATAACCCTGTTATCGATGATATAATGTTTAAAACATATTTTTTCACACAACCTAACAAATATAAGTCTGTAGTTATCACACGAACTTTTGTCACCTTTAATATAAAGAAATTAGGTTTGCCTTTTTCCAATCGGATGGAAAACACTTTGTGGAAGGGAAAGCCTGAAGACATTGGATACAGATTTATAAACAGAGGGTGCAGCTTCGGTAAGGAGTCTAGGTTCGATTAGGCCTAGTTCTGCGGCATTTGTGACAACTGCGCTTCTGAAACAGCCTAAAATATGTTTTTTCCTGGAAAATTATATCATTAAAAACATATTTTCCGTGGAACAAGATTTTGGCACTGACATGTTTGTGAAGTGTGAAGATAACATTGGTTCAAGAAACAAAAAAGATTAAATAGTTCGGCTTTGGCTAAGTTGTAAAAAACGTTTCCCTTCGATAACCAAACAGGGAATGGAAAGTTAATGTGGAGGTTCAAGAGTTTCACAGTCTCTCATGCGGTCTTGTTTTTTCTTTGGGTTTTTTGTTTTGTTTTTTGTTTTGGTCTACCGCGTATTAAAGTGCAGCATAACTAGTGCTTTCTCCTATTGGTATCCATAGGAACATAAAATCAGTATCGTCTCACGACGGGAATGATTATTTAACTAAAAACAACAAAAGAGCTAAACCTGTTTGTTTTTATTAGATTTTCTTATCCAATCAAATTCAATATAACAAAAGGAGCGGTCGTAACTACATTCACATCTTGACGTTCACTAGCAACGAAAGTAATCTTGTACCATAGGTATAAAAGCGACGGCAACGCATTAGATGCCCGCAGTAAAAATGGCGTCAAGTTTACAGCGATGGAACAGCTCGAACATATAATAGTTTGCCCAGTTTTAAACAAAAAAGAGACGAATTATAACAAGCAGGTCGTCTGATCAAATGTCAATCATTCTTTTGGTACCAAGGAAAATAAACCCAGAACCAAATCATGTGAAAATACATGTAATGTAATGTGCGTCTGAATGAAGACTGTACTCGAGTTCTGCCAACAAGTACAGATACACGCAATCAACAATCCAATCGTGGTTTGAGACACACACAAAACACATGGTGTTGTCGCTGTGGGTACTACAGGGCCAACGATATCACAAAACCGTATGAAAGTGACTTCTTCTGTGAGAAACATAAGCGTTGACTTTCATCACACAGTAAACATGATACATCAATTGAACCGGAATATCTTGTGTAGGGACATACGTCTTCATAAACGCAATGTTGATCGTAATATTGATTAAAAATTTCAAGACATATATTTTCGAAACAAATGCATCTTGATGTGTTCGGTCTTCTGCAAACTCATGCTTCACCACAGATCGATTAAATACATTGCTGAATGCTGTTAACACAGAAGTGTCGGAGGAAAATATCAAAATTGGATTAACTATTCAGGTGGTACTGCTATATATATATATCAGAAACACCAAACCTGTGTATAATGCATTGAAATAAATAACGTTGATATTGTTTGGATAACATTCCGGAATATGTTTTCGGTACAAGTGACAATATATATATATATATATATATATATATATATATATATATATATATATATATATATATATATATATATATATATATATATATATATATATATATATATATACTGTTTGTATCTCTCTTCAGAATTCTATGTTTTCTGGTAAAATTGTCATTTTTGAACTGTTAGTCATCGTCATCTTTGAATTATAGCATATATGAAATTCACTTGGCGATTGGGGGGAAACCAGCAAATATCCTGAAAAAGATATGGTAGAAAGCAAAATAAATGCCAAGGATGTTATATCACATTTGCACCAGTAATAGTATTCTGCCTTCGGATGTGACAAGGAGGGGGGGCATAGAGGTATAATGGGCAAAGAGGCCATCGATATGTTCGTCCGCCCGACAGTATATCTCAAGAACCCTTTTAGATAAAATAATGAAATTTATACCGGAAATGCATCATATCAAGCTTATGTGCTTTCTAAATTTATTTTTGACCTCGACCTATTTTTAAGGTAACAACACCCAAGAACATGTCTATTTTGGCCATTTTGATTTATATACATGGTGCCATCGAAGCCTTCCCTTTGGAATTTTTAAGAAAGGACCCGTGTAGGGGGGTATTGAAGGTATATTGGTATTTTGGATGACCTATAATATTTTCAAGATCACATGGCACAATAACATGTCCACTTCGTAGCATTTTGATCTGAAGATTTACCTTTGATATTTGGATCAAAATGCCAACATGTAGGGACAAATCGAGTGTAAGATATTTTGGATGAACTTTGGCTCTTTTTGTGGTCTCACCAACCTATATCAAACAAGCATTGTATATGGGACGATGTATCTATCAATATAACTTAGCTTCAAATGATGCCGACGTTGTTAGAATAACCATTAAATTTGGACTGCATCGATAGATAACAAAACCAACACACAGCAAAGAACGCACACCAGATCGCATCGCTACAACATCACGATGTAACTGCAATTTTGTTGATGTTTTCTCGTTACTATATACAGTTCATTTAATTACTTTTTTTGTCACTTATATCAAATAGCAAGTACGTATTCTAGCATTGTGTTTACACATAATTTATACATACTGTTAACAGCTTGCCTCCCTAACACACATGCCATATCAGCATCTCTTTAAAATCCAAAGGTGTTACATTTTCTTATAAAAATTATTGCATTATCAACACTTACTTTGATTTACCGTCAAGCTTTATTATTGATAAGATAGTCTTCAATAATAAGTTGCATTGTATCGCTGTGATAAATTGTTTCAACTGCAAATGTGCACAAAGTCATATTAAAACTAGAACACTTCGTATATTTTGTTTATTTTTCATTGCAAGATTATTTTCTCCATGTTGTTTGTATATACACCATATCACACTAAGAAACAAACTTCGGATGCGATTAAATATGTATACATTATGTTTAGCTGGTCCATCATTTCAACAAATACGACAACAGTTGCAATTGTGGAAAGCCAGCATACTCCTCCTTGATACACAGAAGATGGTCTGGAGTACAACCGCAATAAGTAGCGCTGCATTTCACTTCGTAGCAGCCTATCGAAATTGTTCTGTAGCTAACTCAATTTTAGACTACTAAAATACTCCGAACACAGATGCAAATCAGGAGTAATAATCGATTGAGTTACTGTAAATGCATGAACTAGTGACAATATTTTAACATTACGAACTTTAAGTGGTAGACAAACAATAATCACGAGGATGGAGAAATGTATTTATGCATGCTTTATAGATCATCAGTCAGCATTTGATACAGTATGGCACCAATGTTTAATGTTAAAAATTACTCAATTATGACATGCAGGCTCATTTCTATGATATTAGTGTAGATGTGTTCGGCAAAGTAACGAAACTGAACTTTTTTCTGAGATTCTCACACAAATATTGTTTTGCGAAACGGGTGTGCAACAAGGATATGTTTTCAACCCTGCGCTAGTTACCATTTTCATATTAGATGGCGAGTACAACACTGTGCAGTTATACATGCTAGAAACGTCACTGTCTTTTGCATGTGAACGATTTGATCCCGCTGTCATAAATCCAAAATGGCAGACAAAAGTATTTTGAAACACTTTATGTATATTGTACGGACTGGAATGTTAACATTAATTGCCATCAATCCAAAGCAAACCCCCTTTTCTTTGAAAATCCTCGCGTAAATGGCTAAGTACTGGTTCCGAATAGTTAAACTAGATAACAAATCACTGTTAAACGCTTGTTTCCTCTGTAATATATGAGATATAAATACTGGCCAATTTCAAAGGCCACAAACCGTGCAAAACGTTATTTGTACATTTGGAATGATGTTGGTCGTGATGAGGACGAGTTTCCAACTATAATCTTCCCAGGAAACAGGTTATACAAAAGAGCACGTCTTTCTGCCGTGCGCGAGCAAAAAGGGAGAGTGTAACCGTGGCCAAATTTTAGGCTAGTTAGCACGGGCAGGCCCACATATGGATATGATTTTGATACTGAGGACCACTTTGGAAGTCCCTAATATGTGTTCATGACAGGTGAAAGCGTGTGAGAAGTGAAGGTGGTCACTGCTGCCTGTATGAACCCTCTGTCTAAGCATGGACGTACTATATGGTCCAACAGACCGTCCGGTTAAACTTCTCTGTCCATGAGATCTCTGTCATGCACTGTGCATGTGCTGGAATGGACATCTTGAGATGGAGGGTTTATCTGCGTCGGGGACTCTGGCCAGAGGTCACGACTCAAGACTAAAATTAAATTTATTTATCATGATGATACAACAATATAAAGGAATGAGACGGTATACGTGCAATTGTAACTATGAATTTAGTATACCCTATGCCACGCGTACATGGAAACTGTTTTGGCAACCTTTTGGTCAGTATGACTGCAGGTAAGGATTGTGATCTGCTATCTCTAAAGCCACTTAAAGTAAAAGGGCTAGATAATGTAAAATAACATTTGATTAAGGTATAATAAATACAATAAAGATCGCTTTGACAGGAAGGAAAAATGTGCACGGATGAAGAAAAATGAATAAAGATTCTTTGAATATGCCCATTAACTAGGATTCCTATTCCCAACAGCCATATTGAATATTAGATATCGAATCTCAACTCAATTTATTACTTCAAACTAATATCTATTACAAATGTAGCAGTTCGTATCAGTGCAGTCCTCTGAATACCGATTCGAAATGAACCTTGATGTATTTACAAATGTTACTCAAAGGCGTTCCGTTAATTAAAGCCGGAATGTAGGATCAGACTGCATTCTTGGTAGTACTTCTTGGAGGAAGGGTAGTGTGAGGTGTATTTCTATTTCTAGTATTGTGTTGATAAGTTCCAGGTAGTAACAAATACATATTGTTGAAATGGGCAGCTTCTGCATCTTAGAGCATTGGAAATAAAATGTCAAAGCTTTCAGTCGGAATAAGTCTGGTATTTTTCAGTATATCTAGGTTTTTGGATAAAGGTTCAGAGTGTGCAAAAAATTGTGCACTACTATCCTATTCTGTAATTTAGAAACTCCATAACAAGAGTAACCCTCAGGGTAATTAAGAATGGTTTAGACGAGGCCTAAAGAGATCATTGTAGATTTGCAGGAGAGATTGTCGAAACTAAAAATTACTCTTGTCAGGGTACCATGCACTCTGGCAGGCTTACTAGCAATTTAATTCACATGTGGGGTCCACGATAGGTTCTTGTCAATTTATAAGCATGGGAAGTTAAATTCATTGACTGTTTTCATGCTGGCTTTAGTAGAGAAGAGAACTGTTGTTAATATATTCATATAGCTGTTAATAAACAATTTCTGCAAAGACTTTGGAAAGAGCTGGAAGGAGGGAAATGGACTTGTCGAACAAGGTCATCTTTTTGTACACATGTACAACCTTTGCCTTTTAAAATTATTTGGAAAATACCAGTAACAAGGGACTAGGTATAATCAATGTTAAAGGAGATGAAACTGTAGAATTTGCTCCTTTGATGACTTTCAATGATAATAGATTATGACCAGTACTGGTCTTAGGTTTCAGGTTTTTCAAAATATTTAGAACATCAATGTTTGTAATTTGAGTAAAGAAAATACATTATTAATATTTGCAGCAACATAAGTTTTTGTCTGGTATGTTTGGGGAATTAATTCTATCTTTTAGCTGTGGCCCCAGTATTCATAATGAAAACATTGAGATATTCAGCTATTTCATGTTTATTTTGAACTTTTTTGTTATTTATCTTTCAAAAGGTAGGGAGCTTTTTTTAAGGTTAAGGACTTATTATGAAGTTTCCCATGCATTCTATATTGTTTTTGTGCATTTAATTGTCTGTGATAATATTTCTGTTTCATTTGTTTACTGTTTCCATCCAGTATTGTGCTGTATACATTATTTATGTTTTAAATTTATCTGTTTCTGTTGGTAAATGTTTCTCTTTAGCTTGAGTAAAAATGATTTCAAGTTTACCATAGTTTAAATTAGGATTTTGAGATACGTCTGTATCAAGGTAATCCAGAATATTTGTGTTGTTCAGCTCTGAACAGAAGTTACTTTTCGATTGATTGCCATTCTAGTTATGTTGACAAATATCAGGGGACCCACAAGATCCAGATTTGGGTTAGACAAGCAAAAGAGGAAAATGATCAGACAGTGTCGTGAATATAATGCCAGACATCAATTGTTTACCATGGGTAGTACAGCAAAATATATTATCAATTAAAAAAGCACGTCTTTCCGATATTCTTGTAGGTATATTAATTTTAGCAATTGTTGTTAAGCTTCAAATCTTCATATTCAGAGTATTTGTCTCTGGTATGTATTTGTAATAAATCTAAATTGAATTCACCAGCAATAAATTTATCAGACCGTTCATTGACAATAGCTTGAATATTTGGCGATACTTCTAATTTAAGAAATTGTTCAATCTCATCATTTGCGTCCCGATGTGGTGTATAAATATTGCTTAAACTGGTTTTTTGTTTAAATCGATTACTTGTTACGTCAGCACACTGACACTCCCGTAATTTTGGAGAGGTGTAATAATCACGCTCATTGTAAGTAAAACTTTGATGTAAATAAATGAGCAACCCACTATATACGCTACAAGTGGCTCGAAAAGGAATAGTCACATAATTATCCACATTACAAGGCGATACATCAGGTTGGTCCCCTTCAATCCAAGTTTCCTGACTACAAATAACGCTAAATTGAAACTGCTTTAGTGCTAAATTATCAGTTAATGCGCACATTTATATCAAATTTTGCATTTAAACATTGTATATTTAAACTTAAAACTAAATTAAAAAGTAGTGAACATAAATTCTAGTATGC
The DNA here is from genome assembly GCA_964020975.1 of Hermodice carunculata. Classification (NCBI taxonomy): domain Eukaryota; kingdom Metazoa; phylum Annelida; class Polychaeta; order Eunicida; family Amphinomidae; genus Hermodice; species Hermodice carunculata. The sequence goes on from OZ026617.1 coordinate 79,182,435, forward strand.
GCAAAGCTTATGAGTCTCAATATATGGAAATATAGAAGCTACAGAAATAGTATTATCTGAGACATCTGCATTTTGCAACAGCTCATTCAAATAATTTCATTCAATACCACCATTTTTTTCTTCAAAACATCAGCTGCCAAAACATCTGATGCCATAATCATATGTGAAAATTAAGAGAACGAAATTCACAGTAGACGCCGCGCTTCTTGATTACAGAAGCATGCCATCTTGGGATAAATATACCTGTAAAGACACAAAAGTCAGTTGATAAATGTATATCAACTGAAATTCACACTTGACTATAACCGACTAATCCATGTCTGAATTAAGAAATGTACATTCCAACTGATAACCGGTCAGAAATATAGTATCGTATATGGCCTCCATTGGTCTAGTACACAGCAGTGCATGAATAATGAGTATTATGGCTATCAGAATACACCAATATAATTTCAGGTTATGTATTTGTGTTATGAAAAGCAAGTTACCTGTAAAAAATATATACCTCAGTTGTGATTTCATGAATATAATGTACAATATGAATTAGAAAGTCATATAAAAGATCATAAAACATATGTTTCTTACATCTTATACATGGAATAGACAGGCCATTTAAAACCGTGTACACATGCAACTTGATTTTAAAAAAATGAACGCCAGTTATAGTTAGCAGGAAAGGCAAGTCATACAAAAATCACAGAGAGCACATGCTCTTCAGTATTTTCCACCAGATAAACAAAACAACAATGACAGCACAGAAATCAGTTATGATTTTGATAAGATCATGTTTGTAAATAACATAAAGGAAATACTATATGAAAAAAGCAGAGCATTCATGTTCCATGTATGTTTTATATTTAACAGACAAATCAACAGAGACTCCAGCACACCATGTTGAATTCACAATGAAAATGAAAAACAGCATACCGTAAATGCCATGTGAAAAAGATTAACAAAATGTTTCACATATGTTTTGCATTGAACACTTTGATCGATGCTGACAGTAAATACCTGAAACTCGAACTTACCAAAGTGAAAAGTAAACAGCATACCGCATACAAAAAAGAACTGATTATAAATTTTGCAACATAAATGTTTCATATCTGTTTTATATTAAACAGGTAGATCAATGGTAACACTAGACACCTGAATCTTTGGTTTGACAATAAAAATAGTAAACAGATTACAGAAAATTCCACATGAAAAAATAACAGTAATGTATGTTTATGGGTATCAGGTGGATGACAGTAAACACCACAGTTTCGAGTTTGGTATAATTACAAACGGCATATAGCGACCATTAAATACCATATAAAGAACCGTAAAATATGTGTCCGGTATGTTATGCATTGAAGAGGTAAATCTATACTTAAAGTACACAGATTGATTTTAATTTTCAGAAAAATGAAAATAAGTGTAAATATTCGAATTGGATACACCAAATGCCACATGAAAACGTGCAATATTATGGATCCATTAGCGAGAAGCAACCGTTAATAGGCCATTGGTAATATATATGTTGCATGCATGTATGACACTGAAAAGATAAATAATATTAGCAGTGACAGTGCATATATATATATATATATATATATATATATATATATATATATATATATATATATATATATATATATATATATATCAGTCTTGATTTCTGCATTGAAACAAATAATGAATAATAGAACACAAACAGCATGTGCCAAGATGTAACAAATGTAAAATACATTTTTGTCATATAAGTTGTACATTGAGGCGGCAAATCAGATGAATCAAAACTTAGACACCACAAAAGAAATACAATTTGAAAATGGGAGACAAAGATATTCATGAGTATATATAATGTTCATGAGTCCAAACCGAGATCCTACAAAAAGACGGATTAGTTATACCAGGGGCTTCCCATTGATTGCTCTTACATCGTATGTACATAAAACATATTTATTAAAAGCTGAACTTAACGTTCCACGGCAAAAGCCGAAAAAGGGCCTGAAAACAGACAAAGAAGTTGCCTGAATATATGACGCCATTATAACAGCTTTTGGATTCTTCAAGTCAGGAGACTCCCGATCCAAACGAGAAAGTGAGAATTTGCATTTATTTGCCTGCTACACAATCGTTCCGAATATGAATGAACGAATGAATGAAAATTTAGGATAATAAACAAAAGACATTCTTCAGAATATCTCAAGGGTACTTTTTTTCTATATTATCCCCTTATTCCATAATCAGTGGGAAATTCTAAAGAAGACAATACTTCTCTAATCGCAGTGGCTTTCGCCCACATGAACGTCAGTAAAAGGAATTTAAGATCCACCCTCCTGAGCCCATGAACATATAAGCGGACACAATCAATAAGCAATCCATGGTTTCCGATAATGGTTGCAGACACAGCAAAGGCGTTGTACACTACTGAATAATAAAAAAATAACAAAAACTCTACTAACCTTCACCTTGTCTAAGATAACAACAAAAATACGTACATACACACACGCAAGGAAACAAATACTGTGACTTACAAAAACACAAGCTTACAATGTGACAGGTACACCCAGAGTAATATTAGAACCCTAGTCAAATGTACCCTTCTGGCAAATATATTAGTACGTCTCGTTATATGTAAGTAGAGGCATAGTCATTGCCAAATTCCACGGTTATAAGATAATTAAGTTTTAAATTATCAGTCATGTCAATACTGTACGTTTTTGATAATCTGCTACGTCAAAATAACTAATATAAGACGGAAATTCTGAGACAACTGAACTTTCTTGTTGCTCCTTAAGCACAGAAAAAAGTCCCATGGCAAAGCAATTTTCAGGTCCTGGACCAGTAAATACGTTGCGGGTACAGGTGTGTCAGAACTTTTAGTCACGCAATGAATACAGGGCCTCAGGTGACAGGCTATTAAACATAAGGGAGCAAAGAAACTCCTGTCCATTTCTTGTCATATTAAGGGAATGACTATGCCTGATGATTTGTGGGTTTGGGAAGGGTGTCATTTTAGCATTTAACCCTTGAACCAGAAATCCTGTTGGGCTATGATTTAAGCAAATGCACTAGTAGCAAAAAAGTTAATTGGTTTTGACCCCTTTTCTATTGATAGTGTCACTGTCCTTGAAATAACCTTTGGATAAAATGACAGGTACAGTGTTAACAAAACTGTTAAATGTCCGAGACAAGGCGGTGAATATAGCCAATTAAATATATACCTTTATAGGGTTTCATTTGCTGGTCCAAGAACTACAGGAGCATATATGGCCTTTTGAATTAGAAAACACACACTAATACAGATGTATCAAAATGGCCACTTTATGTTTCCAAATGATATTTTTTGTACCTTTATACATTTTGCAAGCTTACGGGTGGTGTCAGGCACAATCACAGGTATTTGCGTTAAATGTAGCTCGAATGCAGTAGATTGAAAACTCTGGCAAGGGGGCCCATTGGTATAGAGGAAGCACTGTATAGAAACATAAATTAACACTGTGACATACCAAAGAAGGTAACAACTTCATAATTTGAGTTAATGTGCATGTCAAAAGAAGGGACCTTTTCCCCAAAATAAAGGTATTACAATGGTAGACATTATTTGTGACATTGAAGGCTTTGCACTACCTACATGTTAACATATCAAGATAATACACAAAACACAGAATCCATCATTTTCACCGGAAAATTACTTTCATTTCAAACCAAGCTTATTTTTTATATTGTAGGAAGATATCGGGTTTTGTGACAACAAAAGATAATGCTTGTAGCAAGAAATGTCTCCTCACATAGGAGGATATATGGCCTTTTGAATATGAAGACACATGATAAAACACATATATCTAGATGGTCATTTTATGTTTCCAAATGATATATTTTTTATACTTCTCTGCATTTTACAAGGTTCCTGGGTGGTGTCAGCTACAATTACAGGTAATATTTTAAACTTGTAGCTCGAGTGCAGTAGATTGTAAACAAGCGGCAAGCGGTCCTATGGATATAGAGTGAGCACTGTATAAAACACAAATTAACACTGTGAACTCTGAATACAAGAAAATAATAACAGTTTCATCATTTGGGTTGATGTGCATGACAAAACAATGGACATTTATCTCAAAATAAATGTATTACAATGATAGATATCATGTGTGACATTGAAGGCTTTGAGGTACCTACATGTGCACATATCAGGATAACTCACAAAACACAAAAATCCATCATTTTTTCACAGGGCCAAAACTTTCATTTCAAATCAAGTTTATTATTATTGTAGCAAGACATGTGCCTTGTGATGACAAAAGATAATGCTTGCCAAGCAGATGTCTGCTAATATAGGTTTTGGACCAGTAGAAACACTGCGGGTACAGGTGTGTCAGACTTTTAGTCACGCAAGAAATACAGGAACTCAGGTGACAGGCTATTAAACAGAAGGGAGCAAAGAAACTATTATCCATCTCTTGTCATATTAAGGGAATAAATATGCTTGGTGATCTATAGGTTTGGGAAGGGTGTCACTACAACATTTAACCCATGAACTAGAAATCTTGTTGGGCCATCATTTTATTTAGGTTTGCTTCAGAGCTGTCACTATGGAAGTAAGCATAAACAAATGTACGAGTAGCAAAAAAGTTAATTAGTTTTGACCCCATTTTGATTAATATTACTGTCCTTGAAATAATCTTTGAGCAACATGACAGGTACAGTGTCAACGAAAGTGTTAAATGTCCGAGACAAGGCGGTGAATATAACCAATTTCATATAACTCTATTAGGCTGGATTACTGCTCGAAGACCTAAACAGTGACAACAGCGGGAAGCAATGGCCGCTAACAAGAATATGAAATGATGATGGTCCAATGGTATGCGGTAAAAGTAAAAAAAGGGGACCCGACGCGAAACAAATTCCGGAATTCTGAGTTTGTACCAAGTAAGATATCCAGGCGTCTGTCCGGGTCCAAGACATTTTCAGGCTTTTACCAGGTAAAACATATATATTACCTATGCCACGCATGTGCAGCGTACAGCAAAGACTTCGTGGACACAATCACAAACGTTTATGTTGATCAGTACACCTCAATTTTGTAGGTAAAGATTTAGATTTCCACAACGAATACCAGGTGACCCGCACCTCTAGAAATCTCATATGAGGTTGAGTGGCATTTGTGCAAAATTGTTCTTGACCCGCACATATCTAATAATTTCTCAAGTCGTTGAATTAATCAATAACATGCATAGTGAAGCTGATTATTAGTAAAAGTTCAAAAAGGGATACCATTTTTATAGCAAATTGTTTAAACTACCTATTTTCAAATAATTATTTAGGCCACAGGTGAAAAAATGAAACAAAGGAAATTGCAGACATTACAAAAGCTCCGAAATGATTTGCAAAATTCCAGAAGGCAACAACTACAAAATGTAGCGCCAATTTGAGAGGCTCGAAAAATCTTTTTTGCTTTCACAAAGCTGTATGCGATAAAATATCTCTAAATGTTCACAAGACGACACGAGTTTTGTTCGTTGAGTGAATATACCCTTGGACAAGATTAAGGCAAATATGGGTTTCATCGCTTGTGTAGCACCATGCTGCCTATTTTAGATGAACGTAACGGTAGACAGCTGTTTAACTATTTTTTACGTGTACCTGAAATTGAAGTTTCTTCGCGTAAAGGAGCGCCGCTGTTTGGAACCTTCACGAACACAAGTATCTGATTTTGATGATAATTATAACCACGATTTTCATGGTGATGATATCGATTTTGTCAAAAACCCCAGAGAAAAGCCTCCAGAAATTGAGCAGGATTGTTTGTCTTGAAAGCAATCACTGATGACATCGGATTGTCCTTAAGGAAGCCATGCTAGCAGATGGGTGACAATGTGCCAATCACACGATACGGTTTGTACTTGAACTACGCGTGATGAGGAAAAGGACACTGGAGCCCTTACCAACAGTATGGCTGTGATAAATGCAAACACTGAGTTGCGAGTTCTTCAGCCAAGTACAAGGCGTGTGGTTGCCAATTTGAAACATTCAATCGACTTATCTGATCAGCCTCGTCATTTCCCAAAGGTTGAACTCGTCATTATTCATGAAGATGATGACCTGTTTCGCTCAAATTGGCCAAATTTTCTCGGACGTGAAATGTCGACTGCTCCTGTGTTTTGCTGAAATGTCTCATCAAAGTGAAATTTTCGCATGAAAATTGTAGACACGATCCACCAGGATAAATGCCTCAGGTCAAACAGGTTTCTTTTGCACGAGCATAAGAGATGAATCTGAGCGCGAAACCCGCGTGAAGGTACTTTATTGTCTCAGTTCTCAGTTCAGGCAGGTTATATGGCAGATTGACTACAACATACATATATGGTGGTGGTATGCTTTGCTGTATAAACCTTCCTATCGAAACCTGCAATTAAAAATGCTCGCTGGGGATTCATTTCTCGTCAAAGTTGTTGTGAGCCAACGACAAAGTGTGCAATGAAACTTTTTTTTCTCGAGTCCATTAAAAACACTTTTCTTTGTGGTAAACAAGCATAAAGACAACATCGCTCACAAGTGACAAATGAAAGACATCAGAAGAAAGGTTGAGGGAAACATGCATTTGATTTTCTTTAAAAATCGACCAAAACTAATATTTAGAAATCCATCTACCAATCTTGTCGCCATGGTTTTAACATGTATATGGGTTTGTCCTGTGATCCATGCAGTATTGTAAACGAAAGTTTCATTATCTCCCTTCTTATCTCGGGCAAATCATAGTTATCTGTTCCTCCTATGTATGCTATGGTCGAACGGTTAACTCCACAAGGAAACAAACATGAGACACAAATTTTCACACTGGATTGTTTAATTACAAGGAGGCAAAGTCTTTGGTCAAAGGCACCTTTCGCATTGCCTGGCAAGTCTTGCTGCGAATTCCACAAAGTAGCTGGTGCCCAACTTGGCAGATGGTCCTAACCCCACAAACATACAAAAAACTCACTAGCTTTTTACCATGCGTGTAGGTTTGCACTTAAATGAATCCTCAACGCACTATTGATGACCATTTTCATTATTTATACAAGAAAATTCAGAACTGGTATAGAATGAGTTTTTGCGATGACTCTTTGTATCCTAGCGTCAATGGATCGGTGGACAATTTTTAGCCATTAAAAATTAACCAGAAAGTGGTTAAGTGTCACCTGTTTGCTCGTTAATCCATAAATATACAGGTTATCTGGCGACGGCTTTCCTTGGCACACCCCTTATCCCGAAGGCGCTGGGAGAAACATATTGATTAAGTGCCCACAGTGTTTAACGACTATGCCAATCTGATGTATAAAGGCATCGCAAATAAGCGTTTAGATGTCTGTAGTTTGTCTAGTGAGGCACTGTCAGGGTCTTTAGCTGTGGGAGCACAAACACTCTGTGCGTAACTGTTACGATAGACTGAAGGATATACATTTATCCATTGAAAGTTAACTTGTCACACATGTTGTTTTGTTATAAATTGGTTAATTATTTAGTACTGATTTTCTCATGCAAAAATTTATTTTTGATTCAAAACATTATTAGGTGTATTGCAGTAATATAGCGAGCGTAGTGTGCAGACCTGTAACAAAGGGATAAAGGACAGCAAATTATTTACATTTAAAAGACGGTACCAATACTATTAAATAACAAACAGGCACCGATACATAACAAATTTCCATGGTGTCGTACACATTTAGTTGGGCTGGTATATCGCATAGTAGTTATAATGGAGACCATAAATGTTTGGATTTCATTGGTTTAAACATAATTATTTCAAAAACGATTGAAAACAGGCACCATGCCTATCTAAATTCCTCTCGTGGATTTCATCAGGCCTCCTTCTTCGTATGTGACAAACCAATGCTATAGTTACTTCAATTTAATCGTTACAGCAACGATATGTATGACAACCGCAATAATGCATTAAGTCTAATCTTTAAAAGGAATCTACGTTACGCGGATGGGCAATTTTACAGAACGACCTAAATTTTTTTATAAATATATCCATGTACAGGAGATGTGGTCACGCTTTAGTGACATCGAAAAGAACTAAAATATAACAATTATGTTGGCAAATTAATAATCGGCATATATATATATATATATATATAGTCCGTTGAAGAGGATGCATGACATCATGCCAACCACTCAGATTAGTGGTCACCGCATTGATTCTTTCTTTATTTCCAGGGTTTCAGATGGAGCATGAACATATTAAAATTCTTTGTGAAAAGATATTCAAATCAAGTTCCAACATAAATAGTATCAAGGCAGCATTTTTTTCTGGCCAGGAAAGTCTTAACGCAGCTTCCCCAGCGGCCGCTGAAGCAAAATTTGTCAAGCACTATAAAAATAAAAATACTACCAAGGGCGTTCATTACTGTGGTGTTAACGCCTACAGAGGTATTATAAATAGCCATAGAACTCTTTTACAATGACGCAATCGGCTGCAGCACAATGCTGTACTCATTCCTGAGTGCATTTTTAAAGCCCTCATAACTTCAAGTCACAGAAGTTTGTTTATTTTGATGTTTCGGCTTTTTGTCACAGAGTTGCAGGTGTTTTGACTGTGTCAACTTGATATAGAGTATTGATTAGATCTATCCACAAAGCAAACATTATGTTCTTATTTTATGATGCACAGTAAATTACGCAAATTTGATACTAGTGAGAAGTCTATGTTTGTAACTTCGGGAGATTAAACGAAAGTTGCAATACCACTTTGAAGTTACATTTAACACTTTCTTCATGTTTCTGGGGCCCGTAAGACGTCAAAGCTGATCACTGGGTCACATATATCTATATTTATCTGACAAGCAATATCATTTATAATCTGAACCATTAAATTCCGCTTTTATGTTGTCAACCACTGCATATCATAATGACATGCGTCTTAAGCATTTATTTACTGTTTAATTGCCAAGTTGTTATCTTAGTCAACAAAGTTCGTTGACGTGCCTTATCGACTATTTAAATTCTACGTTTGTTCAGGGAGAAAACAGCTTTTCTTGATTTGCTGTATCTATTGACTGTTTACATGCTAACTTAACTGCGCCAACAACTTTCCTCGACGTGTGTTATCGCCTTCATATCTCAAAGCTAAGTGTTAACCGAGTGAACGACTTGCCTGACGTGCTTTTGTGACTGTTTAAATGCTGAGTCGCTGAGTCAACAGCTTTTGTCGACGTGCTTTATCTATTCACTATTTGAATGCTAAGTTAACTGTGTCAACAACATTTAACACTTTCTTCATGTGTTTAATCTGTTGATTATTTCAAACTTGAGTGTTAACCGAGTGAACTACTTTCCCCAATGTGTTTTAGGATCTATTGACTGTTTGATGCTATATTATCAATTGACTCAGCAACTTTCCTCGACATGCTCAAGACGCAATGCCCGGAGCGTGCTGGGGAAAGCCTTACCCGGGACCACATTTGGAACAATTTATTTAAGATAGGGTGTACTAGTAATGAAAAAGGAGGCCAATTTGCGAAGAATTTGAATCTGTAATCGTTATAATAATCAAATAAGAGTACCACTCTTTCGAGATACGAGGGCGAATGGTTAATACTGAGTAAGATGACACTTAAGCATGCCGAACCCTGGAACATTGTTCACCGACGGACATCATTCTGCTTTTAAAGTAACAAATGCCTCATACATATGTTACAATATTGCCGTAGCGAAGACGTCGGAAGTTAATAGACGGGTTTGATGCTTCCGTACGATTGATTCTTCGTGCAACGAAGGAAGCACCTGATTTCTGTTGTGTGGCAAAATTCGTAGCACAAATGTGTATTAAGATCGCCATTTCTACCATTATTAATAATGCAGCAAAGGTAAGATGACTTGACAACAACAACAACACCAAAAAAAACAAAAAAACAAAACAAAAAAAACCCCAAAAAACACAAAAAACCCCACCCCCCAAACAAATCAAAACCAAAAGAAAACCAACCCCCCCAAAAAAAACAAAAAAACAAAACAAAACAAAAAAAAAAACCCCCAAAAAAACCCCAAAAAACCGAAAAAAAAACAAAAAACAAAAAAAAAAAAACCAAGAAAAACCCGAAAAAAAACCGAAAAAAAAAAATAAAAAAACAAAAGAAAAAAAAACGAAAAAAAAAAAACAAAAACAAAAAACAAAAAGAAAAAAAAAACAAAAAACAAAAAACAACAAAAAGACCGAAAAAAAAAACATTTGCAGGCGATCTTTGGTTTCTGATGTTTCCACTAGGGGTGCCCCGTTTAACATCCCCCCCCCGAAAATGATGAACTGGGGGGGGGGGGGATCGGGACAGTGACCTTCAAGGGCTTCCTTTATAAAACTGAATCCAATTTGGGTCAAGTGATACACCAAATTTACCCTGAAATGCCGTTTTTTTCAGTTGAATGGCGAACTTAGTGTGAAAGAACACATCAGCGGGAAATACGGATACTGCTAGAGGAGATGTTCTTCCGAGCAACCCTTGCTATAACCTACTTTGCCGGACACGCTAGAGAGTATGCTGGGTATAGCGTAGATCTCAATACACATTAGAATCGACACTAAGGTTCCCCGTAGTGGCGATGACATGCAAGAATGATACATTTCCTAGACAAAGGCAATCTGTAACCCATTTGTCCTGAAGGAAATTCTTATTTACCTTTAACCGTTTACTGTCACGTTTCCACCACATATACCATATACCTGGTCACCAAATGAAGGTCTACGATGCTCAAGAAATGGTCCAATGCAATCCCACAGCAATTAACAAAGCGGGTTTGCACCCCCACCCCCTACATTTAGAAATATACCTATCTACGATATACCCACCCCCTGTTTGGGCAGGATCTGGCCAAAAATAGGTTCTGAGACAGAGCGTAGCTGACTGAAACGTCAGTTGATCTCACCCAGTTGCAGTTGCTCTTCTTAAGAACCCCACAATGAAAACATTAGTTTTCTACCTTACAACGACTTTTATTTTAATACTTAAAAGATGTAGGTCAAAGCATAACCCCTTTTGATACATTTTGTACTGTGACAAATCTATCAGACAATATTTACACCCATATATATAATGAGACTATTACTCCTATCCAATATATCGCAAGGACAATCACATAAGGGTAGCTATAAAGTCAAATTCTTATTTACATGCGTCAGTCATGACATCAACAAGGTCACGCAGTCACTTGATACATTCAGAAGGAAAAGTAATATTACATAAATCTGCACTTATAGGGTCATTCAAGGTCAGAAGGATTCTGTCAAGGTCATGGGGTGACTGGGCATACTGAAGATCAACGTTTAGGGTTAGGGTGCTTGAAGGCGAGCAAAGGGTAATCTGTCCAAATCAGACCCCTTTTCATGCAGGGTTCCTTCCATCATTGGATAGTGGTAACCTCAGTCGAGGAGAAATTATAAACCCTTTTATTATTGTCTCTGACCGCATGATTATTTTTACATCCTGATGTCAAATAATTTTGGATAAAACGAGCCTAATAAACAACACTATTTACATGTCCAGACTTGAATCCAATATTCCAGACACCATGTCATTCCGCCGAAAGCCAACTAAATTGCAATCGTTTTGGAGCCAAATCATGTACATATAAAATATGTATGTGTGGCTTTACTATCACCCACCGGCTTATAGTAAAGACCTCTGCACAAATAGCTTCAGAGCACCAGTTCCAATCATATGAGCATCATGAACTATATAGCGGAAAAAACTTTTTCAGCGATGTTGATGAAATCACACCAGAAACCGTTTGATCCATCCAGATTCTTGTATCAATACCCGTGATTCCCCGATTGAAATAAAACAAAATGTCCTCTACCTGCCTGGCAACAGGTTAGCAACAATAAATATAGCAATTGTGTTTCTTTGCGGCCCGTGGTATTCGATTTTTTGCTCGACAGTGGTCATTGGCGCCCTACGCAAAGCTGAGGGTACTAATGATCACTGCAGGGCCGCAAGTCGAATTCCAAGGGCCGCACTGTGATCTCAGCGAGATAAAAACAAACATGATTAGTATTATTATTCATTTGTAGTACTTCCAAGCAAATTATGAGTAAATGCATTACGTGAATATAGGCCCTATATATATATATATATATATATATATATATATATATATATATATATATATATATATATATACTTCGTCATTTATGCCCGTAAAATGGGTGCAAATTTCATGTGCAGCCCGCAACCTCGCCGTTTTTTGCCCTTTGTTATGGTGTTAATGTGTAGGTAATGCCCTATTAATGAATGATAATGGTAAATAGTCGCTGAAAACAGTTACACTGGATCCAAATCCTCGCTCTTTAGAAGACTCATAATAACACTTCAAGCTGATTTACATGCATAAAAATCTTGCGCCATGTTTTATATTAGGTAATCAGGCCTACGCGCAGATATACTTCTACCTTAAGGAAAGCAGGTCAAATACATAATGCAAAATCAAGATTTGAGTCCTATGAACACGATGTGTAACCCATTATTGAGGGCAGTAGGCCTAACAGAGATTGCACCACCCAAATGTACTCCGAAATTAAACAGAGTGTTTGACACAACCCTAACGTAAAAAAACCTAAGCTGGTGTTTACCGTCTGATTGCAAGTTCAACCGATCTTAACACACTACATGTATATATATCCACTCCATAAATACCAATTATAGGGGAACATTACCGGCGTTTCTCACCAGCATGCAACTCAATCTGGAAACAATTCTAAGAATTATACAAGATGCAAGGGCTAAAGTAGGACCAAAATGTCCAAAACTAAAACATTGACAGCGAGAAGAGCCAATCAATATCAAGATATGGTCTCAACAGACTGGGATACTCCGCTCTGCAAAACTGCAGCAGGTCAGTATAAAAGCTTTAAAGCCTTCATTTCTAAACGGAACATGGAATTACAACTGGGTCAATATGGCGTTTTGTGAATGAAGCGAAGAAACTTTAGTCCGTGTGTGCTGGTGAGCTGGACAAAATAGAAGATCAGGCATCCTGTTTTTTTATCTTTTCAAACCGGACAAAGAAGAGTATATAAAAATGACAGAACATTAAATGGCAGGTCTTTGAAAATATAAACATGCTGCAAACAACGTGTTTGTTGCCCCAGACGTAAGATCATATATGGAATGGGGATTTATGGGGATTTGGTCGAGTGGATATGTGCGTTTCCCATTTCAGCTAGGCGACTGGTGCCAAAGGTTGCAGGTTCGAATCCCGCTCGTTCCGAACATAAAATATATATTTTCGGCATTTCCTTAATGCTGGTGGATTGAAGTCCCCGATTCTGGAAATAAATGCCGACTCAGTAAATATACTGCATAACCGTGTTGATATGGCACTCGCACATAACTACCTCCATTGAACCATTCTTTTTTTAGGAATGGGGATTTGGTCGAGTGGATATGTGCGTTTCCCATTTCAGCTAGGCGACTGGTGCCAAAGGTTGCAGGTTCGAATCCCGCTCGTCCCGAACATAAAATATATATTTTCGGCATTTCCTTAATGCTGGTGGATTGAAGTCCCCGATTCTGGAAATAAATGCCGACTCAGTAAATATACTGCATAACCGTGTTGATATGGCACTCGCACATAACTACCTCCATTGAACCATTCTTTTTTTAGGAATGGGGATTTGGTCGAGTGGATATGTGCGTTTCCCATTTCAGCTAGGCGACTGGTGCCAAAGGTTGCAGGTTCGAATCCCGCTCGTTCCGAACATAAAATATATAAAAAATAACAATGATGAGGTACCTTTTTACATATAATATATACATTTTTGTTTTTGTGCTTTTAAACATAGCGCCACCGATGATGTCCGAGATAATTTCAGTCGTTGCCATTTCGTGATAGGACACATTTTTTTCTCTTGATTCAAAATTTTAGGTTATCTGTAATTTTTGTGCACGGAATATCGTTTTTGGCACCAAATTCAGTGTTTAGGATTAGCTTATCGTTTGTGGCACTGCCATGCCCCGTCACTCTGTATTCGTAATGTGGTGTGGCAACTCCAACAAGACGGGCCACTGTAGCCTAGCCTCCGAGCGTCATGGAACAGGTTTGCGGTCGACTGGAAAGACGCCTTCGATTACATTTTACAGCATGCTATGTGCTAGGCCTACACATTTTGAAGACTCTATGTTTGTCGGTGGTATGAAGGATTCTGGGTTTCGACACCACATTGGCATTATTCCTGGTTGGTACAGTCAACCCCTGAGCAGTTGGCCAGTGTCCTAGGACCCATGAGGATAGGTCATGGTGCTCTGAACTGCAACAACGTTGACTCCAAAGTCCAGACGTCGACGCGTGAGCACCGCAGTGGAGAAACATGGTAGACTAAAAGCTGTGCACGGTAAAATGTTTCACACTCGCAAAGAGAGGCCATGATCCACTCTTCCAGAATTATATATGTTGTGTCTGCCCCCTCTCTGTCATCTTTGAGGAAGAGACTGAAATGCCTGCTAAATTGCAAAGAGGGATAAATTTACCGTACTCTTTCCCAGTATACCTCCGTATGAATAGTAGAAGCACCTTTTTTTTGTTTGTTTGTGTTTGTTGTTTTTTTTCTTTTTCACAGAAAAATTTGAAGTACTGAATAAGATTGTTGCTTGTTTGGCTCTTTTATTGATCCGGTAATGTCAGAATAAGAATATATATATACATACATATATACAGTATTACACTAAATGCATCTCGTAAGTTTCATCGTTTGTTTTCTGATACCTTGTCTGTTGGTTTTAGTTGCTATTTCTAGGGATGTTGCCCATATCCCTGCATTTTAAAAACAAAAAATCACAAACCAATATGACAATCAAGCTGTGACGGAGTCCCACTCGTTCCAAACATAAAAATATACATATACTGATTACAAAATAATGCATCATCATGATGATAAGAAAACAAATTTACTTGGACTTAATAATAATTTTATTACATGATTGAAAGCATTGTTCTTTTACAAAAGGTCTTTTGCAATACCAACAGAAGTACATTTTCCTATTATACTTAGTTTTGTGAGATATCAGCCAAACGTAATGTCTCACCTTTAGAAGCAATAAATCTACATGTTGGTTATTTTTGTTGGTGACATACGTTGGGAATAACGTTCCTCCCAAGACCATCAACAGTCATAGACAGCCAAGGATTTTTCCAAACTTGCCAATGTCTGTAACTTTGGAAATAGAATGCTGCGAAGTTCTGTTCCTCATGATAGCCATCTTACTTGGTCACTCTTTATGCACGACGGGATCCTGGGTGTAAAGCCAACAAAATGGAACACGTGACTCTTTTAAATCCTGATTTTTCACATTTATGATGGAATAGGTATGAGCAATCCACATTTAGGTGAGAACATATGATGAGCCCTAGACAGAATGGGTATGTAAATCCACTTTGCAATGATAATATAATAGTAAAACCAGCCACGTGGAGCATGCGAGTCACCAGACTGGCCCAGTGCTGGCACAAGGGCAGGATCCGTGTGATGAGTATGCCCCACATGCCTAGTTTTACTTTTATCAAGTAACTTGCTCCCTGTCCGTTTCCAATGGTCATACCACAGCACTGGAAGAATCAGGCTATCATGACTTTTGACATTGGAACTAGGAGGATATAGACCACCTTATCCTCCAGTTTGTATTTTTTTGTTTTGTTTGGTTGTTTGTTTGTTTGTATTTTTTTCTGTTTTTTGTTTGGTTGTTTGCTTTTTTGGGTGTGTGTGTGTGTGTGTGTGTGTTAATTTAGCTACAATTACAAAATAGATAATGAGCCCCTGCTAGTAAAGTTCCCACTTTTACAGTCAATTCAGGTGCTTCATAACGATCCAGTAAAACAGGCAGGGAATTTCTCAAAAAATTGTTCTAAGATTGGTTGCTCATCATAATTGATTAAAAGTCAGGCAAGGCAAGAACGTACATATGGATATTTTAAACAGTGTTACATCCTAATAAGTCTCACCACTGTTGCGTTACACCACAATCTTTGACTAAAACTTCTCATAATCCAAATGGTCTTCATATAGGTACATCTGTATTTTATTCCATACCATTATCAGTTTTGAAGCAATGAAAATAAGATCTTGACAAATTATTCCTGATAAAAAAAAAAGGGACAAAGGATTACATCATATTTTCAATGCTATAGCTTTCACAGACTTTTCAAACCTATAGTTATTGACAGGAACACACCAAAGGATGATTCAATTAAATTTATATATTATGATAGGGGTATTGACCACATGAATCTATCAAATATACATGGTGTACCACATAAGAAGGTGCAATCATGCATACTAGTTTACCTTAGTAGTGCTGCTCCTAAATTCTCATCCAGATATTCGAAAACCAGAATATTTAACCACGCAAAAATTGTTAAAGAATTTAATGTATATAACTATAAAGAAAAACAAATACCCATGTCCATGTCCTAATTAACCTTATATTTCAAATTATTATGGTCATATGTAGACGGTTTTAGTGTCAGGTTCTAAAAAAGTACTGGGCCTGTTGACCAGCGCAAGTTCTCACATATATGATTGAGTACATGAATCCTTCAGTATTATTTTGAACAAACATCAACAATATTTATCTTAATGGGGCCTGAAACTTTCTGACGAACATGCCCATTACCCAAGAATTTCTCACTTCAAACACTGCATAAGAATCCCTGTAAGTTCAGATTCACAGCAGGTTCCAAATTTTGCTATACTAAAGAACTGTCAGTTTTGTGGTCTTTAAGCCTGAAGAAAGTACAGGATTTTTGGGTTAATTACTATGGTCATATGAAAGCATCGTCAGGTATTAACGGGTTTCAGATTTTATCTTTTACCTTTCAAACAGATTTCTTGTTGGGACTTCTCCACTTGATATATAACCATTACTGTTTCTGATTTGCAAGAATGTATCAAGTCTCTCATAAAGAAAACATATGAAAAAAAAAAAAATCTTTCAAAGAATGATCATGTCAAATAAATGTGCATATCTTGGTAATGATATGAAAGATGGCCCGCTGGCATTTGAATACAATCAGTTTGCTGAGTTGCGACCTTTATGATTAATAATATTTATGTAAACTGTAGAGATTCTATGTATTGGGCCGACAAGTGGTGTTACAATGGATACAAATTGTGCATCTCTTTTGGCCAATTTATATTTATTTCATTTGAGTATAAGTTATTATAAAGTGGTTAAAAGAAAATAAATTTCGTGATAATTTTTTTACGTTAACATTTAGATTTATTGATGACCTAAAAAGCATTAATGATAAACACTTTTGAGACTATTTTTTACAAATACACACTGACTATTTGGAATTAAAGAATCTTCAGAAAATGACATGAAATGTTCATTTTAGGCATAATGATGTATAACGATAATAGTGAATTGACATTTAAATGATGTGACAAACGTGATGATTTTGAATTTAACACAGTGAATTACCACCATATGAATAGTAATACTCGACTCGGACCAGCGTATGGTATCTATGTGTCAATTAGGTTAATTACCTTTGGTAGAGTATGCACTAATTTTGACAAATTTGACTCCCATCCTTACCACACTTTTCAAAAACTGGTGAAACAGGGATATGATTTGAAAATGAAATTAAAACAATCGTTTCTTAACTTTCTGTGTAAACATGAAAATTCATAATATGGATATGCAGTGGATTTGAGAGGTTAAATAGAAATGTTGTATTAAATATGTAAACCTAACAATTTTACTGACATTTTATACATTTATGATGTATCACTGAAAAGGAAAAATCAGATCAAAATTTAAAAAGCCAGTTTCAAAACGTCTCAGTAAAATTCCTGAGGCAGCACTTTTACTGTTGCTTTACATATAATTGCCCATGTCTACTTTTCAAAATCCAAACTGTTGTGTAGAGTCTTTGAAATAAACATAAACAATACTTCTGGTATACTAGTGGAAGAATATATAAAGAGAAATTTTTAAACTTACTTTTTTGTTACCTTTATTGAGAAAACTGTCATCCCACCAGACTTGTAAAACACATTAAATGTAAATATTTGATTTAATATGATAATATTGCATCATCAGCACATCTGTTTGTGCAAATGTGGTATTATGTGCCTAATTTGGTTATAATTGCATGGGTATTTGCACAAATACAGCTTCTTTATATCCTTTTTACGAAATTTTGAAGTATATCTGTTATCTAATTATACATGGATATAGTGGTATTGAAATGAACGTGTCACATATTAGTGATACCACAATTTGATTGTACAACAGCTCTTAAAAAATGCCACAGACATGTTCCTAGCTGGAGAAAAGGTCAAACTTATTGAATACTAGGGGAGTTACGTTTTCGTTTAACTAGACCTCTTTTGATAATCGGCGTCCTGGCTACTGGTCTTTTCATGATGAAAATGATCTGGTGAAAGTGCTGAATGTTCCCAAATTTGCTGTTCGATTCTTTGAAGATTGTTTTAATCACTTTGGTGATTGGATATTTGTAAGGAGCCATCTCGCTCGTATGATACGCAGAGATGGCGAAAAACGATACTAAATACTAGGTGCATGCCCTCTTACAGTGGATGCATAATTGCCAATGAGCTAATTACATATTTCCTACCATTTGGCCCTTTGAGATTAAAATGCAGAATGACACAGCACATTTGCTTTCACATACAGTGTAAAATATTATTTGACCATATGCACAAGATGAACACATTGTGTTTTCTGGGTATCTGTGCTACAATCATACTATGTGGTTCCTATTTTAGGTTATGCATTGGACATAACAGGGTTGGCCCCTATTCAGAGGGACCTTGTAAGTTGAGGATCACTGCAGTAAAACATAAAGGTATTGCAGTCAAATGCCTACATAATTGGCTATCAATGGACATATCCAAACCAAACAGTGTCCGTCAGGTTACCCACATGTATCCATCCTGCCTTCATTATGCATGTTGGTACAGGGCGCCTGTTTTTCTGCCTAGTCTACCCCAGCACCACCTCACAACTTGGCAGTAAGCAATGTGCCTGTATCTGCTGTTGAAAAGACACAATTTAGAAATGGTCAGTTACATGAATTTAAGATATAAGACCTTCTTGATGAATTATAAATGCAACTAAATTTACACTATAAAATGTTAAATATTATCTGGCAACGTTACGTACTGCAGAGACTTACATTATCGTTTCATTTGAACAAAATGTAAATGGAATGACTATCATGCTGGTATGGTAAACTATTTTATCAAAAAAGAAAAAAACAAAAACAAAAACAAAACAACAGGAGCTCTGCTAACCGCATTTCGGTGGGCAAAAGTGTATACACCTGTAACACTATATTGCCCCTGCCCTCAAAGGTTTTAAATGTGTAAAGAAACATACAGTATGATTAATTACCACATATGTTTGTCAATACTTGACCCTTGTATCATTGCAGTATAAAGTAAAGGTAAAGTCAAAATAAAAGATATGGTAAGGTTAGGTAAAAATATAATAATAATTAAATTTATGAATAAATAAACCCATAAAGGAAAGAATCAATGAATGGATAAATAAATTAATACATTTCGGAAGTCCAGGTGATATAGTTTCAAAGAGTTGCCTACATACTTGGCACTTGCTGTATAATACCACCCCTATAGCCAGACAAATATTGCCACATATTGCAGGTTGTCTTCAATTACGGGTAAATTACCATGAAATGAAAGTGCAGCGTTTTCAAATGGCGGTCTTCAAAACCAGTATGGTCTGTCACCAGAGGTGTCTTCAAAGCAGGTACCACTGTATTGCATGGTATTTGAAAGTAACATTGCTAAATACCTAATCAAGCAAGATCTAATAAGCATAGGTATCAAAAGGCTCATCTGCCAGGTCGAGATCCGTCTGCTGTAAAAGTTTCAGAGGTCTAAAGACAAAGATAGTCTTCAGGAGGCTGGCCGCATTATTCATGTTGGCCTTGGCGGGAGTGGTACTTTGGGCAGCACCACATGACTACTAACACTGCTGCTGGGGCAGTGATAGGTGGTTGCCTGGAGACTACCTGGGCAGTCTACCGTTAATCAGAGAGTCCCCTGAAGTCATCTATCCCGGAACAAACTGTAGGAATAATGTCAGACAGTGGACCCTGCTTCCATACAATATCTGAGTCATGGCAAAGAAACCTCTAAAGTGGGAAAACTCGCATGCTAGAGTACATAATGCACACAAGGCACGGGCATGCATAGATTTGTATGCACTCGCACGCCAAACATACATGTGTATGCACTCAGAATGGATAGTGAGTACCACGGGCCCAACACTGCTGAGACGTTTAACTGTATGCAGTTAACTTCCTCAATCTGGCAGGCCGGGTTGCATAATACCACATGGTAAGAGCAAGACACAATCTTGAAGACTCACCTGATTCCAGTTTTAATGCTTGAAAAAAAAAAGAAAAAAAAAAAAAAAAAAAAAAGAAAAGAAAATGAAAAGATTTTGATTAGCCAACTATGGTTACCATGGTAACAGATTGCAATACACCAGGATTCCTATGCTGCTACTGACAAATGTGGCTTCTGATTGTTGCATAACTTGTGAGTCAAGTTTGATGAAAATTGAAATAAATATACCAACTGGAGCTTTCTACATGTACTTCTGAAAGTGTTGGTTTAAATATACTGCATTATGCTAGATTCAGTTTGTGTCTCAAAATCTAATTTACAAGCTATTGGCTGGGCCTCAGAGGCTTGGCTCATGTCAGGCTACTGGTGGCTTATGTGCACTGTAACCAGGCTATTCCCCATTCTAAATAATGCATGTGTGGCTATTAAAATCTCTCTTTATGGAACGTTAATTATTTTTTTAATCACAGTCTCATAATTTGACTTGTCACAGAATTGTGTGCGGCCTAGAGAAATATTTATATAAACACACAGAGCAGTATATGACCATGCAGTGATGTAAACTAACCGTTCAACACATTAGATTAAAGTGGCTAAACTTATAATCTTGGGATACATTTCGTTAAGATAATATATGAAAATGATCAGTAAGTACTTACCTTTATACCAAATCACATTTTTTTAACCTTTAGTTGGTGCACCTCTCTTGAGAAGTTCCTGTCTTAACTCAACATTAACATTCGATAAGTATTTTGCTGCTCAGTGCAAGACCCTGCAAGATGACAATCCTTTGCCCTTGCCCAACCTTCGTACTGAGGCCTGCCTGTCATGCAACATGGAAGTCGTTTCCTGAACATATGCCACACGCAGTTACATTTAACTTCTCTGTTTTAAATGCCAATCTACATCATGTCAAAATCCGTCCAGTCTAAACGTGTGCATGGTCTCATCCTACTGAATATACGAAACAGTACCTTTGGTTCTGCCCCAAGTTCACTGTGCAAGGGGTCCGTCCACTGAACACGGTGTGTCACTTACTCGCTCCAGGTGTAAATCCGACTCTAATAGTTCAGTGCTCTAGTGATATTTTGTTAAAAATTCTCTTGAAAGGTATTGGTGATTTATCAGACACATACCGATAATGTTTTCATCTTTGAGGCTGTTCATATATTCATATTAGAATATAGACGTTTGATTTATTAATTTGGTATATGATCTAATTATAAGTCTCCATTATTTGGCATCAATTGTATTATTCCTGTACAAGCTGTGAATTTATTCTTCTGTTCCAAAAAAAAACAAAAACAAACCAAAAAAAAAAAAAACAAAAACAAAAAAAAAACAAAACCAAAAAAACAAAAAAAACAAACCCAAAAAAACCCCAAAAAACAAAACAAACAAACAAAAAAAAAAAAAAAAAAAAAAAAAAAAAAAAAAAAACTGCACATACATCGACCATGCACTTGTTTGCTGTTTTTTTGCAAGTGAAACGAGTTCCTCAGGTGACGTCATATGCTTTGCGGATTTCGATTCAAAGTTTTACATACAAAATGAGTAAAAAATATACAGCAGCTGCTTTGTCGAGACCTGCCCTTTTATACAGATGTTGCCTTGTTAAAAGGCCAACTGTTATATGCAACTTCAAAGTACAGATTTAATTGAATGGACGTTGATGGGACTGGGCCCTTATTTGGATGAATGAAAATGGAATGAGTTGGTGACATCTGCGCATATGGCACTAAGCAAAGCAGGTTATCAATAGAGACACGACAGGAAGTGATGGGGTGGAAACTGAAAAATTAAAACATAACAGCAGATAAACTGTATCCGTGTCAAACAGAAGAGAAACAGTATGAGTGTGAAAAACAGTGTCAGTGACAATATGAAGAGTTGGGTGTTTTTGAGGGAACATTGTGAAAAGACGCAAAGAAATGGAAAGGCTTATGGTGTATAAGTGCATTTCCAGGTATTATTAAAACTACTGGCTTACAAGTACCACATGGATGTGATTAAACATTATGTAAATGGTGCCCAGGGTAGTGCGTGACGTACTTAATGTAACCATTTGTAAACCATTTTTGATCTCGATCTTTGGTCTCGATCAGCAATGGTTTCTCGAGGTGACATTTGGGCTGTCGCCTACCATCTTCGTCATCATTTATTTTCTTGCGTTAAAAGTCTTCATGTTAGACCTACTTTTTGCCATTAAAGCCAAGGGGTTGCATTGACAAAGTTGCTTTACATGGTTTAACACTGTCGTGCTGACGTGAGCCGAGTTTTCTCCGTGATGTGATGCGTAAACCTAAAAACATTACATCAAAATGGCGGACATTGTCCTTACGTCGACGTTCAATTCGCTTATAAAATTTAGTATATCTGAACTATTCGTACCCCAATCACGGAAGGAGTAAAAAGATTCACATAGTCTATCTGCAAGGAACATGTATTCCAGGCACGCGCCACTATTTTAAACGGGCAAGGTATTATTTACATCCATGATAGGGAATTATGAAAGTGTTCTGGGATCATGCACTTATGCGGGCGCCACATCAAAACTATGTCGCCAGTCATCAATGCTGCTCATGATGCCAAATCGAATGGATCATGGTTACTGACGAATCGTATCACCGCATTTTTACTTGAAATGCAAGGAAGTGAATTGTATCACACGAAGGAAAATAGGATATTCACGAACTTTTGGATCGGCCGGAGAACTGCCATATGGAAATCGTGCAAATTAGATTATTTGGAATTTAAATTTTTAATCTCTTCAAAAATGTGAGAGGTGCAGACGCTTTGTCTGTTTAAACCCCATTTTATTGACAATTGTTCACTCAATTTAACACTGAAAAGGAACACGTTAAGTTTTCTATCTTGAATATCTTGCAATTTGAAAATACAGATAGATAAATCACCACGACACATGATTCCAAATTTATAGTCAACAGCTGTCTTTTCATCTTTTAGATTAACACAGAAGCAGCATTTCTATTTTGCATGTCTCTTAATTCATAATAGATATACTTGTAAAATTTACTCATGCAGTTTTTCCTTGTAGGCACAGATCCAGACCTGCTGCTAGAGATTTTTTCTGCTTCCTTTATTTATATTTGTTTTAATAATTTGCGTTGCAGACAGTGGTGGTCAGTTGCGTCAGCACAAAATAAGCACTTTTTGTTGTGTGATCCTAGTTGTATGTTTACACACAACCTGTCACAGAAATCTTTTTTTTTTTTACAGAGCATTCTTGCCATTAATCAAATAGTAAAGGTGTTTACATATTTGCATATAATGAATAACTTTACACGAATAATATTACAGTCTCTGAACCCAGAACGACCCCTTTTGTAACTGTATGAACAATGTAGCCATGCATATGAAGTATGAGTGTCATTATCTCATAATAAGTTGAAATAAACATCTATTCTATGTGAAGTAAAGATAAAAATTTAAATGAAAAATATACTAATGTAGATATTTCTGCTTTCAATGGGTTGGGCAGTACATTGTTGCTATGGATATAAAGTTTTTATTCTTGTGCTCACTTCAAATTGTTTACCCGAGACTAGGCTGTTGTTAATCTCATATCAAATGACGTAACGGTTCCACACCAGTCATATTTTAAAAGATTGGAGCTCTGTGGCAGCCTGTACTATGAGTATGCACTTACCGCAATCAAATAATTGTACTGGATACAAGAGTAAAAATATAAGCCCCTATTAACAATACTCCGTATTCACAAGATATCATAAATGCTCAGTGGCCATTAAGCTTCATATTCCTATGTGCCAACAAGTCTTCAAAGTGGCAGAATGTTGCAGTTCTCTAATTTTGTTGGCTATTGAATTTCGCTAATTTTGTTCAATGCATTCAACCACGAGAATGAAATGACAAGAAAATGGAATGCTATCATATGTTTAATAGGAAGTCGATTCTGAAACAGTGAAATTAAAAGTTCAGTTAAATGCCTAAACTGCAAAACCACGACAATGTATACACGCGAAATTAGTACGTAATATGCTTTGTTTGGAATTTCCAAGCAAGCTATTAGGAATGTTTGGACTGGTTAGGAAACGTTAGCTTTGAAGTTCTCAATTTTGCACACACATTATGTAATGCCAAAGACATATGGCTATTGTATATTGTAGAAATGTTAAATATCAAGTCTCTTGAATATTAGCCAATCATATTTTGGACGTATACGTCTGCTGATATTAAGGTTGATTTTTCCTGATCACATGCCGGAAATATATACGCTATCATTCTTCATGCTTCTCTGTCATTTGAAGGCTAGCAATCTTGCATTCACTTTTGAAAAAAATTTGGCCTTTGCAAAATTTACCAACTTTAATCATTTGAAACAAATGGATAATGTTTTTTTCTTGTCAACTGCAGGCTTATATAGATTGTGGGTATGTGTGGTTGTTAATGTGTGGACAGAAGTTGAAATTCTCCATATATAATAATAGCTATGACGAGTTTTAATTTGAAACGTCTAAATTGGAGTAGTTTAAAATGCTACCACTTTACTTCATCATTCAGTGAAATTTCACGTATACTTCCCATATTGTGGAACATGTTTCAGATTTAACATATGATATATTCCTGATAAGCATAGCTTGATATATGCTCACATTCTTATTTATTGTCAATTCATTAATATAAGCAGAAGTTGCAATGGCATTTCGAACTATTATAATTTTGAAATATTGAAATTCAAAACATCAATCTAATTGGCATGAACTTTAACATCTTCATAATTATTCCACCTCAGGCTCCAAAGGTCATGCACATAGATGTAATAATGTAAGTTTTGTCAGTGCTATGGTTCACAGTGTAAACAGATATCCACAGAATATATAAGCTTGCAATTGAGGAGGCAAGGAACTATACAAACAAGGAAAGCAGAAAAATAATGAAAGAGGGAAAGAAAGAATCATTTGAATAGCAGTAACTCGTTTTGAAAATAAGCATGATAAAATATGTAAAGGGTCAGCTCCTTCCCCATACAACCTGATATCACGTTAAGCCTTTTATGACAAAACGGCATGAATTCTCACTTTTACCATTTGTGTCAGTGCATACGTTACGACACTCACCATGAATGTAAAATAGAATTATTAACATGTAGCTTGCTACAGACGTTTTTTTTTTTGCTTCCTGCATCACATTTTCGAACTTCAACACCATTTATTTAGAATGTTGCCAGACGAAGTTATGACCTTTTCCCTCCCACTTCTTGGAATTATATTATAGCCTCTCCTTGATTCATGTGACCTCATAAATTCTAAATGACCTCCAGATTCACATTTTTACCTACTCCACGTTACTTTGGCCTGTGAGACATCCTTCATGATGTCCAATTTCCTGTGTAACACATCACCTAATAATCTTTGGAAACTTTAATACCTTGCAATAACCCATGCTCTTGCATATGTAATGAAAAATGGAACATATAAGACGTTGTCCTCCAATAGCTTAGTTCCGAGATAGGGACAATTTTTGCCACCGGTGGCGCTGACTACTATGTTCCCGCGAAGTCACGGACGTTTCTCCAAGTCTCGAGGGACACTTTCAAGTCTCGCCATTTTTCCCCATTGGGTTAACACGGGAAAGTTGGTGTCATTTTTTTAACGCCGGATATTTCAATAATCTACAAGTCTAACTCCAAGAAAGCATGCCAGTGTACAACTGTAAGATATCAGGATGTACCATAGATAGCAGAAAACACGGTCACTATGAAAAATATTGACACAAAACCTGAGACAAAACCTATACAAATTGGGGCTTGCATTGTGGCACAACGCACCATGCATTAAGTCACCCTTGATTGACTCGGTGAGTTCTGAGGGATTAGCCTAGGGCGCACTTCTGCCAGTGCTTTGAAGATCCTCGCGCCTGGCTGATCACTAACCAGATTAGCGCTTGACGGGTGCAATCAGAAATTAACAGTAAAGCACCTGACCTAAATTAGCAATACACTGTCTGCAAACTTTGTTACCTGATCACTGGCACACTGTAGGCCTTCAAGCATTTTCAGATCAGCTGTTATTATTTGTTTAAGATTGGCGACATTAAACAATAAATAAATATCGAATAATTATTATTAAAGCCAGTATGGATGACCCCTTCTTCCGTGACTATTCCCCAGACCTGGTTCAGTGCCCCGCCTTGCGAGGTTGGTCTTGTACAAAGTGTCTTCACATACAAAAGTTTGCATGGAACAAAGTTCGACAGCACGTGTATTTTAACCCCATGGATGTGCCCCTGTTCCGCAAGTTGGTAGCCCCTGGATTCGCGGCACTTCTGAACATTCTTTGGTGTCCAGTCACATCTGCTTATTAGGTCTTTATCTTTAGAAACTTCTTAAGGTCAACCACTTTCATCTTTGAGAATTTGTCGTATAGTTCAATTTCCGTCTGTTCAATCACGTTAATCGCCGCTCCTCCGTCGTCCGTATTTCCCGCCATGTTCACTGAAACTGAACGATCACTGTTGCATGTCGATTCTCTTATGGGTTTCGCTAACACGCTGTGTTGGCCACGGCCTATTATTACCCCGGGAAAGCTTGAACTCTATGATCCTGAAGGTGACTTATGACTTCCAGTGACAGCCCTGCCTTCCATACTTTATGGCAAAGGGATGCCAAAAGCTTTTGCCTTCCAAGAAACATCACTAGGTAACTTTGGTGATGCATGACCTCTGCATGCATATGAGAATTTGCAGCTAAAGTCACCCCTATTCTGTGATTCCTTATTTGTGTTAAGTCCCACCCCCCCATCCCCGACCCCATATGCACTCCTGGGTCGCTGCCAAGGATAATACATTTAAAAATGCTTGTTCACATAGCAGGGTAAAAAGCAAAGCAGTTTGTGTGGTACCAGATATTTAATGTGCATGGGCGTATACACAATCTTTCATGCTTTAACAATGTTTTCATCTTTCCAGGCATAACAAAAGGTACAAATCTGCAAACAAATAAATCCACCAAAATTTGGCAGAAGTACAAGGAATGAGGGATGTACGGAAGAGACTGAAGGTCTGAATTTAAATGCCCTGCGTTTGCATTGCTTCATATGTTTTTTTTTTTTTACAATATACTGTTTTTATCTGAATAATTTGGATTTCGTTTCTTTCATATGAAGATGTAGCAAGAGAGGGATTGGAGGCATTATGGCATAAGAAGGTTGGGTTTGTTGAATTGTCCATTGATGCTGTACCACCAAAAGTGTAAGCAGAAGCATGCTAACTTGATTGCAAAGTGGCCTGTGGTCCAGGGCTGTGTCAAGAGCTAAGACATTTATCTCCACTGGGCTAGTAGGCATAAAAGCCACATTGCCTGTTTATATAATGCAAGGTAAATAGTATTACAGGTATGATATCGGTATGAGGGACCTCAGCTGGTCATATTGTTAGAATGTTATGTCCCCTTTTGAACACAATGTCGAATATGTTTGTATTCTGAATTGACCACTTCATATGAACACAGATGAGAATGTCAGGCAACGGAAGTCAAAATTCTTTAAAAAGACATTTTTTTCAAAACAATTCAGGCATTATTTGCTATTGAATATTCTGGTGACGCATTTTGTTTTTATTAAGGATATGCCTACTGGTACAAGAATCTGGTTGGATCAAACGGTTGAAAAACGTTTGTCTACTTCCCGTTGCATGGAATCATGTTTTGGAGTGTGCTTTTACAGTTGATGATGGTCTTTTGATATGGCCTGGTCCTTTGAATTTATTTATGCGGATATCTTAATCTAGTTGGTGGTCGAAATTAATATTTGAATTTTGATGTTGTGTACATGAACGGGTTTGGGTAAAAACGATTCAATTTATTGCCTTTTGTCGGAATTGACATGGTTTTTGGAATCCTAGATTGCAGTTTTAACATGGCTATTGTATTGATTATGTAAAAAACAGTGAATATTGGGTATAGTTTTTTTCAGATGTCAGTCCCAAGAGTATCCACTTAAAATAAATTTTATTATATATTCTGGATTTTATTTATGATAACGAGGCTGGGACAATGAACCAAAGAAAACTTACTCATCAAATGGGGCACAATAGGTCAATGAAGTAAGCACCATGTCATGAAATGGATTACTTTTTCATTTCAGTCGTTTTCAAAATGGTGCTACCTGTTGTTGAAAATCACAGTGCATAAGCCCTTTTACCAAAAGTACAGAAATTCAGCGAAGTAGTGAGATATAATTTATATGCAAGTACAAACCCGCCAAACAATATGGTGCCATTGCCATATCAGAGACGTCATTCTAGTTAAATATATCCACGTCAATTCAGACTAAAGGCAACCTTAGTTAAAATGGTTTTTACAAATTTCAGGTTCCATATGTATCCAAAGGCAAGACTCTAAACTAGTGTACTTACATGTCTGGAATGAAATAGTGCTGTCTTGTAAAATGACATGACATTTAAACCATTTAATCCGGCAATCTGAGTAAATGGATCTCGATATATCTACTACCCGTGTTCGTAGCCAACAATTGAATAAATGGGTCTGAATATTTGTATTTTCCATGTTCATAGGGAAAAACCCATTTACAACATAGGTGTCAGGAAATGCAGCAGAGTAAAGCGTGTGCAAGGCTCCAAAGCGAACAACATACACTGTAAATTGAATCGTTTTTGTAAGCCAATAATTTTAGCTACTTATTCCAATAATTATCACCTTCCACGTAAGTACACAGGAAGTTTGCACATATCGCTCCATCAAAATGTTCCTAGGCATAAACACATTACAATTAATGGACAATGTGGAAAAAAACCACATAATATGTAAATAATAGGTGCATAGAGTAATGAGTTCGTACATTATTGTATGCTTTGTTGGATCTTAAAGTGCCGGCAGTTTCCTTGGAGGGTTTAATTATGGACTGAATATTCGGAGGGAGCAGCGAAAATCAATAACATAACCGTGCAGTCAGCCAACTAAACATCAAATGCACATTCCTACTCAGCGTTTGTGTAACTGTTGGTTCAAGATGCCATAGCTGTCCAAGGCTTTTAGTTTCATTCTGGGATTAGGATTATGTAGCAATCAAGGCATGATACATGAATATATCTGTTTTTTCATAGTGTACACATTTTTCTATCCAGTCTAGACATTATGTGCATAAAATAACTACATTGGTCATGTACAAAGGCTATTTTGTCTAATTGATCCTAATCCTTGCAAATTGACTTTTTCTGTTGTAATGTGTTACTATTATTTAGACCTCTATGTACTTTTCTTTGTTGCTGTTGCCCAAATGGACAAATCCTAACCAGAGGAGCTCTCATATTGTGGTCACTTGATATGTGTCCCCCTTTGTTTACTAATGGTGTACTCACCGATTGTCACATGTACAAACAAAGTACACCACATGTTCTTGTGTAAGTATAAAAGGGAGACTGGGGAGAGTTGGATCCCGTAAGAGTCAAGGCCACTTATCTTCAGAAGTATTTAATTATTCGGTTATTCTAAGATAACATTTAAATGGCCAAAGGGTCCTGCACAATTCGGCATTGTCTTGTTCAGATATATTATGGATCATTATCAAGATATACAGTAAAAACTCTCGACAATGAGATGTTTCATATCGCCTCATACAAGGGGTAAGATGAAACATACAATGGGGTAAGTTGAAACATGCTCAATGAAATGATTTATAAATAGCCTACCTAAACAAGTAAATTAATGTTCATTTTAGTCAGACTTATCTGCCATTTACATGTAAGAATAGAATATTTTACAGAATATTTTGGATGATACAGGACCTGTACTCTTGCATGTTCCAACTCCCTCCAGTCTGTCTTGGTGTAATTTTTATTTATTCTTGAAATATTAATGTTTATGTGTTTGCTAATCTTTATTGTATGTTTGTGTATTACTGGATGTATGGGTGTGTTAATACGTGTGCAAATGTGGGCATAAATTAAAATCGACTACAAACCATCGGTAATTGCAATTGTTCCATCTAACTCTAGGGGCAGTATGAAACTCTTTCTTCAAACCCCAGGGGCAGCTTGAACGAACTCCACCAAACTCCAGGGGAAGGTTGAAACTGATTCATCTAGCCCCAGGGGCAGGTACAAACGTGTTCCATATTACCCTAAGGCAAGCTGATAATAAGGCAGAGTTGAAACATCTTTCAACACTTTGCACTATGTTTCTACTCACCCTTTTGACTGTTAATCCACATTGATCCATGCTACAGGAATACACATCAACTAATTTCTGTTACACTTTGTGGTGCTAACTCTCTGCCACCTGGGGATTTTGTATCATTGGATAACTTAGCTTAATATTTTAATGTGTACAGAAATTAAAACAATTAAAAGAATTATTTTACTGGAGAGGGAAAATAATAAATATCGCGTTCCCAATCTAAAACATAGTTTAATGCCAATATAAACTTCATATGGTAAAGTGGGTTTAGAACCAAATGTCCTACCTAGAGATGCAAAAATTGCAAACACATATATGGGGGACAGTTATCATTAGAGTGGCATCTTACCCAGTGTTCCAACCTCCTTAGTCTCCCCTACCGCATAAACGTGCAAACCAGACGTTAAATGCTCCTGTGAAGACGTAGGTGTCATTTTCTCAGATATGTGGCATGGATGGTAGCTCAAACACTGGAAGATCTAACCTTCATTCGAGGAGTTTTTAAATACAAAATTAGTGCAGTGAGCAAGGAACTTAAACCAACATTGCTAAATGTGGAAATTAATATTGGTGTTGAATATGAAAACGTTATGACATTAATTCCATTAGAGACTTTCGTGCGATTTTGGGACACCTGTGGCAAACCAATTTATCTAGGAACTTTGACAACATGTTGACCTGTGACAGGAACGTTTTGTCGAAAAAATGGCCTTCAGTGCAGCACAAGGCTACAATGGTCAGACCTTTGACACTTAGGTCTGACAGGGTGTTGAGACTGTGGATGATCGAAAGTGTAACTGTCTCATCAACTGAAATACACAATATCTGATAATGTGTTGGTACTTAGTCTTCCAGCGTAGAATATGTAAAAAATTGTATAGTTCTAAACATACATGCATATAAGCACGAACTGGACCTTGAAAGTGATTTGAATAGGGGACACATCATAAAGTACATATTTTTATAATATGTTTTTAATATGTGTTCTTAGTTTAAGCTGTTAAAACATGAAATTTAATTTATCATATGCCAAAATATTAAAAGACCAACTGCCAAGGTACTACAAAATTAAGCTACTAAAATAAATCAAAATATGAAAGCCACCAGAGCACTTTGTTAGCATTGGACAATGCCTTGTGTCGTCTCTCTTTGTTACAATATAGTATGAGTTTTTAAATCGGAATCATCAATGTTTAAGCTATATAGTCTAGAAATCCCAAACTGAAAAGGTCGTGTGCTCAGGTGTGCAAATCTATCGCTCAATTATTTTGAAAGACATGTGGAGAAGATATTATTTTGATTGAATACGTTTGGCCCAAATTAGCTAGTACTGTGAGCTTCCACTGCAGTGCAGCGATGGCACCCCGCTGTGTACCTCGCAACTGGCCTTTCTCTACCTTGCTGGCTAGGTCACTCTTCTAGGCCGTAAGTTTGTTGTGTTGTGTTTTTCTGCAATCTCCAAGTCGTTAAACTGAAATAACGTGGGCACTGGGTGTTCTGGCGTTGGTCCTTACCCCCCCCTCCCTTTCCCCCAAAATGCCTTGCACAAATTCTGTCAACTTTGCCTGGTTCATAGGCTTGCCAGTTCTGGTCTACTCACCACATTCAAACACTCCCTTGGTTTCTGTTTGTCTTTCTTTGAAGGAAAACTGTGGAAAGGTGCGCCTTGCATCCATAGGTGTTTATCCAATTTGCCCAGTTTTCTTGTGTCTGACTGACAGTCCGGGGCTTTGGAATTGTAGGCTGTCAATGTAGCTTGTGAGTACGGCGTCATACGTTGGAAAATAGCGATCAACTTTGACAAGGTCTTTTTCCTGTACTTTAACTCTTGTACAATATGGCTTCTATATTGAAGCGATGAGCGATGTAACCTGCCGCAAGGTGCACCGGGAAATGACCGTAGCGCCATAGCGGCTACCGGTGGTACTAGCTAATTTGGACCTTAAGTATTATCCCTGCAAAGTGAGACCAAGTCATACCACTTGACTGCATTCTGTGTTCTACACCATAAATCAGCTCCCTGAAGCAGCCTTTTTGTATAGGAAGTCATACCTTGTTACAGATTTAGGTGTGTCATACTTGCACGATACTTATTTATTCCCATTCAGGAGATAAATGTTTAGTGATGAGCAATAGCCATGTCGAATATTTATCTTTACCAATGGTCAGGATGAAAATAATGCGGTGTACAAAAAGCAGCTTCATTTTGTTCAAACTGATATTCCCAACTGTAGTATGTGCATATGGGATAACATTTATACTCATGGAGAGACATATTTCAAATTCGAATGTTCTAACTGTCTGAAAAACTTTCACTGCATACAAATGTAAATTTAAAATGAGATAACCATGCCACCCTAGTTTTAGTCATGCAGTATATACACAATTGGTGCTTTGCTTTTCAGAAACCACTTTCGTTGTTTGCTGATTTTGCTCCAGGCCTGCTTTTTCTGTCCTTTTTTAGCCCTTTATAATGGTAAGCCAGTTCAGTGAATGTCAATGACCTGGGCCCTGAATGGATGATACAATGAAAACAAAGAAATGCATGATATGAGATACACAGAATGATGCTACATAAATATTCAGTTGCGCGCTCGAATAGGAAAAAATAAAAATGGACCAAAAAGACATCATGCTCTATGCGTATATCCAAACTCGATACTGATATACCTGATTGTACATTCAAGTAAATTGAAACTTTTTTGCCATTTTTTACTTTACCTTGATAGGGTACTTTTATAGTTCGACTTGGGATGGCTGAGTGAGAGAGACTCTTTTATCTCGACGGTTGACAATGCCGCGTGTTAGCTCCCAATAGCTTGTCCTTGTTTTTAAGGCATTTAATGTTACAATTGGGTAAATAAAATGGTTCATGGTGGCTCAAGCTTTCTGTAACTGTTGGGGGGGGGGGGCTTTTATCTCATGGTTGCCCCTGTAGCCCAAAACACACACACACACACACCTGATCTGCCTATGTGATTTGATCTAACAAATCACATTTGCCACATGCAAATCAGCCATATTTTGCTAGTAACAATGAATCGCCTTGTTCTTTGACAGGACTAATTTTTTGCTACAATTCTACCTGCAACGCGTAGTGGTACGCACATATTTTCCAATTAAATTTTGTATGTCAAGCATATCTGCAACGGAATAGAAAAGTGCTGTATCTTTAGGATAGAGAACACTAGTACATATTTTGGTGACATTAGGTTAGTTGGTCGTTGACATGCAGAATGAACCAAAAAAATGGACCCATAATGGATCCTTTTAACATTCCATAAGCAATTCCTATCTGGTCCTACAGTTCCATATTGACACAGGTACGTTTGTGCGTTAGGATATATATATACTATATATATATATATATATATATATATATATATATATATATATATATATATATATATATAACACTAAAATCATTTTAACTCTTCAGCATGAACACCATATGTTTCCCATTTCTGAATAAAACATTCTTTTTACCATGTCAAATGTTTTTGTAAGTAAAGAATAAAATATCGCAGCATCTGGAACGGTCCATATTCGCTTTGACGCGATCCAGTAAATGTGCATTTGACAATAACCAAAAGGTTTTGAATATGCCTGTCTGTTTTGCTGAATTCAGTCTTTTTGGCTCTGCTGCTGTTTGTAATGACAGTTTGATTATCTGCAAGTTAGAAGGGTATTCAATGGCTGTGTGATTTTCCTTGGTTCAGTGTGTTTGCGTCTCAGCGTATTCACCAAATCCAATGAAAATGTCCCGTCATTTGTAACGATCAAAAGGTGGTATATTGATATCAAGGGGGCTCTTTCAAAATAAGTCGTATACATAGAAAAACAGGATGAATAAAATGCCTTTATATGGGAAACACGGAGTAAAGAGCTTGCCCAAAAGAAAGAACTGGAAAAAAAAGTCAAAAGAGACCATACAAAAACAATACACGTACGAAAGTAAAGTAAAAAATTTATAAAAGTGCTATAGTAAAAAAGCAATTTACATAAGACGAGAAAATCGATGAATTACTACTACTACTACTACCTCTACTACTACTACTACTACTACTACTACTACTACTACTACTACTACTACTACTACTACTACTACTACTACTACTATTACTACTACTACTACTACTACTACTACTACTACTACTTCTACTTCTAATTCTACTACTGTTTTCATCACCACCATTTTTATCATTAACTTTACCATTAACGTTTTTATTATTTTCTGAAATCTTAACCCCCCCCCCCCCAAAAAAAAGGTCAAAACCGGGTGGTGGGCAAATGCTGTTTGCTTCTATGTTTTTCACTAATTTCTACAGTTATGGGAAACAATTTGATTGAGATTTGTAACTTAGCTGTGTCAGGATAATATGACCCGGATAAACAGTTTCCTTGATTTGCTTTGGGTGTATGTAGTACAAACGCACGCTAGGAAATCTGTTGACTCCGTCTTAATTCAAGGAGAAAGGGGTTGAGAACATGGAGAAAAGCTATGCCTTTGGTATCAAAATAAACATTGTATAACAAAAGCATTCACGACACAATTGGAATAAAACAGTCATGACGCATGTAAAAATAGTCGCCATCCACAATCAAAGGGAACGTGACAAAAACTATAAATCGTATACGACAAAGTCATAAGGAATACAGTGAAAAACAGGTTTAGCGCGACCCAGCATCACATGTATATTGCATCAATCCTACTTTATACAAACAAGATAAAATAGAAATAGGCATGCGACATAGACATACATACCCTTAAATTGTATCTTATCGACCTGAAATGAACCACTATATTTTAAAAAAATTACAGCATGGAACATAGATAGACACAAACACTTTGTTTTTTACAAATCCGTGTTCAAACTTAATGACACAGAATTTGTTTACTTTTTTTAATATCGGCTCCTCCAAAAGTCAATCAACTGATACTGTGAAACATCAATAAAATCATTCTATCAAAAAATAAATGAAACTGATACAAAATGTGTTCGAAAGACTGGATTCATATGATTACATGCCCATGACACATGGACAGCATGCGATGTGACTCCATCGAATACTATTTGTTCTGTTTCTAATCCTAAGTATTTGAACATATTTAACACGATATTCCATTAAAGCTGTTAGAAATGTTGTCTTAGTCCACATCAAAAAGCCAGTATTACATTATTGAAGTGTTGAGAGACCGTCGCAGATTTTTTTCTGCCCTAAAAAGTGAAAGCTCCTGAGTATAAAAACTGGTGCAAAATTGTAAATTTTGTCTAAAAAAGTCAAATATTTTGTAACAATCTGTATAATCAAGAACACGTTTAGGAAGTTGGAATACCCGGGCGTGTATCTCCGATAGGCAGTCCCCTCTGGAAGTTAAAGAATCAGAACATGAAATGGAGTTGACAGCATGTATACAACAGTTTGTCACACGACTGATATTTATGGAATATTAGTTTGGAGATATAAGTTCTACAGTTTCAATGCTTCATACTTTTAAATGAATGCCGCAATACAAACTTTAAAAAAACCCAAGTGTATGTTAAAGTCGCCAAAAAAATCATTCAAATGTGTTAATAGTTCCACAAAATATAATCATCGCTGTAATAATTATTTAAAAGGGGGGGGGGGGGGTATGTACACCTTGCTATGATATTGAACTAGGTCAAGTCAACAGCTTTACATGACGCAATTTGGGCGACAAGATATCAGGGAGTTGGCTTGCTAAAACTGTTCGATTTCAGCATTCTCTTTTCGTAGTTTTATTTATTTTAAGTGAAAACGGCCCCGTAAAAAAATAAGAATCGACAGCCATATTTGACATGACTAGTCGTAGGTGAATTGTTTGCATAGGAAACCGTTAAATTATTTGGAGATAAACCGCATACCAGGGGCCCCTGATATGACAGGCACTCAACAGACTAATAAATAACCTTCGAAAATGACATATTGAAAAAAAGTCCCTGTAGCTGGCCCTAGCCTTATGCATTATACATGTAAATGTTTTGAAGATTTATCTCTAAAGGTGATGAATTTCTAGCAATGCCCTTGCTTGTCCGTCTGCACCTGGATGTCAAAATAATAGGACCAAGACACAAATGATAACAGATCGGAAATCTATACCTAATTTTCTTCTCGACGTATGTTGTATCTCAGTACCTGGAAACATGTCCCTCAAAAATAAAAGACCAATATGTTTTCTTCTGTATGAATAAACCGGACAGGCTACCTCATCACTCACAGAACTACAAAGAATGTTAGGACTGTAGCACTACAATTTTGAGGAAGGTATGCGTACCATCCGGGAAATTTCGCTTTGATAAAAAGCATCTTTGTATTATTCTCTCAAATCGTCCCAAAGCATCCACCATCTGCCGCAATATCTTTGGTAAATGTGTCGACAATAAAAACATTTTTGTGAAAATTTTACATATAAAACATATCAAGAAATCATGTCCGAGGGATACAGTTTTCCTTTGCGCCAAGGAAAGCCTTTGACTCATTGTTATTCTTACCAGTACAAGTTTATTCTTTTATTTGAAGGACGGTACCCATCGTGCACAATAATGGAAAAGGTCATGTGCCTAATGAGAAGTCATACGCTGTAATACGATATGTTGTTTTTGTACAATAAGACAAAAACCTTTTCCTTGTGGTGCTTCCTTCATCTGTCATATTTGACAAGATATATCTTGAGATAACAAAAGGCATTTGGATGCAGCTCTCCCTTTCAATTCATGATGAGGTACCCAAATAACCAACTACGTATTGCAGGTCAGAAAGTTGCCCCAGTTTCAAAACCCTCGCTTTTTTGGGATTATAATCAACTAGCAATGTCTCAACCACCAGAATGGTTGTAACTGGCTGTCTATGAAGCTTGAAGACTTTTCCAGATGAGGTTTGCTATGTGAGCACTTAAAGTGCGTCACAAAGGACCTTTTTCTTTCGTCCATACACTCTAAAATAACAGATTTAGCTAAAACCTGAAACAAGATGCAGTGTACTCCCATTAAAATGATTTTGAAAAATGAAGACGCTCATATTGGATATCAAGCAGAATAAAAAACCAATCCTATCCAATTGCTACCCATAGAAATGCTGCGGTTGAACAATAGTAACTAAATAGCTTTTTAATGACCGATAGTACTAAGTACCTGCCCCACACTAAATGAGACGTGATACCGAGTAGTATTTCTAGTACTAATTAGGTTAGATTCTCAACTGACATTCCTCAAAACAGCATCTCTCCTTGTTTTTCAACATTTTCATGCCACTTTGGAATAACTTTCCTCTTTTTATCAAACTGTATGGTATAGCTTCTTTATCGACACTGATACATGTAAGACAATATCATGACCATACTGAATTTGCTTCGAATGCTCTAAACACATAGTGGTGCTACAATGTAGGGATGGCCAGTAATGTTGACACTTCTTAGACTTGTGTCCAATACTATCCTATACTTATCTAGATCTGCCTGTGCGGCATTATGTCATAAAGGTCTGGACATATGTGGTGAGTACTCTATATCACAATATTCTGTAGGTGCGTCGTTTCAGTATAACAAGGTGCCGGTGTGACAAGTTTTATATATATATATATATATATATATATATATATATATATATATATATATATATATATATATATATATATATATATATATATATATATATATATATATCTGCATCGTTAGTTTCATGATGTAGACCAAACAAAGGCTTCTCCTCACTGTAAATAAAGTAGCTTAGCATTCAGTTTGAATATGGTTTGAGCAGTGACGTGATAGGTCAGTATTAAACTCTCGGCTAATGGCAGCATCATTCACATACAACTCTCGTGACACTTCCGTTCGTGTCGCTTTTCTTTTTCGTTTTAAAACATGAAGCAATACCAAACCCATCTGTCCATTTCTGACGTTAGCTGACACGTTGCTGGCAGCATGGCTGAAGATGGAGGACTGGCTGGCCATCCTGTGCATGGACCTCTCTCTGGTTGCTGATCTTTCAATAAATTTAAATCTGGGTCTGAAATTAGTGGCTTCTGTAACTAAATCTCAGGCTGGACTACCACCACGCGTCCGCCCCAACCGTTTGGAATGAGACCATTGGATGAATAGTCTGAGCCAGAGCTATTTGTCAATGCTTTTAGAACAAACCTTGCATTCTGTGTGTTTTAATTGGTTTTTTTAATTGGTTCCACTCAATTCAGAGATAATGGTTACAGTATCTGGGTGGCTCTAGGCGTGAAATTTGCAGGGTTAATTTTTTGTATTCTGAGAGAGCACTGCTGGAATGGATGATGCATTGTCACCATGACTGTTCTTTGGCATTACATGGTCATATCTTTTAAGCACTGACCACAACTGTATATGAGCGCGACTACTTTGTTGCCTTTTATTTCTACATTTTCATAAATGACTGTCTGAGTACTTTGCATATGAAACATGTGGCGATCTTATTTGTATGGTGGCATATTAGTGCCATCAAAAAATCTCTGAGAGAAATATTGTTCCATTCCTTGGGATGGGAGCGTGGAATTTTTCAAAGGCTGTGGGCATCGATGACTATTATTGGACCAACCCTGCTTTTTCCAGCTTACATAATATAAAGGGGAGCTTAACAAACCCAAATCTGTAAGCCCATAGCGTTTGAACACTATCAAAGTCAGTTATGAAGTCGTACATGTGCCTTATCCTCATCTCGAGACAGATTTTTACCGATTACTAATTTCTCCAGACAGAATTTTCACAGTGACTCCATGATGCTTCTTTGGCTTATTTCTTCCTGTATAAACAACTTCAACCCGGCATTTTTTGCACTTTGTTTGTTCCTACCTGCAGACTGAACACTACAGATGCTAGCTGTGGTTGAAATTAAATATATGGACATCTGGCGTCGTTATCATTACTCATGGAGAAGGATGCCATTGAAGCATGTGGCTGCTTATTCAAGTTAACTTGATTGTTTATGATATTGTGTTTTGGATCACACTACCCCTGAACTGCAGGCGCACCGTTATAATCAGGTGAGATATTTTGTGCATCTGAGTTCGCGTGAACTCAAAGTTTTCTCAAGAGTCACGTCACCCGTCGTAAATCTTGTCACCTGACATGCTTTGCATACAATAGATCCTTTTTTAGTATTCTTCAAATTTGCCAGATTTTATTTACTGACAATAAGACTCTTCGATAGGTCCGATACACTTCACCAATGAGTGCAGTGTATGGAATTGGTAGTTCACAGTCCATGCTCAAGTCCAAATAATTACACCGATGTGCCTACCATGGTAAATTTGAACAAGGAAAGTTGACGCTATTTCCACACTGCCCAGTAGTTCATTTCATGGTGACGCACGAACAAAGGAGAATATACTTTCCCTCATATGTTTGCATAGTGTCACTGCTGATTACAAGGCTTGGGGAATATGCACATATGTACCTTCCCCCTCTACAATAAAGACAAAAAAAGACCCCCCCACCAACTAAAACAAAAAACAAAAACGAACCCCCAAAGCAAAACAAAATTAAATACAGAAGACACCCCCTTCAACAAACACACACTTTTGCCTCATAAAATATCTGGTAAGCTGACTTATCCAAGCCCCTGATAGTTCATCAGCAACATATAACTTGCAAATTGTTCTACTCACAATATGAATTGCTCAAAAAAAAAAAAAATATCCAAAAGGTACTACCGAAGAGACTCTCCTCAAGTAACGACCTTGACCATGACCTTTACTTTGAATTGTGAATGAATGAGTGCTTCCTGTTGGTGATCCATACCTTATTTATTCAAACACTACCATGTGTCATGACAAATGGGATCTCCGGCTGCGTCCTGCGTTATTCAAACACAAACATGTGTCATGACAAATGGGATCTCCAGCTGCGCCCTGCGTTATCCATGCTTTGGCGCGAGTGGCAAACGCCAAAGCAGCACCCTGGGTGCCACCACGGTTTCTTTCATGTTAACTTGAACGTCCTGACCTCAGATCTACTGCGGTGATGATAAAATTGGCGCTGTCCGATCACCGCATTGTCTTTATGATCAGTTTGCCCTAAGGAAGTCAACAGGTGGTGCACACTCTTGATAGCGGTACCAATTCTTCATACGCAGGGCCTTTACAATGCAGACATGACAGCATATGCTCACATTACTGTATGTGTCATTAAAGACAATCGTTACTGCCCGTCAAAACTATTCTTATACTGCAGGTCACTTTAAGGCTGAAATGTAATTAAGTTTCTGCAAGGAGCGACGTTAAAAATGACTTGCGGCCTTTCGTAAAATATTGTCTTTAGAGTAGAGACTACAGTATAGACAAGACTATGATTTATATTTTGCCTATAGAAGTTGATTCGCTTTGAGAAAAATTAACTTTTAGATTACGCCAGATGTATAATGAGGAAAATCGTGTTGTATTGGGAGATATTAAAGCAATAAAGATTTGTGAAATGACTATAGCATGTTCTAAATCAGGTGAGTATCCGTTTTTTATCATGAGTGCAATGCAGTGTGTGCAGATAAAATGGCTGCTCTCATATAGAGCGGGCTACTATTATTATTATACTACTACTACTACTACTAGTACTACTACTACTACTACTACTACTACTAATGATAATAATAATAATAACGATGATGATGATGAT
Source organism: Hermodice carunculata (assembly GCA_964020975.1). Lineage (NCBI taxonomy): Eukaryota > Metazoa > Annelida > Polychaeta > Eunicida > Amphinomidae > Hermodice > Hermodice carunculata. The sequence goes on from OZ026617.1 coordinate 79,223,625, forward strand.
GGTGATGATGATGATGATGTTGTTGATGATGATGATGATGATGATGATGATGATGATGATGATGATGATGATGATGATGATGATGATGATGATAATAATAATAATAATTATTATTATTATTATTATTATTATTTTTATTTCTTGGTATCAGTGTTTGAACAAAAAAGTGAGAGTCTTTAGCAAGTATAACTGATAAGTGTAAGGAATTATACAATGTTTTTCAACAATGAAGAAGTGCGGAGCGGCAAAATGTAAACAACGCAAAATGTGTGCGTCTATATTATGATTTAACTGTTCCCCTGCTCAAATCGTCCAAAAGAGCCGGTGTGTAAATTATCGGCTACCTTAACGTTTGTACTTAAATTTCCCGTTTCTAAGAAATATTTATTGCTGTGATTTGTAGGTAAACCCATTCAAGATGGCTGTCCCCGGGTCAATAGCTGTCCTTGGCGCGGGTTGGCAGCAATGCACGCAGCCCGTGCCATAAAAAGCTATTCACTCAGTAGTACTCTGACCAGGAATAGGTAAACGTTAAATGTGGATATGATGCAAAATGTTTCCAGCTGCCATGTAATGAAACGTGATGCAAATAGATATAGGAGCATATCTACATTTAACGTTAACCTGAAATATGGAAAAATATGAACTATATTCACGTGCGACAAAATGTTGTCTGGTGCCAAACATAAACATTAATAATGTAGTTGTGAATTATAATAACTCAGGAAATAATAAATTTTTAAAGATATCGTGTAACTGTATCAAGAACAATTTCATTTGCTCGGGTTAGTACATAGGAACTGCTTTGAATCTGATTAGCAAAACTTTGCTCGGGAAAGTTAAATAGTGGCCAAAATTTGTTTCTCGTGTTCAGAAGAAATTAATATCTCGACAGTCTAACTGACCAGAGAATCAGCCTTTTCGCCTCCATAGCATAACAGTTTAACTGCAAACGGGAACCCGAACCGTTACAATGAATATAAGGTGCGTGTGTGTACACTTGAACGAAGCTTTAGTTGTAAATTGAACCAATACGGTCATAAAAGACCTATGTAAGGGAGGATATTCCACTAGGTTCAGGCTGCTCCATGATTCTTAGTCAGTATATTTCATCATTGGCGTATCTTGAAACACGATCAACTGAAAATTGGTCCAGTGTACAGACAGAAGGTAAGAGCCATATGACATATATTGACTTACGCGTTCCCTATGTTTTGGAGAATAAATGTTCTGAGATATTGGCGGATCTAGACAATAATGATTTATACTGAATGCTTGGAAAGAACTGTCACTTCCTAGGTTACCTGTGTTGACAAACTTTGCGTCGCTACTCTTGGAGTGCGAGGTCTGAGCTAGCAACTCTGGGTCTGCCGGTGTGAAGACAATATGTTCCTTGTTGGAACCTTACAAACATGGTCTGAGACGCAGGTAAGCAGGCAACAATATAATTAGGGAAAAAATGGAAATCAAATGACTGAAAAAAGAGCATTACCGTTTTTGTCGGTTGATAGGCAACAGAATATGTACTAATTTTTGTTTCTCCCAAAAGGAATGAAGAGTGAAAAATTCCTTACCGTTTGCCACCACCTGAGGCAAATGTGACGTTTTGTTATATTGAAGAAAATGTCACAGAATATTTAAGACCATAGGGATTGATAGCATATAAAACGGAGTTTGATACTAATTTATAGTTCTGTCTCTTTTATACGTATTCAACATTTCTGAAAACAGAACGTTCTCGTCGTCGTCTGCCATCCACTTCACAGATCTAATGATGAAGGTCAAGGTCAAAAATGAAATGTAGGTAGGTCAAAGTGAACATCTAATATTACCACCTAAGGTGAAATTATTTTTGCAAAGGTTCAACGAAAATTGATAGTTGAGTAACTATGCAAAGCAGCTTTACCTTGAAAAGGGAGATCCAAACAATAAATGATACGTTCATGGCTGATACGGACGTATGATTCTGATAGTACAGATATTTTTGATGTGAAAAAGACCCCAAAACTGTGCCTTCAAACAAATGTCATTAAACTCTGGTCATGCGCAAGAATGTATACTTTCGTGAGACATACTGGCTCAATAGTTTCGACAGTACAAACTTGTCAAATGTTTATCTGAAGGTAACTGTAAAATATAATGTTCATTTTAGCTACTGTGTATTCTAAGTGAATGTAAAAATAGTCACGACGTTGAACTATTTACCAATTACCATGTGCAATATCTTGACTTAGAAAGATTATCCTGACAGGAGTATACCTGGAGAGCACGGCACCCACAGCACCACACTTGTTTTCGAATAATCAAAGGTTTTGAATTTGGACAGTCAGGGTCTCTTGTAATTTATAGAAATGAGCCTTCGGAAACCAAGCTTGATAGAAACAGATTTAAAATTTTCAAGTTACGGAGAAACTGTAAGCAGTTTGTAGAGTATGTAAGAGAAACGTTTACTTGTTTTAATTATATTTCAGAAATCTTGGTGCATACATTCACAACAATCCTTGTGCAAGATTATTTCAATTTGACGCAACTTACGTCATTACAAAATGCCACAGTAGTACATTCCTTTGTAAAGCAAAACGAATATTGCATATATTAAGGTATTGTGGTGCATGGAAGCGCAATAAAGTGCAAAAAGGCGCGTTATGTCAAAGGTAGCATTTGGAAGGAAGCTTCTGTCGGTCGTTTGGCAAATGCAATTGTAGTAACTTGAATCCGGTTATTATCATAAATCTGGGTCAATCAGCTTGTGCCCTTGGATCTAAGGTTAAAACCACCTTCCAATGCTTGGGATTAAAGTCCTACGACGCATAGTCGAAATTCGATATAATCTATATTTTAAGTTGGGATACAGTATAATGAAACGTTAGCGCAAAGGCACTATTCTCCAACTACCCTGACAAATAAAATGACACGGTATATACAATGACATACAGATGTGGATATATATATATATGTTTATTTATTTATTTGGTAAAAAAGAAACCCAATTAATTTACATCTTTCTGTGGCATACATATCATCATTTACACGAGGGGCCAAGCCCTGTTTGTACAAGACGTTTCAATTGACGGAGAGCAGTTGCTTTTTTCATTTGGAAAGGGTGAACTTTCCAAAACTTGGCCCGCTGGAAGCGTAGGGTGTTTCTGCCAAAGGTTATTGTGTTGTAAGCAGGCTGCTCGATCTTATTATTATCTCTTAGGTAGAGGGGAATTTCATTTATTCTATGTTGGGGACGTAAATGTGTTTTTTGGTAGCTTAAAAAACCATATTCCACCCTAGCGACATGATTGAAATATTGTTACAACTTAATGGTGATGCGGCTGCGACAATGATGTGGTGCATCAACACCTACACGAAATCAGATGCCCTTGGCGATGTTTGGTTCTACATCAGGTGTGACGTGCTATGAATACGACCAGCGTGAACAAAGATAGCACACCCGATCGGCATTGATAGTGGGCCTCAGGGCATAATTTTTGTGGTAGATACCCAGTTTAACATAGTATTAATAAAATCTCAATTAGGTGGGATAATTACACCGTATTTCACTAGATACATGTGAGTTCCTATATATATTTGAAACAAATTTTCCAGAAAATCTGGCCTATTATGTGTAGAAACTGGAAACTTTGCGCTGGCGACCTAGATAGAGAGAGGGCCTGCTTGCTCCTTGTGATAGTTCAGAGTACGAAGCATTGTGGCCATTGAAGACAAAGCAAAGGGCATGTTTTTGGATTTTTTCTATTTTGTTTGTATCAGTTGACCACATAAGTGCCTAACAAGAGGACAATAGTTAAAGTTGAACAGAATTAGGGCATTTAATATTTATGTTTTCTTTTTGATATAGTATTTTAGAGAAACGTCTTAATATACTGATCTGTTTAATAGCCTGCTTAAATATGTAGGTAATGCGATTATGGAATTTTAGCTTATCATCTATATAAAAACGTAGTAGATTTGCAGATTTCTCTGGCTTGAGTTTGACATCTTCTATATAAACACTGAGTAGCTTTACAAATTTTTCTGGCTTATGTTTGAAACCTTATATTTCAAAGTAATAATTACTGGATGACATAGAGTTTTAGAAGAAAGAAGCATACCTTGGAACCTGTCAGGATTTAGTTTCATATCATTGTCTTATAACTATTCAATAAGAATTTGCGCCGCTGTTTTCGATAGTATCTGTTACAGATCCAAGATGTCGATCATAGATAGATTATGTGTTGCTATACACATAATTATAGAGATCAAATTTACCTTCAAGAAAAAAAGGCTACTTCTTTGGGTGAAACCTTTCAATGTTTTTGTCCATTGACTTTTCGAACGTTCGGATTTAACCTTTTGTTCACGATCAATTATATAGTTGGCCAGTAATACACATGCACTACTAAAAAACTAATGACTTCATTTTGCATATTTAAAGCTCACGAGGAAGACAATAAACAGCTTTAGATAAATCCATCAGAATAACCCCTAAAAACTCATGCTTATCTAGAACAAGTGTTCAGTTTCAATATTTGATGAGTAGGCTTAACAAGTGAAGTTTGCTGAAAGCAGAAAATATGGAACTCAGAATATCTTTAACGAAATCAGTCATTTGTTCCTGCAGCACACTTTCCTATATTTTGAGACACTAGATAAAACACTAACAGGGTGGTACTTAGATTTGTCAATTGAATCGCCCTTCTTATGTAATGAGAAAACATTTGCCTTCTTGAGTTCGGATGGGATTTGCCAGAATCTATTGACATGTTTATCATTTGGGTAAGAGATGGACAGATTGTCTTTTTAAATTACTTAGCGGGAATGTGATCTGGTTCAGTGGCGCTTTTGCTTGTCCTAAGCAAGGTCGTTTTGATGAAGAAAGGAATCTCATCTCGTCGTTTGTATAAATTTCAGTTGGAAAATATACTCTTTTAGGCAGAAAGTTTTATTTTTTGTCCAATCTGTTTCAAACGAAACTTATAAAATCATAAGTTTAATCTGTCCATCATGGTCCTATCGTTGAAGTTTTTTTATATGTTACATTGACATGAAACTTCTGTTATCAAAATCCCATCACCAAAGTTTGAAAGGCCAAATTTTATCTATACCTCATTGCAGGATAAAACTGCCAAACTAAGTAAAACACCAGTCCATGCAAACGTGTTAACTTCGGTATTTCATATTGTTGAAGTAAGGCAAAATAATATTTCTGAGGCTAAATGTACCTTTCTGAAGAAAAAGTTTCCAACAGTGAAAGTTACCATTTCTCAGAGGGGTTCGAGTTGACACATGATACCAACTAAATCTCTTTTAATGCATCTAGCGTTTTTAGACTAAAACGTTATAAACATAAATACTTTCATAGGGATATTTTGAAAAACAAAACCATTTGGCACCACCAGTTTTGAAACTGAGATGACCTGGTTTCCCTCGTTGGTAGAAAGGCCTCCCCCCAAGCTACATTAAAAGAAATTCGTACCATGACAAGAGTGCTTCACATAAAATGTGCACCTTGAAAAAGCGAACACATATGACATATTTTCAACTGCAGGTAAAACATTAACACCTAAACTAGACTCTTGGCACTTTTAAGAAATCAGTAATCGGCATGTTGATCCCTGAAAACACACGCTGAGTAGACTCCGAGGAGTAGTGGCATTGGTAATGGTGATTTTTATTGACGATTGCGATAGGCACTGGGTTTCTGACTAATAGTTTGTTTACATATACCCCATGAACATGCACACTTAAAGCTTAAATGTTAAGATGCAGTTCATATGTAGAATTTGTCAAAAGACCCATTGTACAGTGCGTGTAATTGTAATTAATTCGTCTTCAGTAGTTCGACTTTAGTTGCAGTTGGCACTAAAATGGTTAATCCGACAGGGCGTTATCTAATTTGACCATGATATATTTCTTCATGAATGTGCACATAACATCTGTATCTACGTCTTTGAGTTTTATATAGTCTCTTAGAATAAGCTTTAAGACGAAACTGTATTATTTTTGCGTTTCATTTAGGATTTGATCATTTGAAGATAATAAATAAACAAACATTAAGGGCAATTTTCCCATTGCTGTGAAAGTCACTCAGCTTTAAAATCATTTATACAAATCAATTAGTACTGTAATATGAGTGCCGGTAGTTCAGTGATATTAGGCAGGTCCTTTAATCAGGATCGTGCCCAATAAAGTGTAGAATAGGGCTTAATATATGTATATATATATATATATATATATATATATATATATATATATATATATATATATATATATATATATATATATATATATATATATATATATATATATATGTATACATATATCAGTTTACTACTGGCACTAGAACTTAACTATGTTTCGCAAAACTCTTTGTATAATTTTGTTTTTTAATCAGCTAGCTTATATAAATATATATATATATATATATATATATATATATATATATATATATATATATATATATATATATATATATATACATATATCAGTTTAGTACTGGCACTAGAACTTAACTGTATGTTTCGCAAAACTCTTTGTATAATTTTATTTTTTAATCGGCTAGCTTATAGATACCACAAGTGCAGTTCACGGTTAATGGATTGATGGAGATTCTATTGCTGGAAGTGTTGTTATAAGCGCGGACAACTTACAGACAGTCTTTAAGAAGTCCAGTAAAATATCAGATGTGTCTCATTCAGGCTGCATTTGTTTGTTTAATTGTTTTGTGTGTTTTTTTCCCCTTTTTTTAGTCAAGGGGGCTTCGTTCGAACCCCTCCATCCCCATCCCCCATAACGGGCTTGTTCAACAAAATTAACAAATTATTAAATTCAAAAAAAGTAAAGAGAGGACACATTTTCACATGTAAAAGTTCAGGCACTGTCTTTAACTTTACTTTCCAACAGCATGCAAGCGGCGAGAGCATCTGACTGGTCAGTTCAGATTAGCGTATCCATCATGTGGAATCCCGTCGGCGCTGGATTCTGATGACAAGTTCACGCACTGCTCTCTTATTATATATTTATTGTTGTACCGTAAGTATTTTAAACAAGACCTTTGAGGTACGGACTTTGGGGCATTTTTGTCTGGATATCATGTATTAGAAATATTAAGGTTATTTGACGCGCAATGTTTACATTGAACTGGCCAAGGCTTTATTCTATCGCCACGTAAGTTCCCGCCACTCGTGGATACGCACACGTCTGATGGCAAGCGTTGTTTGGGAACATGTGATTTTCTGCATTGGCACGATCAAAAACAAATTCTGGGCCCCATCGATATCTTCTCGCAGATATTTGAAACATGTCGTCTTAAGAAATCGACCATTTATGCTGGCACAACAGGATAGCTTTGATCACGCCAAGGCTTGATGACGGGGAACGCCTTCCATGTACATTTCTGTTTCACGCTAGCATGTTGATTCTACCTACAGGTGTCTCCAGCATTTATTACAGATTTATGAGGAGCGCGAGGTGTTCATATAGACATACCTGAAGCTCATGTTTTACGGTGGATAACAAGTCACTAGGGGGATAATTGTGGGTTTGCACTATGATATTTCCCCATGGGACATTTATTGGATAATTATTCTGCATTGGTGAACACTACACAGTGTAAACATGATTAGCTCACTTGCAGCAGATCAATTAAGCATACCAAAGTTAACATTAGATGTTGCCCATTTTGCGGTGCACGGAACCTTGATGTGCAAACCCCTCTTTCATGCCACTTAGACATCTGTAGGTTTGACAACTATGACATCTGATCTTCAGATTTTATGCCAACCCTCTGGTTGCTTATGACATGTGACTTTGAAAAAGAGGACTACACACCCACTGAAGTGGTCAGTGCGTACTGTAATTCTACAGCACGATTTAGAAGTACAAAATTTGGTGCTTTGAAGCCTGAACCAGCTTGATCTCAGTAAGGGAAGATTCATATCCAGCCAACAGCGTGTTCGGAACCACGCCACCGGGAAAAGATTTTAACCAACGCCGTTGAGATAGAAGGTATAGTGAATTTGACTTAGATTTACATTGGTTTTGGAAAAGCCCCTTGACTTTGGCTGGTCAATCACGTGGGCATATTTGATAATATTGAAGAAACTAGTAACTTCCAGCAAGGCCACGTTGAGAAAGATGAAGAGGCCTTATGCAGGTACCACATTAATATGTTAAAAAGTTCCGCGAACACAACACTGATGTGAGGGGATGGAAATTGTATAGAAAATATTAAGTTATCATTGAACTTGGTTATGGCAGGTCAAAATGCTTGCGGTCACCCAAAGCAGATGAGATGTTGCTGTGGTGCATGTTGTCTTGTCATCCTAATTACGACATAATACTACTGGCTTAGGCTCACATATTAAGCACTCGAGCAAAATCTCCACAAGGGTAAGCAATCCTGGAATTCTGCCACCACCCGGTCTTGACCGGTCTCGGTAGGCTTCGAGTGATTTTCTTCCAAATATCTTGACAAACCATATCTTTATATATATCATTGGAAAGTCTTTGTGTGTGTGTGTGTGTGTGTGTGTGTGTTTTTTTTTTTTTTTGAGGTGGGTACAGTACTGGTATTTATTATTGCCAAAGACTCAAAATTGTAGGATGTATAGACTCTCCCATTTTTTGTGTATTCTAATTTCTAACCAAAAATAAAAAATTCAAAATAATAATAATAAAGAAAAAAATCATGACATATTGCCGTACAGTCCAAGCCCTGTAACAATTCACTAACATTATTTTTTTTAAATTGTATGGGAACACGGTTGGAACGGGAAATTGTTCTGCTGGTCATCTACCTCTTACAAAATGCCTGGAAGCTGGAGCAAATTCGGTGGAAATTGCTAGGCTCCCAGTCTTTTGGCGGACTTATCATGTTGGTCCACTCTTTCCTTTATTGTTTGTCTCTGTTGTGGGTAAAACTATAAAAAGTAACCCCTTTCATCCATGGGTGCTTTTCCATGTTTGTAAAATTCCTTGTGTCTGCATAACAGCCTGGCACTTTGCAATTGTACACTGCATTTTCAAGGTGATACCTTGTCAACAACAGCAGAAATAGCTACGCTTTGTTTTGTCAGTTCTCAACCCATTCCCTTTGTAGTGCTGTGTTACGGCCGCTCAAGCAAGTGTCCTAATTCCCACGAAGTACCGCGGAATCGCATTGTGCCATCCTGGCGGTAGAAGCAGGTATTATGAACCCGTAAATTTGGTATTCATGGAGCCGCGCTGCCGTGCGGGGCTGGTTTAAAAACTATTTTGTTACATTGCGATTGAGGATAAAGTAGAGCCTATATAACCCCCTCTCGCATAAAAAAAAAAAAAAAAAAAAAAAAAAAAAAGTGACAAACTGGAGATGATTGAACGAAAAGACATATTTCTTGCATGTTTTTCCTTGCTTTTGTGAAATACGAGTGGTCTTTGTTTATATGCATGAGCCAAGTGCTGATGCAGAGATTTGACAATTATGCATTTATACAGTCTAGAGACATAAAGTCACGAGAGTTTTTTGTCTTGAAAATGTTCTGTTCATATTTTTCCATAAATAAGAATCGAGTTTGTCCGTGGACGTTTGTACCGTGATGATGAAGTTGACAACTTTTGAGAATTAGACGATGAACTATTTAGGGCAGCGTCGGCTATTCAGCGTTCTTTTAAGTCTTTCAGTGAGAAGTTTTAACTGGGCCACCAACAAATTGCGCCCGAGGCGCGCAGATTAAAGCATTAAAACCAGGTCATACCTCTAATAACTAGAAATGTTGGTACTCGAATAAAAGATCGGTTTATAATGCAGGTGAATCCAGTATCGTTATCGTAATTCAGTGCACATCGGCTTTTGTTGGATTCCACAATGAAAGGGTTCAATCAAATAGGTCAGAACATGAATGTGCACCTGCTTCTATGGTAGAGTGGGAAATTTGAGGGAAAAAATAACCCGTTCGTGCTAATCGGCCGTTGCTGGCTGGATTGCTTGTTTTTGTTGGGGGGGGGGGGGGTAGCTCGTACTTGAATAAAAGACCTTTTATGACGACTTGGACTCTGAAATCATAAAAGCTTTTGGATCAGCACAGTTTTTAAGACTAAAGGTGAGGTGGTTAATCTTTAGAAAATAATAATTTTGTTTGAACTGCAGGATTATTGAGAATTAACTTGCTTTGTCCCAAAAAGCATCTCTTTTTCATGATGTAACGAGGGACACAAACATTAAGTACACGCCGAGGCACATGTATTACTCGTAAATTATTACACTGAAGCAAATGTAGAACTCGTATACAAACAAACTAACACACAAGTTACGAATCCCCCGAACTGAGTATCATTCTGAATTATTTACAATAAATCAAATAAGACAAAAGGTTTAAAACAATCAAGGAAAATAATCAACCAACTGATTAACCAGATAAACTTCTTTGATAATGGTCACAATGAATACAACATCAATAGCTGACAAAATGAATCACTTTTTGTGCAGGCAGAACCATCATTAGCTGGTCAAATTGCGCAGTAACAAGATATTTATACAGCAAATACTAGAAAAGAAATTTCCTGAAAAATTCTTTTGCATCCAGTGACAGAAAACGAAATTACAGCCACCATAAAGACCCTTAAAAGCACCACTCCTATATAATATGAAACCGCTACTAATATTGTAAAGTGTATCTCTGATAATGTAAAGCAGCCTGTCTGTCACATACGTTATATTTCTCTTAGATCAAGAAAAGTACTCGTGGAAACAAAAACTTCAAAGGTAGCCCCTATTTGCAAATCAGACTATCCATCAGACTTTACTAACTACAGACTAATATCTCTAATACCAGTCTTTCCTGAAATTTTGGAGAAAGTGATGTACAACCGACGCATTAACTTTCTCAACAAGAACAACACCTATACGAGTTACAATTTGGATTTCGAAAGCATCACTCGACTGTTATGGCACTGGCACAATTCTTAGATCTGATGTAGTCACTTCAAAGGGGCAACCTTACCATTGGTATTTCCTTAGAGTTACCAAAAGGATTTGGCACTTTAAGCCATAAAATATTGCTTAACACAGTAGAATTTTATGAGATGCATACCATATAGTTTAAGTGGTTTTAAAACTACTGAACTGTTTAGCACTGATGCCAGGAAGACACCAAATTGTCCATGAGGCCATATCGGGTTAGTGTGAGGTAAAATGTGGTGTGTTTCAGGGCTCAATTCTCGGTCCACTATTATTGTTAATTTATATGAAAGATTTACCGAACGTTTCAGAAAACATTTACTGTACTTTATTTGGCGGTGATACAAATATTATGGTTTCCCATCAAACTGTTGATGTGCTCTATGATGTTGGAAATACAGTGATGACAAAGGTAGCAAGTTAGTTTAAAGTTAATAAGTTGTATCTAAACTATACGAGAACTAATTACATATTGTTTCATGAAAGGAACAAGAAAATATCTACGGGTTGCTAGACATAAAAGTGGATGGTAAACACATACATAGAGTATAGAACACTTTTTTGATAAAAATATTGAAGATAAGCCTACCTGAAACTGTCAAATTAACTACATTACGTCTAAGTCGTCCAAGGTTATGTGGTACTCGTAAAAGTTCGGAGGTACATGTATCTCCCATAGCATATCATTACAAATTCGTATAACACCCTTCTGTATCCCTACTTAACATACTGCAATGCACTTTGGGTCTCTACATATACTACAAATTTAAAAGGCTTGCAATACTACAGAAAAAGTCCACTCTGGAATTGACTGCTAGTGGACATAAATAACGCCGACAAAACATGTATTTGCAAAATTCGAAAAGTTACTAAATCATCATCTTCAAAGTCAACAGTCATTATAAGACACTTGTATTATTTTGTTTACAGCATCGTCAATTTTGTTATTCTATGTTTAATTAATTAGCATTTCTTATTTTAAATTATCATTGTTTGTTCAAAGGTATTAAATATGTCTACATTCACCCAATATTACCGCTGAGTTTGGAGGGGGCTCGTTAGCTCATTTGTGTTTCGGTTCCCGTCACATCAATATGTAAGTATTAATGTGCATGCATTACTTTGTATTATTGCAACAATAAGTAAATACAGTACAATAAACCAAAACAGACACCAGTCCCTGATTTAATAGGTCATCATTTTGTCTACGCCTAAGCTTTAATCTTGCCGGAAGGAAAAAACAATGTAATATTCATAAAACTAAAGATTCCATAAAGATTTCAATGATTTGTTTTTCATTTCGTTTACAAGTGAAAAAGTTTGTAATAGCGGCTTATTCGAATATCTTCATACGATCATCGAAATAGCAGCTTTATATGCCCCCTTTAAACACATTTATTGCGAAATTGTATAATTAATGGATTACCTCACCAAAGCTCAAAAATTTATATATAAGGTAGATTTCTATGCCGTGGATGTGATAAAAATATACATCTGATAATGCTAACGAGGACTGTCAGAACGTCGATAAAGTGCCACGTATTTCATGTGCTAAAAATCAATTAAAATGATGTGGTATTCTACTGGACGTGTGCACCGCGGCGTTTTGCATGTGGCCTTGCTTTTGGTTGCACATTATGCCATGCTCTCTCGACGCACTCATTTGTTCATAAATTATATAGTTATCCCTCTTTGTTATTCCTAGAGTATATGTATGTATATATATATATATATATATATATATATATATATATATATATATATATACATATTTAAACAATCTACACATCCGGCCATATAATACTTACAGGGAGCACTAGTTTTGTATCTAAATCTTCAGCTTCGAATGAAAAAAGCAGGTTAGAAATACTCAGCTGAAGTATCTCTTTCCACGTTCAGATATTGTAGTATCTAAATATATTGCTTGCACAGCACACGTTCAAGCTCCTAACTGTTTTTTTTTTGAAGTTTGTAAAACAACGACACAGGCTTACTGCGACGATGTTTGAAGTTTGAGAGTTTTTCTCTTAAAGTTATTATAATCTTGTTTTCGTACCAGCATATTTAAAACTCTTACAAGTGATTAGACGCTAATGGTCAGGTTAGTGAGAAACAAATTCTGGAAAAAAGTATCAGTCTGTGCAGAATACATAATGAAGCGACACGTCGACCCACAGCCTCTGTGCAAATAGGTCAAATATTGATTCTACTAGACTGGTGATCTACTGCTCACCACTTATTGACCATGGATGAGATAGCAACCCAATTGAGAAGATAAAATTCTCGGTATCTTAAAAAATAATTTGTGATAACGGATTGCTTTTATGTGTAAAATTTGAAATGTAAAATTTTTGGTATTTTCGTGGCATGCAGGTTTTCAACTCCATGATATTAATAAACATTAATGCGTGTTGGCCGCAGAACAAATGTACAACGCTTTTTGTAACTGCTTTAGCCATGCAGTTGCGAGACCAGGCTGATCTGGTGGTGACAGTGTTATAGCATTGTTGGCAGGCCTCTCTGCACGGAGGTCGTGGGTGCATTTTTGAATATCTCTTTTCATGGTTTTTAAAGTAAATCTGATAATTATTCGGTCACCCAGTACCTAATGAATGAATGGATGAACGAGCGAATGACTGGCTAAATTTATTCTAGATATGTATCCAAATATTTAAACAGGCGACAGTCAAGAAACGAACAAGCAAACAAATAACTAAATAGAAACATGAATAAAGATTAAACAAACAACAAATATATACGTTTACAAAATGAATGATGAAAGCACATACTGTCGCTTATATGCTTATTCTTTTGTTTAGTTTTCAGTGACACATTATAACACTTCATATAGTTTGTATGAAACCACATGTATCTCTAAAGGGAATCGATTTTGGTGCTATGACATATCATAGCACCATATACTTTAACTGATGTCATGTATTTTACTGCAGAATCAGTTGCATTTTAACCACACTGAAGGTCTGGTATAGTACATTGGTTTCTTTTATTAGGGCAAACTAGATACTGTTTTAAAACCATTACCACTACCACGAAATGTAATTAATTGAATATAACCCTTGTTTGGTGTAGTGTCAAAGATGGTCAGCAGTTACTACATACAGGGATTGAAAAGTAATCTCGACCCAGAAAGATTCGCTGATTCAGAAGTATCCATTGAGTTATGGAGGTTTGGTTGGTTCTGAAATATCTAAGACATTTTACGAGGAACTAACTCACCGCCACTAACAGCAAAAGTAACGCTCGTGATAAGGATGATTATTTGTTAATTTTGCATGTATTGGAGAGATTCATAGTTTAAGTCTCCGTAAAATGATAGGAGGTAACGTGTCTGCTTCAATACAAAATTTTAAAATTTGTACACAAAAGGCCTATCTGAGTCAAACCTTACCTCAATAGCTTTCCTGGTGGGGGTTGGTCGCATTCCGTACCAAGGAAATCTAGTACCTGAGTCTTGTCATAACCAGGAAACGGTTAAAAATCTTTAAATATTCGCTGAATTCACGGCACTGATCATTACTGCCAAAGAATACATAGAATTTCTAGAAAGGTAAAGTGGCGATTATACGTGCATATATATCCACATCAAAGAACACCTAATCTGAAGTCTATTTTTATAGATGACGCCTGTGATGGCAGTTTCTCAAACTGTGCACTTTCCTCAAAATATTTTCGCTGGGAAGTGGACACAGATTCCATGCAACATATTTCGCACAGTAACGATAATAAATATGAATATGAATTCATAGTAATTTTTACAGAGAACATTTGTACTTTATAATTTTTGCTTGATGTCATCCCAAAGGGGGAGCTTGATATTTATTTATTGCAGTTTGTGATTCTACTGCCATATCTGCTTTCTCAGTCTTTACTTTCTCTTTGCCTTGCAAAGCATCGCAAGATTTTCTCTTCCTTCTCTTTTATAATCTGTTTTATTTTAGCAGATTGTGTCAAGCAAGGCGATGTTTGCAAACCAAGTATGACAGACTCATCCATTCTAGTCGATAATATCAATTGATGAAAACCAGTAATGTTGCTGTATGTAGAGACTCATATGCCATTGGCCGAGAAAAGGATCGTTCTGTGACTCTGATCTTGTATTAAGCACACCCTTAAAGGGTGTATTAGGGAGTGCCAGTTTACTTAAAGCATGAGGAGATGAATAGTAGGATGTCCTGGTTGGGTAAATACACTATAAGGATTTTGTACGCTGCCGCTTGTGACTTTGAACAAGAGGTCAAGGTCACCAGGGAATGAATGCGTCCAAGGTCCTGTTAGGATTCGTCAGCTGTGAAAGTTTGGTGATTGTAGCTTCATTTAAGCTGCAGATAAAGATTCTTATATTGACGCTTGTGCTCTTGAAAAGGAGGTCAGTGTTACCAGGGAGCAAACTTGTGCGATGTCCTCATGAAATCTTGACTGTAAAGGCTTGATGGTTGAAGCTTTACTTGTTCCGAAGTTGCTGTTTTTACTTATGCTTATTTATGGAAGGGTGCAGTGCAAATGGGGGACAATGAAGAGCACAGAGCCAAATGTGGGGCCATATAGCATACAGCACCACCCGTGAGACCATTCAGAATACACCGCTAATTCTGGGCACATATAGGGAATATAGTCAATTGCTGTATCATAGCGTGTACGCGTTTTTCCGTAATGGCTGATGCGAGTCATTTGTACTGCCTGTTTAATGCTGTGATTAAAGATCCAGAGGAAGACTAGTTGAATACACCGTCCTAATGAAAGACGGGCATTGGAGAAAAATGTTCCATCACGTACTCTCTTCCAGGCTTTACACTTTCCTCAACGCCATGCAAACCAGTCTCGGGTGTCCGTCTTCCGCGGTACCAGATTGATGTTGTGACCACCCTTGCATGTTTTACGGCTGGGAAGTAGCTTCTGCTCTGTAATCCATTTTATCAAATCAGTCAAGTTATTTATGAATAGCATGAGCTGCATAATATCCATTATATATAAGATAGTAGTGACGCCTGCACTCACAGCGGGAACTATTGGTTCTTGCTAATATGCGGTTTGGGTAACAACTGAATCTTACAAACATGCATGCTACGATAGAGAGAGAAGGCACACAAGAGGATCATGATTATTCTGTGCTCAGCTAACATGCATTTGTTTATTTAGAAAAAAATTACCCACAATTTATGCAAAAATCAATGCAGTGTGACCATTTGAATAATATATGTACAGACCTATCAAAGATACATTTCTACAAAGTGCGAGGAGTGTCGCTGTGCGATATCAAAGCAATTGGGTGAGTGGTTTCAGAATTGACTTTTTAAGATTTGCCTACCCCCCCCCCCAATTCATAAAAAAAATCCAAAAATCAATAGAACGTGACCATTTGAACAAACTTGGTAGAGACCCATCCAAGGCACATTGCCACCAAGTTTGAATTTAATCTGGCCAAAATTATTTAATTTATAATCATTGGAGAAATTCCCATGTTAAACTTTCCTATTAAAAACTTTTTTTTAAAGATTTTTAAAGAAAATCATAAAAAATCCAAAAATCACTGGAGCATGACCATTTAAATAAACTTAGTAGAGACCCACTCAAGGTATATTGCCACTTAGTTTGAAGTGAATCTGACAGACAGTTTCTTCAGAGAAGTTGAAAGTGTCAATTACCATTAGAATGCATTAGAATGCCCATTGACTGGCATAGTAGGCAAAAGAAAAGGTGCATTTACCGATAAGTACCTGAATTGACTGAATTGAAAAAAAAAACCGTTAACAATCAGGAATCCACAGCAGTGCCACATAGTGACCAACTTTGTTTGACCCTTCCACAAAGAACATATCCACCAATACAGGTTTCAGCTTATTTTGAGTGACGGTCCTGGAAAACAAGTCAAAAATAGCAATAATACACATAAAAATGATAAAAAATTAGAAAAAAATTGCAGCACCGCCTGGTGATAATATTCTGAGCTAAAAAGTCCCCGGGAGTGTCCCTGTGGGATATCGAAGCAATTGGGTGGGCGGTTTCGCAGAAGAAGATGTGTTAAGATTTGCCCCCAAAAGAACAAAAAAATTCATAAAAAATCCAAAAATCACTGGAGCGTAACCATTTGAACAAAAGTGGTAAAGATTTACCCAGGGTACATCCCTACCAAGTTTGAAGTAAATCTGGCAGACGGTTTTTCAGAAGAAGTCGAAAATGTAAATTGTGGACGCCGACAGACGGACGAACGACGGACGGACCGACGAGGGACGATGGACCCTCAAAAAAGCCAAGCTGACTGACAAGTCAGCTGAGCCAATGAAAACAAAACATACACGGTATCAACACAAGGAACTCGTCATTTGCCTTGGCCTCTCAATTTTCTTTGCCTCTATGCCCGACAATCTTGTGAGGTCTGCTGACGATTTGTAATTGGCTTTTGTATATGGTGCTGACAACTTAATTTGAATGTGAGTAGACCAGCTGCATATTTTCCAGAACATAACATATAAAGGCTGCAGTCAATCAATTTCAAATTGCAACAATAGAGACAAAACACAGTGGCGAGGGGGAGAGGAAATGGGGACGGCAGTATGGACGGGAGAGGTTACAGCCTTCTGGATTACCTAACGATATGAATGCACATTATAATATATTTAGTTTAAATCATTATGTCAATGAGCATCACACAAGCTTTATTTTACACAAGCGCTGGCGTGACAGCATACTAGCTATGACTGGAAACTATACACAGGTTTCTTTGTTTAGGTGCCATTGGATGCAAACAGATTTTCATTTTATACAAAGATATAATGCTAGTCGGGACTGCGTTGGTAAGGCCTGGTTCGACAAATGAGGACCGTTCTTACCAATATGGCCACAAGAACCCGTTTTACTTTAACAGGATGTCCACAATTAATACCCAGGTCGAGATGGTCAGTCTTTGTCTGATGTGACAATTATTAATGGTATGTCCCGAACTGACAGCAAAGCGTTTGGGTGTCTGCTGCTTAGTACAGTGAAAAATTAAGGACACGGGATCAAAGCTATCAAAGAGAATTGGATGCCAGCAGAACAAACATTAGCGGCACAATTGAATTAATGTGTTTTGTAATTATACAGCTGAAGAACTTGTTGGGCTGCACTCCGTACATTATAAGCCAGTAAGCACCAGTCTATTTATGCCAGTGTACAGGACAAATTTGAGCTCAAGGACTGTCACAAAGGCAATGTCATTATCATTGTCTAATAATTACCGCAGAAGCTATTCTCGTTATCATAAGCCATGTTTAGATACATTTAGTCCTTTAAGGTGCCTAAATTTGTTCATTCTAAGCTACGTTCTATCAAATAGGTGAAAGAGCACCGCCTAAACCGAAACTTTTGGAAGCACTAATATAAATGAATCTGGCCAGCGAGTTTCTTTTTCTTGTTCACTCAGTCTGGGAGGAAACAATGTTATCACATACAACAATCGGTAACACTACCTTGCCCAACATATACGTCAATTTCCCTAGTGAGGAAGAAGAAATCATATAAACAGGAGCTTCCATCTGAAGTTGATTGCGCTGCACAGAATGCACAACTTTAGGTCCACGTACTAGGTAAATCTGAAGATGCCCAGGCAAACAATTTGCTGCGACCATTTTATAAATGAATAAAAGTCTCGACTCTTCGACAAAGCTGAAGTAGCTCAGTTGATTGTCCTAAAGAGATTAGGTAGTCCCTGCTGAACCAGCAAGCAGACTGGCGAAGTTTTCTTTTTGGGGAAATAATCAAAGATGTTCCTAGGGCTAGTGCTTTTTCACCATCATGACCAAAATGTACTGGTGTTGCTTGCAATAATAAACTTTGGGCTGTTGACTTATGGATAAAATGTCTGGCCGGGCCTATTTTCTTCTTAAACCCGTTATCCCTGTTGGAGTTGTGCGTGATATAAAATTGTGCCGTATTAACCCTTACGACGGTTATGTTACAAGAATGAGTGGAAAATATGGAACTCATTCCGTATCCCTGATAAAATCAACACCTTTACCTGAGATATAGCGCGCCGGATGTAGCTGTGGGCTAAGAAAATATCAACCTGATTAACTTCAAAATGTAAGCACAAAGGA
The DNA here is from genome assembly GCA_964020975.1 of Hermodice carunculata. NCBI lineage: Eukaryota > Metazoa > Annelida > Polychaeta > Eunicida > Amphinomidae > Hermodice > Hermodice carunculata. The sequence goes on from OZ026617.1 coordinate 79,242,648, forward strand.
GAAAAAAAAAAAACAAAAACAAAAACAAACAAACAAAAAAAAAAAAAAAAGAAAAAAAAAATCGACGGTTTTTAAAATCACCCGTCCTTAACGACTAGTTTGGAAATAGAAAATGTATATATGGAAGGAGGTTCCGGTTTCAGACTTAATTTTGGATGACACCCTAGTACGATACGCTTGTTAAACCGTAAAAAAACATTAACAGAAAGACTATATTTCGACAAAAACTCACGGTTCTGTCCAGCTTTTGCAGCATACAAAAATTGTTGACAATGATTTATGCAACGTATCAATTTCCAGAATCCCATTGGCCATCAAACCATTTCGTAACGTGTGAAAGCCCTTGCAAGCGGTCGATGGTGGAGACTATTACAAATTTTTGAAAGTAGCGATAATCACCGCAGTTAGTCCCAAAAAGGGCACCAAGGTGAAGAAATATACGGCAAGTATTGAACAATAATGGATTATGGGCAAAACTATCTGTCTCAATAAAGCACTTATGCTAATGGCAGCGATATTTGACGCATTACATTTTCGGAAGATTACTGGAAAGGAAGATGAGGGTGAAGCATTAGAATACTAACATACAGGAATTAGAATAGAATGTTATTTTTAAAGGGTTTCAAATGCGAGTACAAAGCATCTGTTTGCGATTGCAGAAGGTAAATCACTCAAATTAGTCTTGTTTGCAGATAAAGACATAGACGGAAATCCTGACCAAGGGTCATCGTAATATTAAATTGAGTCTGCTCAAAACAAGAAAACAAAATTATCCACCCCGACAAACCCATCGCACTTCAAAGATTAAAAAATGAGAGAGATATAACGAGATGGAATTTTTGCGTGGGTCAATATCAACATTTGATACACGTACATGTTGTAGTTTTCTTCTCTCTATTGTGGTTCCACATGGATAGCCTAAAATTGCACAAAACGCCGTTTTCTCTGTCTGTCTCTATCCGTCCATCCATTTCTATGTACGTATGTATGTATGTATGTATGTATGTATGTATGTATGTATGTATGTATGTATGTATGTATGTACTGAGTGCAAGGGGGTGTACGCTCGTGTTTGCTGCATCTGTACAGTTTCATCTCGTATGCTATCGGATTTTTCCTTCATTTTTTACTTTTTTATTTTCAGAAATCGGATTTTAGATAATTGGTATCTGATCTGCGATCTTGAAAAAATATGCTGCATGTATCTTACTGGCATTTCAACACGTAACTGCGTTCGTAATTTCTGAAAAAAATAAATATTGCATGTTTCAGAATACAAACCATGTAGAATTTTATGATAATTTTTGCAATATACAAAGAATGAATATGGGAATTTGGTGGTTCTAAAAATAGGAGTTTTTGAGTTATTTAAGTGTAAGTTACAATGGAAAGTAACAAGAATGGACAGACCTATCCTTCCTTTCTAAGGGAATCTCTTTTGAGAACCTACCAGTTCATACTAACCTTCGCATAAAACATTCTTATTATGTAACGTTCGCGTTAATTCGTACTAAAAATTGTAGTGATTTTAAAGAAAAATTGCGTCAATTTGGATTTTGCGGGATAATTTGTATATCAGTCTGCGCATCAGGGCTTATCGTTGGCTAGATATATAACTGATAGGAATAATACGGGAGTGACATGACAAATTATGTGTAAGTGTCATTCCAAGCTGTGTATGTTAGTTTGGTTCAGGTATTGCTGTTTCCTATAAAGAGATGTGGGTCAGCTGGTTTGTCTTTTTTGGGGAAAAATAACCGATAAGGTTTTGATTGCATTGAAAGTAACTCACCAGAGTTTTGCCCATGCATGGATTCTGCCGAGGTCGGTATTGATACGTTCAGCTAAAGTATTAGGATTATGGAAAATTTCAATAATGCTTGTGTCGTTGGCAAATAGTTTGATATCACGTGCTATGCCGTGCGTAATGTCATTTATAAAAGCAAGAAAGAGCAGGGGAACAAAAATCAATCCTTGTGGTGTACCAGCTTCAACAGGCAGTCAAGAGGAAGTTTGATCGCAGATGGTGGTGAGTTGTAAACGATCTGGCAGGTAACTGCTGATGCAGTCCGGGATGGTATCTGTGAGGCCAAGTTGTTTTAGCTTGAACAAGAGATCCTCATGCCATACCCAGTCAAATGCTTCTGATATGTCGAGGAAAACCATGCTTCTTTGCTCAGTTCAAAACCGTCGTAAACGTCGTGGAGGATACAGACGAGCTGATTTATATTGGAGTCGTTTGTCTTGAATCTAGAGTTTTACGTGGTGATGAGGTTATTTGTTGTTAGATACCCACGTGGCATGAAAGGCGTTCAAAAACTTATGAAACGTTACAAAGCAGGGGGATAGGCCGACAGTTTTCCTTTGATTGTTTATTATTGTTCTTAAAAAACTGGACAGACGTTCAAACTTTTCCAGGGAAGTGGAAGGTGGGAATTACTGTAAGGAGTATTTAAAGAATGTACTGAGAGGGCGACAGATTCCAGGAGCAATCTTTTCAGAGGATGTTTCCTATATTACCAGGCCCGCTGGCAGAACTAGTTTCAGAGATAGTAGGACTTTTTTTAACCTGAGCAGTGTCTTTTTGGAACATGTTTATGCAAGCATCAGTTCTACAGGAGAAAGTGGGGAGAAGTTGAGGCTTATCTAGTTGCGGGAGATTGCATTGGTTGGCAAAATGTATATTAAAGGTGTCACACTTTTAGATGTTACTTAATATAATCTTGTCAACAAGCGGTGGAATGGATTGATAGAACTTATTGCCAGAGATGGATTTAGTTAGACTCCACATTCTTTTATTAGTATCTGTACAGTCAAGCTCGGAACGACGTTATTTCAAAATATGAACGGATAGACATTTTAATAGCACTTGCCGGGAGATTCTTTTTTTTTTTAAACGTTGGCAGAATGGTTCACTCTTGGTGGATATGAAACAAGTATAGGGTCTAAGCTGAGGGGCCAGTCTATTTCACCTACCTATTCCAAGCACCGTCCCGCTGTCTCAGGAGTCTCTTGATATAGGTATTCACCCAGAGTTCATCTATAGGCCGAAATTCTTATATATCTCGGGACGGAATAAATTGTTTGCAAATGTCAAGAAACAGATCAGACCAGTGCGAAACAGCGTCATGAATGGAATTAAGACTGCTAGACCCGTGCCCCATGGAGCATCTTGCAGGGCTCTGTTAAAGTTATCAAAGTTGGCCCGCCTGTTATCCAATATTTAATTGAAAGGTCAGTCACGGTGGTTCAGAGGCGAGAAGGAGGAAAAGATAACAGTATGATTGATGTAGAAATTGGTGGTAATATACCCAAATTTAAGACAAAACCAGGAGAATCCGTGATTATAAGGTCTTATACACTTTCAGAGTACACGGAAACGCGAGTAATTCCGGATATGAGTTGGAAATAAGTTGACACAAGTTGTTTTGTGTGACAATGTCAAAAAGGTGCTGACTAAGTTCACTGTCATTGTGGATAGAGTGCCAGCATTGCCACCGATCATTGAAATCACCAGTAAGTATACGGAGAAGTGGATTGAGTTCCAATGCAGTGGATATAGAATTAGAGAGAGTATCAATAAATATGTCTCTTTCAGCTGTAGACTGACCAGGAGGGCGATAATATGGTACCCCTATAAGTACCATAAAAATGTTGATGCGATTTCAATACAGATGCATTCACTGTTAGATAATTCGAGATCAGTACGTCTGGTGAAAGGTAGCTGGTTTTGACATAGAGTGCGACACCTCCGCCGTTGTCTGATTCTCGATCCTTGTGCAAGGGAGGTTTGAATCAATCTATAGTCAAGATATCTTTTGGAAAGCTAGTGTCGAGCGAAGTGTCAGAGAGAGTACTAACATCAATTTTCTTAGTCTCAGCTGAGAAGCTACGTTCGTCAAGTTTACTTTCACCTTGAATGCTGCATACGTTAGCATAGCTGACGAACAAAAGTTTTCAAGGTATTATTAGTTGACCCTGGGTTGGGGAAAATGTCAGAGAAAAGGGCTTTGTAGAAATTTATAAGAATGTGACGCAGGTTTCAAAATATCACAAGAACCGGCATAAAGGTCAGGAATGTTAGAAGGCAGGATGAGCAAACTACTTCATCGGGACATTTAGTCACAGAGATGTGCATGTTCATATCCAAAACACTAACAGCATTACAGAATAGGCCAATCACAGCTCTGTATTGTTGTAAACACATAGCCATTATGGAGGTTCTTGGAGAAGAAGAAAAACGACATTTGTTGAACACTGTTGGACATAAACCTATATTACCCGATGCAAGTATCTATAAACAGTAGTATCAATTGTATACACTTTAACACAAGCATGGTGAAAAATAAAACAAGTAAACAATAGCGGAAAAAGTACAAAAAGCCCGTACATGGCGCAAAATATGTACAATGTAGTGACTAAAACTCTGGAATGATAAACAGTATTTCCAAGAACATTTAGAGGTGCTGCTAACAAACGTTTTTTAACTGACCATTAGTAATGTGAATAATATACATGTAAGTGCAGTGCTTAATAAGCGTGTGTTAACATAAGTTCATCGTCATGTCCCTGTACCTAAGCACACGTAAGTTGTGCTTGACAGATGTGCTGAAGCAATTTACCCAAGTACTGTGTATATTGGAAAATCGATGTCTCTATTTCCAGCTTGTTAGACGTATACTATTTAAATAATTGAGTGGTCATCAGCGTCAGGTAATACTTTGAGACTTGCAATATATGAACAGAGACAGACCATGTTGAGTCACCAAAATATCACTGAACATGACGCCATCAGCCTGCAGAATGTAAAAATGAGACCAACCAATTATAAAAGTTTCAATGCATGTTGCAAGGAACACCAACAATTATAATAATATGTGCTGCGTACACATGAACAAATATGAGGATTGCCAGGAGTTGAATCCTTGCAGCATAAGAACTAAGAGGTAACATGCATATAACTTCTCGTCAAACTTGATTTGATGATCATTAATTGCACCATATTTACACCCATACATGCAGCTGATATGTACATGCAATATAGACACCTAAAGTATAGTAATACTCATGAATATTTTGTCAAGTCAAATAATATAGTTACTCGATGCATGCTGTATGAACCCCCGTTGTATAGAGAAGGCTAGGCTTGGTAGTATTTAAAGTCGTTTTAAAGATGGCAATATTTATTTACAGCACAAGTTTATAATATCATGTGAAGTCAACGTGGCTGGGTGACCAACATGCTTGAAACAGCAGGGACGCAAAAGTGTTAAACACGCCTTTGCTCACTTACAGCTCCGTTTATACAAGGACTGAAAAAACGTAAAAACTGTGATTTTACAAAAAAGAAAGAAGGCGAAAAAGAGGAAAAAAAAAAAAGAGAAAAAACCTTTGGGGCTGATTGGGTGGAATCCACAGTGGTAAATGGCATGTCTATCAAAACGTAAGGAAATGGATCCACGAATATTCAACGGCCAGCCGCCATGCTCATTGGGTCCCAAAGTTACCTCATATGAATGCATACAATACTTTTTGCCTTTCAAACCTTATAAAATATTGATATAAATGTGATGAACCTGAAGAACATCATGAATGATAATGAAGTGATCATTACAGCTAAGCTGGTCATGTTATCCAACGATAAGATTTTGACAGTCCTATCAGAAATTCAGATGGAAAAGCACACAAAGAAAAGTAACAATAAAAGTAACAAGAATGCAGACAATATCCAAGTTCTTGAGGAAAGCATAATAGATAATTTGATGAGAAGTATATATATATATATATATATATATATATATATATATATATATATATATATAATGAGAACATGTGCCTATGTGAGGCAATTGGCTTTAAGGGGGAAGATCTAAAGTCAGCACCTTTGGATAACCTCTAGTCACTTTCCATTATTTTGGATAGTTTGATACTTAAACTACATGCTCCAAAAACTCAGATGTGTGGACATAAAATTTATGTGAGAAAATTGATCTCAAAACTTTTGTTTACACTGAAAAGTCAAAGCAGTGCTGAGCACATGGGGTTTGTTTGCATGGACATGATAATGAAGCATGTCATTGTTCGCACAGTCATCAGTCCATGACCTATGGAAACCAATTGGCAAGGGTCACTCATAGGGAACAGAAAACCATAAGCCGTGAAGAGAAGAATGGACAAGTTCAGACTAATCACTACCATTGTGCTGATTACTTTGAAGTTCTCTATTGATGTAAAAACAAATTAATACTATCCACTTACTGGACCCCAAATATGGAAAGCCCCATGCGAACCCACACTCAAACAAGCCAAGTGTGATGTTTTTAAGTGAAAAAAGTCTAGATTTAAGCCACAAAATATTATTTAAAACAAAAAAATCACAACATCACAGAGGTAAAGTTTATTTCACACAATAGTTAAAATATGGGAGAGATTAAATGAGTATGTGTCATATTAAAGTCATAAATGCGCAAGCATTGGCAATTTTTTTTCAATGGGATTTTCTCGGAACTGGTTTTTGCTGAACCCCTGCAATTTATATTTTGCAAACGTATGAATTGCCCTATCACATGGAAATCAACGGACATCAAAAGAAAAATACCATATGCAGGAGCCATTCCCAGGATTTATATTCAGACAACCCCTTCCATGACTTTGGAGTGATTAAAAGCAAAAAAAAAAAAAAAAAAAAAAAAAAAAAAAAAAAAAGAACAACCTGTCAGGACTATATTGAAAAATTATGATTTCTAATTTATGCTATTTCAGGACTCACCATGGAATTCATCCTGGGCATGGATATTTGTTTCAATTTTTTTCTGATTTCAGCATGAAAAAAAAAAAAAATTGTGCAACTTCTGTGCAAAAAATGTGAAAATCCTACCAAGTCAGCAAGAGTGCCATAGATTAAAAAAAAAATCCAATCCTGCAAAAAACCCCTATAGATACAAATCTAATGATATGGAGTAATCAGAAAAAAATATATAGGTTTAATGTACTTCTGGAAAAATTAAATGGGTAATAATGATCCAAAGTTGCCAGTCTCACTGCTCACTAGCAAAACAGCTTCCACCTTAAAGTGTTTTATTGTTGCCAATTAAAATCAAATCGGGGGTTGGTAGATAGGAAGGTTGGTTTTTTTCGTCTTTGATACATCACACACCTGTACATATATATTTAATTCTGGAAAATATGGAAAAATAGGAACTTATGTGACTAAAAAAAATGGGAAGTGCCATTTGTGTGCACATGAAACCAACAAGATAAAAACTTATATTTGGGACTTAAAATGACTCGGGAGATTTCGGACATGAGGAAAAAGGAGAGGTTTTGTTCTTTAAATGGCCATGTATGCCTCGCCCTTCACAAGTAACGGGTTTCATAAAATTGAATACAAAATGTGCCTTTGGAGAAAAAAACCTCGCATCATTAAGATCTACTCACGAGATATTTTACTTGGTCATAATCTTAATAAGTGGGTAAAAAGTTCCATGAAACTTTTCATGAGCAGGTCTACATCACCACTATATATGATTTTAGAACCACACCAAACTTTGTCTGTTTGCTCAGTAGGAGTGACACGACATTGAAAATGAATGTCACGTGTATTCACCAGGTATCTTATGCAATATTCAAACTCAGAAAGATTATCCCTGCAATTGCATAATTGGACAGCACAGCACAGACAACACCACACTTGTTTTGAATAACAAAACGGAATTGGGCAGTCGGAGTCACATGTAAATCAGATAAATGTGCCTTTATGGAATCAAGCTATCAGAAGCTTAATGTAATCACACTTAAAAATCTTCACGTCATGAAAAAAACGGAAGCAGCTTTTAGAATATGTAAGAAGATCATTTTACTGTTTTTTTGAGTCGGTATTTTTGGTGTATTGTTTGGAATACTCCTTGTTCAAAATACTTGCAGTTTGATGCACCTCATGTGCCACAATACTGCACCTGGCATTAAATACCACGATCATTACACATATTAAGGCATTGTGATATGTTTAATTGCAATGAAGTACAAAAGAACACGTATAACATTTGTATGCTTTGGAGAGAAACGTGTGTCGGTCATGTTGACACGTATTATTGCCCTTACTCTTTTCCTGACGCCCCACTGGTTCTTGGCTTACAACCTTTCAAAGTTTTTATCTGGCACAATAGCGTTCCAATAAGGTTTGGCATTTAACGTAAATGTCTTCTCACATAACCCATTGGCACAATCAAAACGTGATGGCTATAACCATGAACAAACAGTGTGTACAATTATACTTTTCCGAGACAAATCACGAAAATGTTGAGATTATTATCCATGCTTTCAAGTTCTTATACTACATCACATGTAACTTATTCTAAGAATGTTAGTTGGCAGACGAAAACAAGTTATATGGGAGTCCCCATTCATACAGACCTTCCAGCAGCTACCTGATTTCCAAATGTTTCGCCAATGAAACAGTAATATGAAAATTTGTTCAAAAATAGAATGCAATATATACATATATATATATATATATATATATATATATATATATATATATATATATATATATATATATATATATATATATATATACAGTGAAACCTCATTATAATGACACTCAGATATCCGACATATTCATTATAATGACACAACTTTTGAATGGCAAAAGTTCGTTTTCTTTGTTGTTTGATTCATTAATCTGACATATTCAGTTATGTGACACAATTCTAAGGGAACAGATGGTGTCATTATAACGAGTTTTCACTGTATATATATATATATATATATATATATATATATATATATATATATATATAGGGTCTTTTTAAAATGACTTTCGCCAAATAATGTTGTTGCATGAAAATTGGTTGACATTTGCCCAAATAAACCCTGCGGGCAACTCAGGACTTTGCCCTACACTCAGGACCACTGATTACAACTACTTTCTCACCTCCACAACCTAGAAAAACTTGTGCAGCAAGTTTTTTTTGTATGTATACTTTCAGTGAAGGCACCTGGTAAAAGCCATATGGAGTGAAATAACATAATGAACATGTGGGCATCTCTTAGTTCGAGAGGAAAGTGGCAATTAATGTAAAAAAAAGGCTTACATGACAGTAAAAAGATGAACTTACAAAAACGTAAACAGAATTTTTTGGGGGAAAGTAACCCCAAATCTTCACTGAAATATTATTCAAAGCATTGTCCTCGGCTGAAACTTCCGGATTGTGCATATATATATATATATATATATACTGTGGTTCTGGAAATTTTCGCGCTCGATTTAATTTCGCGCTTTTCGCGCTACCACCTAAAGCGCGAAATTAAAATGCGCGAAAACAAGTTGCATTGTGTTTCACTACATTGTTTGGCATTGGATTGTACGCAGCTAAAATGCGCGAAAATTCTGTAATTTCAGAATAAAAAGGGGTTTGCGCGAAATTAAACACGCGCGAAAAATTTCTAGAACTACAGCATATATATATATATATATATATATATATATGTATATATATAAAAATATGTATATGGGGTGTAAACACCGCTGACTATGCTGGGCAGACATTTCAAACTGTGCTTAGTGTAAAGCTATCAACAACTAGGCAGGCAGGTAATTAACTCAGTGGTGTCATATAACCTTTTGCTATGCATAAAGTAACAGTCCTACTACATGCACAGGACAAATTTTATAAATCAGAGTTGTTAGTATATGAAAAAGTATGTAGGTTTTATGCCATGTCAAGCCAGCAACTACAAAATTATTGCCAAACAATTATTGTTGCAGATTTTCTATGATTCCACAACATGGTCAGCATCTTGATAGGAAAGACATTTTCTGATGCCATATCAATATGTGTAGTAATTAAAAATTCATAAGTTTGCATGCCACGGAAATAAATTGGGGAAAGGTTTAACCCTGAACTATTTGTACAATTGGTTTGAAATCACGTAAAAACTGATACAAAGGATTATAAAATACACTCCAGATTTGGTCTCCCTCAAACCCGGCCACATCTCCTTTTCCAGCATTTCACCAAGAAGCCCTTCACGGCGGCTGCCCCTATTCTACTTCCTGGAATTCCCTCCAGCACCATTATCAAAGGTTATCTATCTCTGTCTCCTGTATTTGAACTTGTTCCAGGTTTTACACGACCCATCTTTTTGTCCAACCGTCAAACAGTCTATGTCTGAAGTCGTGGTATTCCAAACACCAAATAAGGCAAATAATACATAGTGTGGGCACACTCTCTGCACATATTTGGCACTTTTGATCACTCCCCTCTGTCCACTTTTGCTGCTGCTTCTGAACATAAATTACCCTTGCTCTTCCTTGGAATAGTCATCTTGAACCCTTGTTTCCATCATCCCCACACCTTCCCTTCACTGGCTCCTGAAGTGAGCTTTCTTTGTGTTCTTCTCTTCAACCCCTCTTTTGCACTCCTCCTTGTGCTTTCGTCCCACAACACTACCAACATACGTCCTCCATGAAGTGTCAACCTCATCTGGCTTCTTCAATTTGTACTTTTCTGCTAACTGCTCTATCTATAACATCCATTTGTCCATTTCTTAACCACCAGAAAATACACCTTTCTGCACCACCTATCTTCCTCTGTCTCCTGTAATAGTTTAACTTTGCTTTTGCTAATCTATTTTGCACATTTAACCAGCCAAGTGCCCCTTATACTCCCTCTGCTGCCACACATGGTGGGGGCCCCTAGTATCCATTTGCCTATATCTGTGTGTGCTGTTCCCCGATCTTTCTCACTCAGTCATATATTACATCTAACCCATGTAGCATGCCTGGGACTACTTCCTTCTCCTAAAGCACCCTCCCTGTGAACATTCTATTAAAACTATTTGCTGCTTTGAGTTTAATCGTACCTTTTGTTCTTTTCACCTTGTGCCTAATTTTACCAACATAGTATGGAGACATTCTTTGACCTGTAGCTTCAATGTTAACACCCAAGTATTCATAATCATCTACTTCTATCTTAAACTTCCACTTTTTTCTGTGCCTACTTCTGACCTAGAATCAATGATCTTACTTTTTTTCTTACTGTACCTCAGTTTCCATTTCTTCCCATAGTCTCCCACTATTTGAGTAAATAAAGTAATCCGCCTCTTGTGTTACCAATAAGAACAATACCATGGGCAAAAAAACAAACCTAGTATCCTCTCACTTCACTCCAGAACACCTCTTCCACCACCTACGAAATGTTCACCCAACTTAGGTAGATACAAATCGGACAATGTAGGTGATAAAACACGGCCTTGCTTTAACCAAATACACTGCTCCTCTCCTGCCCCTTCGATCTCCCCCAGACTCACTGTACACTTTACATCTACATACAAAGCTTTCAACACTTCTAAAAATCTGCTCCCAAAGCATAACTCTTCCATTTTTGCCCACAATATATCTTTCTACACCCTGTCATATGCTGCTCAAATATCACAAAAATGATATACGCACATTTTTTCTCCTCTATCTTGCCAGGTTTAATATTTGAGATGGAGTAAAAACATAATCTACAGTTGTTCTGCCTGGCTGTAAACTCTTCTGGATCTCCTTGAACATACCTTCTCCTTCACCTACGCTCAGCATTTTGTCCATCACACGTGCAAAAATGCTCCCAATGTATTATGCTATTGCTTTTCCTTTACACTGATCAAGCTGCACAACTGACCCCTTCTTTCGGATGTTAGCAAGCCTCAGTTTGTTCCATTCCATTGGTGATTCCCTTGATTCTAACACTTTGTTAAACAGCCAAAACATTCTGTAACACAATTTTTCAGATCGTTTCTTGATAAAATCATTCAAAACGCAATCTAGTCCTGTGAATTTCCCAACTCTCATAAGATCTACTGCCAATTTAACCACCACTTTCCCTTCCCCTTTTTATAATTCGCAGTCTCAACTATACTGCCTAACTTTAGACCTGACCATGTGCAGTTCTGCTGCACTCCACTGTTGATCATTCACCTGTTTCAAGTGCTTGTTTAGTGCTTCCCTTACCACCTTTTATCTACTGCTCTCCCCCAATACGAATTCTGTTCCTTGTAACCTGTTTCCAAAATACTGCTGATGAATCTGCCCCAGCTGCCATTACCCTTCTTGTCATTTCTTCATTCCACTTTGCCCTTATCTGTGCCTTCGTCATTCACTTTTTTCTTTGCTCCATGTACTTCTCTTAAGCCACTGCTATCCAATCTTCCTCTCTTCCTTTTCTAGCCATTCTCTATGCTCTATTCCTTACCCTCCTTACCTCAATGACTCTGTTCAACTAAGAGTCAATGGAAGTCACTTTTATGTCAGTTGAGAGTATTTTTCTACCTACTGTTTGTTTGGCACTGTCAACAGTCTTTTCAATAAATCAGCAGATGCGTCTTGAACACCAACTGACTCTGTATCAAACCATACCTTTTTCCAATTATCCAAAACTTGTGAAAGTCTCCATATACCTTCTAATCTGTATCCTTGTTTATGCACCACACCCACCTTTATTGATGATTGCCTGTTTCAAGCCAGTAAAACGTGTTTCCTCACAGTGGTATTGGAAGATAAATGATCTTTCGTTACCTCTTGACTATCCCTTTGTGGTCATTGTTTGGTTAACATTCATAAATATGGGTAGGGTTTTTCTGAAATATGTACTAAAAACTTCATTGGCAGTGTTGTGGTGAGGGCTACGTTCTCTGACTCATAGTTATAATGGAGGTACAGTGTGTTTATAATGTTCCAGATTCATGAATATTACAAAAAAGACCTTGGCCTACTTGAAGTAAATGCAGTTGACTGACAAATCAGGAGAACCACAAAGTGACAGACCTACCATGTCTCTTTTTTAATCTTTGGCACAAGTGATAGAATTGGGGTTTTCAGTGGCTAGTCCTATATGTTTGGAAACATTAAAGTCTGTTGTTAATGAAGAAATTTTTGAAACTTGGAGAACTAGTTTAAGACCACCCATTTCCTTTTATGAGTGATTGCCTGTCTCAGGTCAGAAGTGAAACTTGTTTCTTCACATAGGTATTGGAATATGAATATATATGTTTCATTTACTTTTGAATCTCTTTGCTGCCATTGTAGGGTTGAAATTGATGAATATGGGTAATGTTTTTCTGTTCTGGTATGAGCTACGTCCTCTGAATCATAGTTTTAATGGAGTTATATAGTGTGGTTATAATGTTTCAAATGCATAACTATAACAAAAACGGCCTTGGCCTATTTTTTCTTTTCAAGTAAACTCAGCTGGCTGGCAAATCAGGAGAACCACAAAGGGACAGGCCTACCATGTCTCTTTTTTATTTTTGGTATAAGTGATAGAATTTGAGTTTTCAGTAGTTAGGCCTCTATGCTTGGAAACACTAAAGTCTGTTGTCAATGGAGAAATTTCTGAAGGTTGACAGGACCAGTTTAAAGCCACCCATTGCATTTTATAGGTGACTACCTGTCTCAAGTCAGCAGTGAAACTTGTTTCTTCTATCAGTATGGGAAGCTGAATGTTGAGGTCAGCCCCTCATGAATCTCTTTGCTGTCATTGCTGGGATAAAACGTATGAAGACGGGGAAAGTTTTTCATAAATATTTGATCCCCTCCCTCTCTCAACGTGTTTTTAACATGACACACGTACAGCCATCAAGTTATGTTCATCCCCTACACTGCATGTCCATGTTCTTTACATTCACCACCCATTATTCAAAATACACCACCCCAATACCCTAGAAACGTTCATCAGCCTTCTTCGATTCTTATTTAAATTTATATGCCCAATATCTATCCCATCTTCTATGTGCCCATAGAAATCGCCTTCAAGTAACACCTGGTACTTTCATTCCTGAACAATATTCAGAGCTATCTATAGCTTCTAAAAAATTTGATCATTCTAATCTTGTGAAAGGCCCTCTCTCTGGACATAACACCACACCCAGGGCTATCTTGTTCTGACCTGCATCCACTTCTATTAACTGTGTCTTAATCCCAACCCCCCCGTCATGCTCCGCTATGTCGACTGGCCACTGTACACCACTATTTATTATAAAACAACCCCTCCTTATTTTCTTTGCCCTATCTCCCTTTCACTGCAAACCAAAAAAAAAAAAAAAAAAAAAAAAAGAAGAAAAAAGAAAAAAAGAAAATCCCTCTGGAACTTCTTATTGGTCTCTCTCTCTCTCTCTCTCTCTCTCTCTCTCTCTCTCTCTCTCTCTCTCTCTCTCTCTCTCTCTCTCTCTCTCCCATGCATTTCTGTCAAGGAAACTTCTTTCATGTACTTTGTGACTGCTACAGCAAACTGGTAACCAGTTTGCCCTGGACTCTTCTTTAATTCAAGTACCCCACTCTAATTTTGCCATCAGCTGCTCCTCTGTCCCTCACCCCTTTCTTCTAATTATGATCCTAGGCTTACAGACCTTGACCTTTCTAGTTTCCTAGACATTGCACCCACTGACTATACACCTGACCTAACTTCTCTCCTTATAACTGGTGGGTGCAACCCACCCCATGCTGACATCTCCCTCCTGCCAGCAAACTCCTCCTATTAATCCCTAAAGTTGCTTATTGGTTGCACAGAGCCCACTGGCCTCCCACCCACAATCCCCACTGGACCTGACCATTACCGGTATATGCTCCTCTGCATTCCTAATCTTTGCCCCTAGTATACAGACCCTGACCCTGTTTGCCCCACCCCCCTGCGGATTTCCTCAAGGCAGCCGAAATGGTGTTCCTCGTGAACCGGGGCCTGCTTTGATGTCTGCCAAAAACATGACTATCTTGCCTTTTCAGAGTGCTCGTCAACTCATGTCCAAAACACCACAGACTGCTTCACCCACTCTGAGTTTAGAGGTCAACACTGTGACATCGATGTCTCGTGCCAATAACTTAATGTCTACATGAAAAAATAACATACAGGCGGCAAACTTGACATTCATTGCACCCTTACTTTACAGTCTTTTGTGAGGAAAATACTAAATTTCATTTTGTATATAATTGGGAATTACTTTAATCATGACCCAATGGCATTCATTCCATCCTGTTTACAGCATCATCTTTTGTCAGTTAAGTCGCACATTATTAAAGTTGTTCTTTAAAATCCTGGTTCGTTTTCCTTATTCTCTCAATGCTAATGAAGGAGCTCCATTTTCAGATATAATGACTAATCACATTTAACAGACTTAAATTCTTCCGCTCTTGGCGCTGTGTACAAGACCCTGTTTTATTGCACAAACACTTATAAATTTGCGCACATTCTACGTTTAGAATTGGGATAAATAGAATGGCCATCTTGTAACGGGACAGGGTCATAGACGAGACTTACAAGTTTCATTTAGAGTAGAGACTTTTTTTCATGAATTTAAAATTGAATTCGTAGGTCAAACTGGTCAACTGATTTGCCCTCATGTCTGATCCAGAAGAAAAAATGTATTTAAACAATAACTGAGCATGTATGCACCTGTAGGTGTGACAACAGAAAAAGTTTCCATGAAAAGTGTTCCATATCAAAAGTACTTGATGTAAAAGAGTCTAAAAACGATAATTCATAACTGCGTAGGATGTATGTCACCTCATATCCATCTTTGGTTAAATTGTCTTTTTTTTTTACTAATAGAGTTTTGATTTGAAGAGTAACCATTTGTGTGTAGTATATATTTTTTGAACAGTCAACGCTATAAAAAGTTTGCCGTGTGCTTCAAGTCTTCCAACAAGTTAATTCTTATGTTCACACCATGCCACTAAATTTGATTGATCATCCCTGAATTGTGACCCTTAGAATGTACCATATGACTTTATCGACATAAACAATTGGCTCAAAATGCGCCTGCTGAGTGTGGAGTCTCAGAGCTTTGCCCAAGACTTGAAATTCGATAGGTGGTCAAGCATAGGATCATGGCACCTAAATCAGGGCTTTTGCAGGAAATTCTGAAAAAGTAGGGGTATTGCTTTAAAAGGGCCACAAAGGAAAAATGGAAACCCAAGCTTCCTTCTCAATACAATGGGTAAATCAATTTTAAACCCCTGTATTTTCATGTAAAGCCCTAGAATTCCATGCTATATAACTGAATATTAGACTTGCTCAAGTCTCACTGGACTGTCCTCCGTATTCTATTTAAAATCAAATTCATTGCCAAATTAAATTTTAACTAAACACACGTCGTAGCTTTACCTAGCTGATTGGCGTGGAACGTGTATATAACCAGATAACATTGACTCCAGATGATTAGCGCCGGGCGGTCTGCACTGTGTTTCTTATCACACAGACAAGCGAGCGGTCATAACGCACTCCTCTTCAGAAGCTGTTAATTGAGCTACTGTGTAATGAAGGATTAAGGATTGTCTAATTGCAGTGCACCGCGTCAGGCAAAGGGCGTCCAGTGAGACTTGTCAAACTTGCCGGCTTGTCGCTGCTATGAATTATTCATGAGCAGTCAAGCACGTGACAGATTCAAGGCCGTCTCAAATTCCTTGCGTTGACTGTTGTTTATTTACATGCAAGCGTGCACATTCTACTGCAGAGAAACGTCAGTTCTTGCCGATGGCTATTTCGAGCGGCGTTAAAATGAATATTTTCCTTCTACGATGATTTAAATCAATGACCGGGTCGTTGCTTGTGACAATTTGAATGATGTAAGTTTGCAAAACTGCGCAAAAATAGGGTGATTTCATCGTCTCAATCTCGATTTTTTTTGTCTCCGCGCCATGTTGTTTATATCGTTAGAATGCTTAGAACCTTGTCTATTTTAACAACAAGCTCTACCATTATCTGAAACAAAAGTATTTTAGCGGGAACCCCTTCAAAACTGCTTCTATTTCAAACAATTTATTAAAGCAAGAAACAAAATTTAACGCTGTAAATTGATCGGAATGATAACATATACTACCACTGTACCAGTCCTTGCGTACAATAGAGCAGAAGGTCCAATTTTT
This sequence comes from Hermodice carunculata, assembly GCA_964020975.1. NCBI lineage: Eukaryota > Metazoa > Annelida > Polychaeta > Eunicida > Amphinomidae > Hermodice > Hermodice carunculata. The sequence goes on from OZ026617.1 coordinate 79,259,548, forward strand.
TCACGGAAAGAGAGTAAAATACGCTAGCCGAAGGGAAACATGGCTCGGATGAAATTACCACTGCCGCGTGTTTATCATGCTGACAGTTTGTCAGTAACTGCCATAAAGTGTGTTTATGGACTATTTACTGCAGCAACAAGCTCTACCATTATAATTGAATATAACACGCAACCGATCTTTAGAAAAAAATAACAGAGGAACAATCGTTCGTGACGCTAACCCAGAAAAATGCGCGGACCGGTACCCATGCAATAGTATTCACACAGGTTTGACCACTTTGATCAAATCGTGATTGAGATCGATATATTTCCTTTGTTAGGGTGTAAGGCAAGAGTTTTTGTTTAAATTGACAAAAGAACCACATAGAAATGTAGAGGTCTTACTCAACAAAACTTAAATCATGACGTGGATCAGATTGCATTAATGCAAAAATAAAAAAGTTGTGGCACTGATTTGACTTCCAAGATCCCGCGAAACCCCGGATGTTGTGACGTCACTCCCACCGAATTGATGGTAGTCCAGAGTGGGCTTGTGCAAGTTTGACAAGTCCCTGGTGTCGGCAGCCGGAGGGAGACGGTCCGCTTTGTCTCGCTTGAGTGGCCAGTGACTAGCCATGCATTCATCCAAGGCCAATTTCCACTCGCAATGATAATGGGATTAGAACTGACCAGGACTCAATAGCTGCTACTGTTGAAACCGACACGGCGGCAGTGTCGACCAGTTAAAAAAAATAATAATAATAGGACCTACTTAATAACACCGTGTAGTTGGCATAATATTATTCAGTTAACTTTGTGGAGGGGAAAATGTATCGCACTTCTGGGTGGGACCGCGGGATGGGAAAATAGGGACATGCACCAGGGACTTGTGCAAGTCTAACTGAATATTTGAAACATATTACTAAAATATACATTTTCATGGAGGAAAGCTTAAAGATGGGCCACCTTTGTATAACGTGAGGAAAACACCAGACTATGGGTAATAATTACAAGACGGTATTTGTCAGGTGTCATTTACAGAGTATGTAACATTCTGTATAGCTGTATGTATACATGCCAATTAATTCCTATGCGCACCAGCGCCATTGCCTGCCTGCTTACCAGGTTGAGATATTTATTAAATTATGATGAATTTGTGTTGTTTCTTCTCTTTTTTCACTCGCTGTGGGCACAATTTACTAAGTTTATTATTGATTAGTCTTAATGGTATGCAGAAATATATCGTGTTCTTTTTACAATAGGCCTACATGCATTCATACAAATTAGTACATTCTCACATCACTTTTTTTTCCGTGGTGTACTGGTAAATCAGGACATCCCTGTGTACATGTTTAATGCTGAAGATCATAATATTGATTTTGTTCAGCTTTGCTAAATTAGAGGAAATTAATTTAAAGTGAGCCTTTTAAAACACAAAATATGCATCTTGGCAACATGATTTCCATTGTGGACACCATTTCTAAAGTGCAGGATAAACAAAATCATCAAAAAGAATAAAAGCCTAATTCATGGGCAGATTTATGCCAGGTGACCTGGCTTTGGCCCAGATGGATGCGATGGAAACGTTGAATTGAGACCTACTACATTCCATTATCTAGGTCAACTATTAAAACCCAGCCAAAGTAAAATTACATTGGCTAAATCATAATTCTTACTGAGCACAAGCGCGCAGGGTATATAAAGGAGTACAAGGGAGACCCAGGCAAAATGGTTCCCCTGGGCAGAGCGAGCCATTTCGGAAATTTTGAGGTCATTAAGTTTTTCACACTGGTTATGGTGACGTCACTACAGCATTCACCTTATCATCGAGAACACGCTTTAGACGCTGCACAGATGCTTGTCTTCAGGTGTGACAAAAATGTAAGTAAACGCCATTTTATTCTGTGAAAAACATAATACTTGACATGACCACTTAAAAAGGCCAAAAAGTGGTGCAATATTACAGTTAGGCATCGTCTCAGCTACACAAAATCTTTAACCCTACATCTCCAGGCAAAATCAGTCACATTCAAATCACGTGATACTTACACCTATGTTATCAGGGCAATGCAGGGCAGGGAAAAACGAGCCCACATTTTGCCTGCCCTCTGCCCTGCATTACATTAGGCTTATTATTACATAAGCAAATAGTTATTAGTATCTCCTTTTTTGATCAGCCACCACCCATTGAAACAATAAAAATTGCATCAACAAAGTTTAAGTTTAAGTGGTTAAACCCCATTCACATTTGGGCCCCACTCAAAGGCCGATCATCCTGATTAAAAATAATGGAGAGATCAGGAAAGATCGTGTCTTGGTCAGGTAGAGCATAATTATGTGATAAGCGGCCAGAGCGGGTAGGAATTTGAACATGCCCTTAATGATCTGGAAAGCTTCTGGATCATTCAAAATCAGGAGTACATCTGGGTTGAAGTGGACATAGTTTATCTTTATCCTAGGTTGATTAGGGGTTGGTCAGTTATAATCAAAGTTGCATTGAAGGTTAAACGGGGATGAATTTCTCCTGCTCTAATCTCAAGATCAATCCCCGATCTAATCAACATTCTACACACGCTTGCCCCGCTGAGCCTACAGTGATCAGGTACTTTTTATCACCTCCCTGAATCCATATACACTCTCCAACATAGGAACAAGATAGGACAATAATCAGCTCACTAGGATCTAGATAGAATCAAATAGTGACCAACCCATGCTGTGTGCCTTTTTTTTTGTCTCAGGGTGGCGGTGTGCATGTATAAACAGACAAAAAGCACACTCTCTGAGAAGATGGTGTGAAATCTGGACTATTTTCATCATTGGGATCAGGTTGGGGGATGAGCATACAGAGCGGGGACGGGTCTGGGCAAGTTGCACAGGTCTTAAACTTAGGTTGATCGGAGATTGGTCAGATAGAGTGGAGATAGGTCGCATGTCAAAACCGAAAAGGATTGTGGCTTGGTCAGTGAGAGCTTGTGTAAAGCTGGCCTTGGTCCTCTGGTGAGCTTATCTCCACCACGGATCTGTGTACTTTTTTTTAGCTGCCTGCACTCTGGGCTAGTTTTGGGGCAATGGAGAGATTGGGAGTAGAGCCGCCTTCTAGTCTGAAAGGGGCTTGGATATACCTTTAACTAAGCCTGGGACTACAGCAACTTCAACTAGGCCTTTAGGTTATTGCTTACATTTCCAAAGTAGGCCTACATAGCCCTATGCAAGAGTGTTAACTCTTCATAGACCTATTCTGCTTTACATTATAGGACTATAAAGTAGGCCTACATTTCTTTTCTTTTTTTTTCCAAGGCCACCTGTGCCACACAGAACACCTGGCAGAAAAGCGGAGTTCCCATAAACAATTAAAAAATGTTTATACATAATTGTGAACACTACAACACCAAAACAAATGATAGGTAAAACAGTTAAACGAATGAGGGGAATGAATGGATTTAAAAAGTAATTTCAAATGCTATAAAAATACTAGTTGGTAGTATTAAGTGGGGGGGAGGCACAGAATTTTCAAGTTACTCCTTTCTGTGATTTTTTCAATGCATATGATAGTACACTCAAAATGCTTTCCAATGATACCAAAATTATTGAAAACGGTCAAGTATTTTCTCGAGATACATCAATTTATGTGTTCTCTGGAGATGGGGCTTGCGTTGCGACCCCGAAAGACCTGTTCCCTTATATTACAAACCATCATCTTTCTCTCCCATTATTTCCAAATATTATTTCATAAAACCATTTATTTTTCATTTTTGTGCAAAAACTGATAAATACACAAGAAAAAGAAGAAGCAGTGAGATATATATGTCACATTTTGAAATTTCAAGGGTCTTAACTTCCGTTTTAGAGTCTGGACTTAGTCTTTTTTCACACGGCAACACCAAAAATTGGCTCATTTGCTGCAATTTTGAAAGTTCTGTGTTTTCAAGAGTTTCATTTTTAGAGCCTTGAAATTTCTGTTATGCATGTAACTATAAAAGTGAACAACAAATACAAAAATTACATATTTCATAACTTTATTTTCACAAAAATTACAGCTTTTGAAAATCGACACAGACAGAGGCCATCCGCCGAAGTGTCAAAAAGTGCCCGTTTTGCCCCTTTTACTGCCAGGTATTTCTATCAAAACCCTGTCACCCTATCAGCCATATCATTTTATAAACTGCAGTCAATCTGGAACACATAATCTAACAGTATAACACAATCAAGTGCAGAATTTAATAAACATTTACAAATTTGGTTATAATTATTTATCCTTTTCAAAGATGCCGCTGATCTTCCAAAGACGACACCAGTTTTTTACTACTTAGAGTATAAGGTGAATCATTAGTGACATGTAAGGGTATTATGGGTCACTAATATCCTTTTATACAACATCACAGTGGGTGCAATCCATTTGAAGGGTGTTCAATGCCGAATTTAATCTCTCTCTCTCTCTATATAAATTTGGTATGATTATTATTGATTCTCCACAGATGCCGCGGCTTTTCCGCTGATGACACTGGATTTTCAATATTTTGTATGTTATACTTGAATCTTACGTCAGATGAGATGGCCTTCTTGGGCAATTTTATCATATAATACCAAAAACACAGGTCTGAAATCCATTTGTGTGATGGTCAAAAGAAAAATAAATCAACCCCCCCCCCATTTCCTGAACGCCAATCTTTCTGGACCAAAATACCAATCTGCTAACAACCCCTTTTGACATCTTTTCCCGCGGTGGCAAAACATCTATCAACTCTCCTTGGATGCATCTCTTCCACAATTCGATGGTTACCCCAGCTTCCTCACAGACAGCATCCAGTGGTGGTGATTCTGCTCTCTCACATGTGGTCTCCTACAACATATAAAAGACAAAACACCATGTCATCTTTTATGCAGCGACAACCTTAATTTCACAATGACAGATAACAGGGAGAGCTATTCTCACCAGAGATGCCGACCTACATGTAGAATTTTGCTTTTGAATTATTCAACATTCAACAAGTGACTTGTTGAAGGATGATTAGTGTTTTTACTACACAATGCTATTAAAAGAAAAGTTTCATATGTGAGGATTGATAGACAAGTCAACTTAATCAAAATAAAAAAAAAATGGTGACCAAATGGAAATATTTTCTTGACAGAGAACTCATTTTCAATCTTTTCAACTGACAAAAGTATATATCTATACTGGTTTTATTACTTTTCCATGACATTTTGGCATATTCTGAGTACCTGTATTATAAACCTAGATGTTTATGTGTGTCATGGTGAGGGCAAAAGTACTAACTTTCTTCAGCAAAGATTAATAATGGAGTGATATTTGTGATAAAATAGCAATGATTTCCTCAAAAGAGTAATGGTTGGCATCTAAGTTATCATAGTCTTCATTTGAGACAACGACATGTTTTAAATGAGTTTGAAATTTTTGCTTTTGATCATGCAAAAAGTCTCCAGAGTCCTTTAGAACTGGGTTTGGCCTGTATCAATTTCATCCTTTTCATACCAGTCCTTAACTTTTCTGGCCAAGTGCAAAATAACTCAGCAACTTTTGAAATCCTAAAAGTGAAGAAAATACAGGTACATGCATATAAAGTAATCCTGCACAGAGAAGTTGTTGCTGTGCTGAGCTGCTCACTGTGGACTCTCCTGGGAAAAAATGTAGAGAGTCATGACATTGGCATTGGAACACCTCACTATGTAAACATACAAACATGGATTTCATTTCTGCCATGTAAACATGATTTCTTTCTATTTACTACAATTTTTGTGCAAGTAAAACTATGTATATGTAATGGGCCCTGCTATAAACTTAGGTCACTTCTTTGGTAGACCTGTTGGCACATAGTACATGTAGTTTTACACCATTATAACGTCATCATTTATTGAACCAAACAAGCCAAAGACATCAAGTTTACTGACCAGTGAATATGTGTTAACAAACAGATGTGACACTGACTTAACTAAGATGTAGTTAGACTTGTAAGCAACAATAGCATGCATATAAAAATATTGCATCACTAAGACATGACTGGAGATTATGCTCATAATGTGACCAAGACAATGTGACAAAAGCATTCTTTCTACTATGTAACATTCACAGCAGCATGCATACATACAACACTAATTCCTAATCAGAGGATATAAAATAAATTGATCAATTTCTGTCTCGAGTACCAAATACATAGACAGACTTACATGCATACATTTTATTCAGTGGTACATACATGTATTACCATTGTTGCTAGGTACATGCAGAGTTCACCCCCCCCCCCCATCAGTACTTTGAATTTGGATACTAAAGCAAATTAGCCTGCCCCTAAAATTGTTAAATTGTGTCTCAATCATAGCCCTATGAGAATGTACAAAATTGAAAATTCTGGCATGAAAATATGCCTTGTCCCATAAATCTTTCTTCTGTTCATGTTGTTTTGCTGTTTTTTGTTAATGAAATGTTAGACTTAGCTAGCTTTGTACTCCTGTAAGTATGCAAGAAGAAACAACTTACCACTTTGAACTCATAAAATGTAATTTACACTCAAAATAGGGGGAAAAAATCACCTTTGACAAGTTCTTATATCATCATTTTCAAAGTTTATGCTTTTGACCTGTTGAATTTTGAAAATCTTTATCAAAGAAAGCACCCATAGTCCCTTACACCACAATCCCTGCAACTTATAACATTCACATGAAAGTCAAATTTATACACACACACACACGTGTGTGTGTGTATAGTTGAATCTTGCAAGTGGGCCTATACCATTCAGTACATTTATTCTGAATCTGAGTGTAATTTGACCAATGCATTGCAGCAATAATTTCCTACAGTAATGTGTTGCTGTAAACAGATATGAATTATACATAGGAGCTACTCTTATTCAAATTCTACATGAAAAGACTTTCATTTAAACACCAGCATGCCTGGTCTAAATTTTGTTTTATAAATCATGGTCTCAGTCAACAGCTTGCCTCGGTGCACTTTGCACACAGTGCGTGCAAGGTGTGCCTAAGCAAGCTGTTGATTCAGTTTCAAAATCGGCACTGCAAGAGTTGAAATACATGAAGCCGAAAATAGATGGTTCATATATAAGTTATTTGGCTTGCAATTACACATGAATGGATGTCACGGGTTGTCGGTTTTTTTTCAGGTATAATCTGCAGACTTAAACAATGATAAATTACTTAAGCCTTTATATGAAAAAGACAGTAAAGCCAGATTTTTTTCCTTCAAATTTTTGTTAAATTTGTAAGGATTTACGAAATGGGATCAAAATATTGGTTCATACTATGATACTAGTCATTCAATAAGTAAATTTGACTTTTAAAACTGATTTTTAATCCAAGTGACACACACACAGTTAATTACGTTTTTGTTAGAATGTGGAGATGTTGATATTTGATATGTTATTAAAAAAAATGAAATATTTATTGTGCCAGAAGATAGTGAAAGACAATATGTGCTTTCAACTGGGATATGTATGAATGGTTGTAATTAGGCCATGCCTGTTTAACCTTCATACACTAGACATTTGCAGTGTACATTCACTGACTTGATTGAACAACCCAAAATGTTATCTTAAATTTTGATAACATTAAACTCCTAGCAACCAGCATAAATTGAGCAACAATTAATGACAGGTGATACTAGAGCAAAATAGACACTAATTGCAGATGAATGTTTAATATTGTTTGTATATTCTAAAGAACACTGTTCAAAGTGTTTCATTATTTTTGTATACAAATTTAGAGTAAAGAAATTTCTTAACATTTTATTTAATTTGACATATTAAAAAACAATTTAAGTTATTATTTTGGCAATGCTGGCTGTGTCAGAGTTTCCATACTCTACATGAGGTGTGGACACACTAGGTTTACAGAAGGTAATGACTTTGCCTATATGTATGTGCATGCCCCACAGTGCAATGAGGGAAACCCTCTTGTAGTGAACACTGTCCACAAGCAGCACTTGCCTGAGATGTCCCCATGCCCAGTCACAATGCAGAATGCTTCGAATGTCCATCTCACCCAAAAAGTGAGATAACACACACATGCAACAAAGACCCCAATTGTGTGCAAAACTCATGTCTTTATGTCTTATGACATAATCATAAATCTATAAATAGCATTACATATTCCATGTTCATTACAAGAGGTTGCTATCAAGAAAAAAAAACTTGGTTTTCATCAACATGCATGGGATAACCTTTATTCATTGTGCACTATGATGAAAAACAAGAAGTGTCATACAATATTACCTGCTATACAGACCCACATTTCATAAATGACCACAAAATGTTTTTGAGACCAACCTTTCAAGGCACTGGCATCTTATTTCTCTGTTAATTTAAAAGAAAACGACTAACTGTTAAATGAGAACAATTTTGTCTCCTGGCAGTAGGGGTGGTCTCAAATAGCAGGTACCACTGTATTTTCAATTACAGGTATGTACTTAACACTAGCAGCATCCCTTGATCAAAAGTGAAACTACAGTCATTAAATAATGTCTCATGACTTTTTTTAAGTTGTATTAAGTAACAAAGTGTACTTTGCATTTTAATATTTTACTATAGATAATATTCAAGTTTGGTACTACAAAGCGTATTTATTTGTCTTCAAGCACTAAAATCTTTGGAATTTTTTTAAAGCATCATCATAATCTTCAAGTGTTTGATATATGTAAATTGTTTCATGCATCATCCCATCACCAAAGGCAAAGCAAAGCTAACTAACATATTGCAAACTACACCCTTCCACCTAATCCTTCACCAAAATATTACTATTCAACTACAGACTACGAGTCTACAGTAGTTATGACATAATTAAAGCAGTAGGATTTAAGATAGGCTCTTCCATAACTGACTGAAAATAAAATTAAAATATGCTTGTTTTAGTAACTTTTACAACAACAACAATAATAATAATGATGATGATGATGATGATGATGATGATGATGATGATGATGATGATGATGATGATGATGATGATGATGATGATGATAATAATAATAATAATAATAATAATAATAAATATAAATTGGCTTTGATTTAAGAATGAGATTTTCAACTTTACCTTTACCTAAATTAAAAGAACTAGGTGAATTTCTATATCATGATGCCCCCCTCCAAGCCCACCACTTAATCATAATTTAAGCTTGTAACTTAATGTTAGTAGGCCTATGACAGAATGTATATTTACTCATCACAATTGTTTTCATTAATCAATTTATTGTTGATTATGTGTAATTCCATACAAAGAAAGCAAAAAGAAGGTGTAAATATTTCACATTATGATTTTACAAATGTTACTTGAGTAAAAATTTTCAAAACATGTATTTTTATCAAAATGTAAGAGAAGGGAAACTTCATTATGTGTTCTAATGCCAATGTTGTGACTCTATTATCGCTCACTGTCAAGCTCCCACTTAAACCGTGAACCGAGTAGAATTACAATACACTATCATCTTTGCTAATCTTGAGCCATCGATGGTCAAAACTGCTACTGAACAGATCAAAACAGCAGTTAGAAATATTCTGTGCCATTTTTTTTTTCAATATGAAGTATATTCTCCATAATTTCTGTTTGTTTTTTCTTTGGGCTTGAAATTCACAGTGACGCGATAGCAGACGCTTTTTCCCTCGCTGTATCAGAACATTTTTTTGCTATGAATTTGCCTATTGCCGACACTAAATTACTCTCAAGTAATACTCAGAGCATTTATAAAGAAATTCTCATAGATATAATGGGCAATTATTCATGCTGGACTTTCCAAAGTGGAATAGAAAATCTGAACGAAGAACAGCGTACTCACCCTCGGAAGCGACGCCAGGATGGTTAACCAAGGAGATGCGTCACGTGCCTTTTATATGACATGGCTTGCAGATCCATGTTTCGCATTCGGGTTTTTGATAAAATGACATATACCATTGAATAAAGGGGATTCTGGGGTATAAAAATCCGTCTTATCGTTTTTTTGTCTTTAAAATTTACCATTTTTTGAAACTGATTGAAGTTTTTGGATTAAAAAATAAATTAAAAAGAAAAGGAAAAAACGATAATTCGGAATTCGAAACAACACGTTTCTAGCTTTGTAATGATATCCTATTTATAACGAAAGAGTCAACCTTGGCCCTGCAAAACGTCTTTGAAGATGCTATGGATTTTGTTGCCGCAATGCGAAAAAGGCATCTGGCTGCCGGGGCACTTTGTATTTTACCCTGTTTTTGACGCAGGGTGAGGTAACAACGCTTGTGCAAGTCATGCAGTGAGTGACATCACCGGAAAGAGCATTTCATTTTCTTTGAAATGAACACAAACTCATAAGATTTCATAAAAATTTATTACAATAAAATTGGCACTCATTCATGCATGTCACCGTCATTCACGCATATTAATTAACATGTTGCGACATAGAGTAGACGGTACTCTGCTGGGCCCTAATTCAGGCTAAGCTGATAAAGGAACTGCAAGAGCAACAAGCATCATCTTTGTTGGAATGCATCAACCATGGCAAAAGCATAGTGGGGACGTCATCAACAGGGTCTCTTGCCCCAGCCTTGCAATCAGGTCGTACACCCATAAAGAGGTCAGATTTGCCACTGCTGACCCATATAATGCATCCCCATCATCTTCGTTACATCCAAAAACAGCTAAATGCAACCGCAACCAAAGCTCTGATTAGAATGTAAAGAATCTAAATAGAAATGAGGAGGAAAAAGACTTTTCCCACAGGTAACAGGTAACAAATTTTGGAGCTGTCGCAAAGTCCTGTTGGAGGTGGCAAAAACTCAGACGAGAATTGCTTTCTACACATGATGTTTGTCACACCGGCGAAACTTGGATATTTTCCCAAGTCTTCGCAGTGCATCCTCCTAGCACTGAGTGTGATGGAAATCTACCACAGCTGCATCAGAAGCCAATCAACTAAGAATACTTAGGGATACCACAAAGGAAACCCTACCCCCCTTCGAGCAAGCTGCTACCACTAAACTTAGTAATTTGGAATACTGCTTTTGACTGGAATGTTAGGGCTTTCGCAAAGCTACAGACTTGTTGTCACCATTGTTGGGCAAAGAAAAAGGCAGGGATTGTAATGAGACAGGATAAGAAAATCTCTCTCATTAAGGAGAAACAAGCAGCACAGCAGGCGGCTAGAGACCACCTCTTTAGCCTGGATGTGGTGCAAAGGAGGGATACCCCTCTTGCATTACCCCAGGAGCCAGAGAATCGTGCCCGATTCTGAACCAAAGAACCACAAAAACAACAAAATGGGAGAGATTGCAGCCATCAGGCCCTGGCACTACAGATCACCGATGCCAGGCCAAGTGAGTCCCTCTCCTTATTGCAAGAAATGACAATTTGACTCCTCTGTACACCAATATCCTTATTCAAGAGGGCCTACAGTGTGTAGCAAGAGCATTGATTCACAACAGGGATTCCCTTGACAAACCAAGCACACCATATATGGTCCAACTCTTGAGTCTAGTGCTTAATTGTAACAATTTCAAGTTCAACTGTGAACACTTTAAACAGATCACTGGGACCATGATGGGCGCCTGGGTTGCTCCTTCATTTGCGAACCTTTTCATGGCAGATGAAAAATGAATCGTCTCCTAAAATACCTGCTACAATCTTTGGTTTGGCATAGTTTCACAGAGGACATGTTTTGCATCTGAAATTTTGGTACCGATGAATTAATTAAATTCATTTCTCATCTGAATTCTTGCCATCCCTACATTAAATTCACTTCAAATCTCTCCACTCCGCAGATGAATTTCCTTGACACTACAAACCTAAAAGATGTACTGACCAATTCAATGATTACATACCAGGAACATTCTTCACAACATGAGAGAGTGTCCTGTGCTAAGCAGAAGGATTCTTGTCACTGCAACAACTGCAGATACTGCACACACCTAAACAAGAGTGGTTGTGCAGCAAAAAGCACACAAACTGTCAGGACCTATGTCCTCCATGACCACATTTGCTGTGAGAGTTCAAGCTAAGTTTATCTCCTCACTTGAATTGTGTGCAACAACCAGTATGTCGGCCAAACACAACAAGTTTATCCCCTCACTTGAAATGTGTGCAACAACCAGTATGTCGGCCAAACACAACGTCAACTCAGAGAAGGATGAAGAAAACATTTTCAATACATTGAGAACAAAATGGACTCACAACCCATGGGCAGACATTCTTCCCTACAGACTATGATGGACTTGACCTACAAGCGCAGGTTTGGGAAAACATCCAAACAACTCCCCTCCTTGAGCACACTAAACTTTTGCGCTTGGAAAGGGCGAGACATTGCCTTTACCAATTGCGTTCCATAGGGCCTTTTGGCCTCAACTTCATGGGGAGATGAGCTCACTCACTCTGTCAAATGCTAAAAGTTTGTATCAGCTCATCCCAACATGTATATTAGTGCCTTTATTCTCACATCAGTGTAAATAATAACTACAGGGATTTAAAGATTTTTACTACAGCAGGACAAAGAATCCAGATAATCAGTGTAAGATATCAGGACTTAGATACAAGGACGAAATGTTGAACATAGTCCCATTCATATAATTTGTCTGTATTTGGCTGAATCCTTAAGGATTAAGATAATCCATGCATGAAAATCTAACAAATAATCCCATTACCTATCTGAAGAAGATTAACAGGATAATGTCATTTCTTATTTGACTACTATGCCTCAAAAATTGAGAAAGTTACAGACAAGTGAAGTTAAGATAATCAGTTGACTGCAAATCCATGCAGAGGTGAAAGGTCACATGTATGCAAAAATGGGGGACAAAGGGCATAAAAATGCAAATTTTCAAAATTCGATAACATTTTTTCTATTTCAGACATTTTCAAAATTCTAAAAGATTTCAATTTCTCTTGTGCTTATCTTCCTGATAAGCCTGCCTTTGTTTCCATTTCATACATTTTATAATTTTGGCTGATATACCTAGTCAGGCTTCTGGGTATCAGAGTTTCCGTATCATTGTGAAAGTATTCAGAATAACATGTCCTTGCTGTCCTTACAATGCAAATTTTTCCAAGATAAATACAATAAGTAGGATGGTTAGAATACCAAAGGAAGTTAAATGTATGTGTACGTAATACCTGCTAAATTTATGGTATAGCATAGCGCGGGGATTGGCTGCTAAACGTTAACGTAAAACTTAGTACCACAAAAACTGAATACACAAGATGTGCTTTATGACTATTCATCTTGCGGAGATTCTAACTACCCTTATTACTAAGGCCAATCTCGGTAGACAGAAAAAAATTTGGTTGTGTTAAGAATGAGCAGGGGAGACCCGGGCAAAGTGGGCCCCTTTAAGCCCGGCAAGGAAAACCCAAAGTTTCCGGAGGTAAGGCAGTTAGACCTTATATGGTGTGGGCAAGTCCTGAGAGCCAAACCATGCATGAGTCCGGACCCCAGTACTCTTGTGTCCAATTGGCTTAATCTGTTCAAAATAAGGAGTCAATACACAATCCAGATATCACAAGTCTTAAACTTGTCGATGTATTTACACATGGGAGGGCCAACAACACTCTTCAATTATGAATAGTAATTTATGTAGACTCTTTGCGAAATGGTGAAAATAAAGAGCACTATTTTATCGTTATTATTCATCAAAGAAACCAAATATACGATTAATACAAGACCACCATATGGCACAGTCTATAGGCAGACATGGTCATTGATATAGTAAACGTTATGCTCTCTTTTACAGAATAAATCAACAGCTTCCTGTACTAAGGACTGAGGAATGCTGTTGACTTGGACCTTTTCCCCTGGGACATAGAAATGTTTGTATTTCAATGATAGATATTTTCACAGTGAAAACTAATTTTGAATCATCACATTAAAATTTAGGTGAGCACCACTTTTGCCCTGATTAAAAAAAATTGAGGTAATGAGATATCAATGTGGCGCAAATCAGCATGGACAACTTTATGGCCCTGTAACTTTTAAGCTGTTTACAATGAACATAATAAAAGTATAAATTTTTGTAATTACCTAGCTCTGAACTATATGTCGGAAACAAATCGGGACAATACTGATTGTCATTGTTGAATAAACAAACCATAAAGAAGAGCATGTCTTTTATCTTGGACCCCAGCAGTCCTGGCTAATAACGTTTTTAATATATGCAACTAACTTATGACAACTATGCCATTTTATTGGCAATATATCAAAATTCAAAAGTATCCTTTTATTTGGCTCTATGTATTTTATTTGCGTAGGTGCAGGCATTCAAACAAGGGGGCACCACTGAATCAGTTGAATGCATTGTGCATTAACATTTTATACAAGATTTAAAAACTAACTTTTAAACTCTACACAATTACCTTTCTAAACCGATTTATTTGAAGGAAATCGGCCTGTAAGTTTTTGCGAAATAACATTAGCGAGTTCGATTGCACAGCCTTTCATGTTTATTCAGGAACTGAAATTAAAATTTTATTCGTCAACGTTTAACCAGGTCTGAGAACAATAACTCACGGAATTTTACTCAAAAGCTCATGGATTTCTATATAGTAAGAGTTCAGAATATGCACACAAAAGGTAAAGAAGCAGACGCTGACTGGGCCCTGCATGGAGTCTGAAGGTGAGGGGAGGTCCTGAGACAGGATGGTTAATTATGCCAGAGTCATGAGCTCTGAGCCCTGTCCGACTTTTTGACTTTGATGAAGCCCTTCCCTATCTCGGATCACTGCCCACTCTTCCTAGGGCACTGTATCCCTGAAGGTGCACAAGCCAAGGGGCAAGTAGGTCATCCAGGCGAGACCACAAGGCAGCCAACAAGACATCAGAATATGAGGCCATAAGGACAGATCCCCTGGCATCCTCTTTCAGTCACTTGAAGGCCTCAGTAGATGTAGATGTGGACACTTGCTGTCGAGCATCAAACACCTCCCAATCCAAATCCACCAACAGTGGATAGGAAGGGAAGGTCAGCTCTGGCACAAACTGCCATTGCCCCTGTACATCTGCCTTTAGGAGGAGTTGCCCTTGCCTTTGGTAGCTAGACATTGACGGCTCTACGGCAACCTGTGTGCCACGAATCTTAGCTGTCAACTCAGCATAAAATTAAGCAGCAGAGGGCAAGAAAAGGATAAGGGTGTGATGTGTATGCTCCAGGAACAAGCCCTGACAGGACAAAGTGACTGCCTTGCACCTATCCTCCTCTGCTGGGACCACAGCTTGGTCTCCCACAAGCCTGTGAATGAGAGCATCCGAAAACAGAAGCTCATCCTCCCCCTTAGTGTGGAGGTCTGAAGTCTAAGGACTTGCAAGGGGAGTGGTGAGGCCAAAAGCCTCATTGAACAATGCATCAGCACAGTGATGGGGCAGCCACTTGTGACCGGAGGGGGGGGGGGGGTCTCGCCATGCCAAGCATAGGAGTAGCAAGGACTTTGGTGGAAGTCATTGCAGCCTCAAACACCACATCCATCAGCTTTGCCTACGTGGGGTGGGAGAACAACTTCTGGCAGAGCGGAAGCAGGGGACATGGGGATTGCTGACTGAGGAGTCTACTGGCTGGAGGGTGCCTGCTGGATCTCCAGGGAGCTGAGCTTTAGGAGCTACAGCTGCCATCAACTGAGAATTCTGCAGGCAGGGAGGAACCTGAAGGAGTTCAGGGAACTCCTGAGCCTTGGGGTCAAGAGAAAGCTGATGGAGGCAGAAGCGGCAAGCTGCTCCGCTCACAGAAAATGACTGCTGTCACTGGCAGCAGCAGAAGGAAACAAAGTCTCTGACTGCAAAGGCTGTTTCTTGCAGAGTTTGTGTCCCACTTGCCTCTTTAGAGAAGGAGGCAGGGCACCTGGATCAACAGCCAGAATCAGTCTCAGACTGCCAAGAAATGATTTTGTGCAGAAGGGAATGTCCATAAAGAACTAAAACAGTGATCATGAAGGAAAGTTCATAGAGCTTCAACTCAAGAGAGCAGCCCGTAATAGTGCCTAAAAGAGGAAGGATGATACGGGGAGCATGCACACTTGGAGTCACCACCAAATCCATAAGAACCGAGATATGGCGCCACTTAATTTTCAGGTTTTGGAATCAAGTGAGTGAACTCAACTCGATTTCTTGGTGGTTTGACAAAGAGGAAGGGTGATACCGGAAGCATGTGCACTGGGAGTCACCACCAAATCCATTAAAACCGAGATATGGTGCCACTTAACTTTTGGCTTTTGAAATCAAGTGAGTGTATTCAACTCGATTTATAGGGCGTTTGACACAGGCACTGAGGTCTTGGCTGTGGTGTTCAACATATGACGTTATATAACTAGTTAACCATCAAAAACATACTGTTCTGTGGAAAATTATATCAATTTCCTTGCAAGAAATACTTTTTGAACTGATGCCATTACTTGGCAATGTAAGCAAGTCCCAGTCTGATTTCGATTCTTCTGGATCAGTTTCACGACCATCACTGCATGCCGACTTACTTGGGGGTTAATGGAAATGCCCTGCCAGTGACAAAGCAATATCTAGCAGTTTATTTCCATCAGGCCTATCAGGTGTGCCTGTTCACCTGCCATATTATACACATTTTTTATACTTTTTCCAAATTGAAGATTGTGAAGCCATGGTGCGTCTTAGAGAGTACTAGCGAGTTTTCCCTGCGCCGTGATCCGATGAGCTACTATGTTAGCTTCATGAGTAAACGTAAGGAGAACACATAAGATAAAAAAGTCTAGATAAAAATTGATATTTTAATGTACACTTTTTATTGATCAAAATTTCCACAGAAATAGAGAAAGGTAATAACATTCTTCTTTGAAATTAACAAGACGACCGTAAAAAAAGTGACAAAGAAGAAAAAAGGAAAAGGTAGAAAGATCATATAGACTGCAAAATGTGCGCAAGTGGTACACATGAAACTCGGGCGGGAACCTTTCATTTGAGTACCGAACTTCTAATTAGCAGCCTGAAGTCTGGGTGCACCTTCTATCAAGTTTTTTTTTTTCGGTGCTGAACAAAGTGATGCAGATAAAAACCTTGAAGGTGTACCTAAGTCAGGGTGCCTCTTCTAATAGAGATAGCTCTTGTGATAGACAATTTACGGTTTAAAAATTATATTTGTGTAAATGTTACCGAAAGGAAGCACGATGTTCAAGCAGAACAAAGAAGGCCTATTTCTTTTATCCCATTATATCTGTCAACAGATAATAATCGAGTTTTCCAAGACATATCCCCGTGGTAAGACGATATTGGAGGCTTCACGATAAAGACAATTTGTTGAGAATGAGAAGATTAGGCCCAACTACTTTGGGCAGGATATTAAGCATTCTTTTCGATTTAAGTCTTTCAATGCGAGATTTTGACTGCGTCACCAATGTATCGCGCCCAAAACGCATGTGGCAACAGTAGAAATGCTGGTACTCAAATACAAGGCTAGGTTACGAAGATTGTGAATCTAACGTTTGTATAGTCAGGACTATTCAGTGCATAACGGCTTTGGATAAAGTTTTCAATAAAAGGGTTAAATCAAATAACCCAAATCCGTATATTACTGTGTATTTACATCTGTGGTGTTGAAGGAAATATATGGCGAAACATGAACTCTCTCAGTGCTAATCAGAGGTTGAGTGACTTAGTTTCCTTTCGTCATTATGAGTAAAGGCATGCTCGTTTTTGAACTTAAGGTCTTTTTTGTGAGGAATTTAGGATAAAGTTTAGATCAGCAGATATTCTGTGAATAAGGGTTAGATGGTTAATCCTGCTTTTACAAATAGGAAAAGGAGGACTGCTTGTGTCATATTAAATGCGTTGTCATTTGGCTAGTGTGTATTGGGCGCGTTGGTAGCATTCTTACAGCTACTATACGTAGTTCATATTTATTTTATGAGCAAATGGTCGTTTCGTTCGAAGTGTGGTAGCATTGAGAAATCATGTAGGCTTATATATTGTTTAGCCAGGCATCTGTTCTATGATGCAACAAATGAGTTTTAAAGAAAAATAACCAAAACGTCCACCCATCCTAAGTCTAATAGGTTATATAACTGTCAACGCCTAATCTTTAATATTGCCAAAAGAACAAATAATATCCACGAAACTAAAGTTGTCAAAACGATTTCATGTACAAGCGAAGATTATTACTGTAGAGCCACATTCATAGACCTGCATGCAATAATCGAAATGACAGCTACACATGTCCATTTCAGGGCAATTATATATCAACACGTTTATTGCTGCATAGTATAGTTAATGGATCCCATATCCAATCACACACACACACACACACACACACACACACACACACACACACACACACACATATATATATATATATCGTAAAGTCGATCTCTATGCAGCGGATGTGGGACAAAGATGTACATTTGATAATTGCTGACGAGCATGGATGCAGTACCACATATCTCATGTTTTACAAATCAATCAAAGAAAGATGATTGTTTGCTGAGACGTGTGCAATACGTCTGCGTTTGCATGAAGGCTCTATTCTCTACCACGGTATGCCATGCTCTCTAATTATACCTTCTTGTGCAGAAATAAAAGAAAGTTGTCGCTCTTTGTCTGTGTAACCATGTACGCACCCAGACGCCTTGCTTTTAGGAGGCACTAGTCTTGTGTACAGATCTTCAACCTCGATTAAAATAATACGACGTTTTGAAGATCTTTTTCTTAAGTATCTCTTCCCACGTTGCCACGTGGTAGTGTTTTGGTGGTTTTGCTGCATAACACTCATTAATGTTCCTGGCTTTTTTCTTGTGGGTTGCAGAGCAACTTGGCATTAATGTTCCTTACTCTTTTTCCTTGTGGTTTGCAGAGCACCTAAGCAGGCAATCTTAGGGGACACTTCAGGTGTAAGAGTTTTTAGTTTAACGTAATAATTGCTTGTTATTTATCATAGTTCAGGCTCTTACTGAATGAAGTTATTAGACGGTCACACTTTGCAATGCTATTGCGTAAGTCTTTCTTTTCTGCTCTTGATATCCATCACAATCCTAGTCCACCTAATATACGTAAACCCATAAAGCTCAGCCATGCAAACGTGAAACTGGTAGCAAATTGGAAGATGTCCAACATTTTTCGGGAGACTATTAAAATATTGAAATATCAAACGTTGTCCGAAACATAGATGGACGTTTTCGTACTTAATTGTTACATTTTGGCGAATTTCAATTTCTCCAGATAAATGATGGATCAAACGGTCTCGGAGGACGCAAGCTGCGTTAGTGAGTAAAACTCTTCCATGCACCAGGCGTATGGATGTCGAAGACCCAATCCTGGTGGAGTTGATATTTGAACAAAGGGACCATCGATCTCAATAGGTACTCATGACAAAGCTCCAGGTCAACCAGATGATTTTTGGAGTACTTCCCTCACACTTATCTTACTCTGTTACATCCACTTTAGAATCGAACTCTCCCATTGTTACAATTACAAGTTACTTTAGCGATCGATGTCAGGAAATGGAACTCCGACCATATCGATAGTCAACGTGGTACATCTTTGGTAAACCTACTTTCATTAAAACGCCCTGTTCCCACTTCTATCTGCATACAGGTTACTGAGTATGCAAACAATCTAGAGGATTTGCTTATTACTGAGTAAACCTACTCTCATTAGAACAACTTGTTTCAACTTCTAGCTGAACACACATTCATTAGCTGACTATGCAAGCAACCTACTTGATCTACTTATTACTGACTCCCCTTCCCTAATCCTTGACAGCTGTATTATCCCCCCAGCTTCAAGCTCTGATCATTCTGTCATATTCTGCAGTTTATCCTTTGTCACACAAGAGATCGCTCATTTAAACAAGGTGTCTGGTCATACAATGCAGACAATGTCACTGACCGAAACAAATCTCTTCTTGTGGCCTCATGGGATACTGGTACTACCATTTTGTTGATGTGGACGATTCTGTCCAGTACTGGTCTAATTTCCTTTTAAAGACAACCAAGTCATATATACCTTCTCGTGAAGTGCATGTACATATTAAACCAAAGGACAAATCCTGGTTGAACGTATTCATAAAACATATCATGAGAAAAAGTAGTCGAGCATGGAAACGTTTTAAGAGGTCGGATGATAAGCATGGTCTTTTTTTCCTTGCAAAAATATGTGAATCACAAAATATTTCTTCAATGCTTTAAACAAATACGCAAAAAAGTTGCACATAAAAACAAACGGCCTTTGCGTACCCATTTCACTCAGCTTTGCAATGACCTTGACAGTGAAAAAAAAAATATCCTAAAAGGTAGTTGACTCTATTCATGTTCATGCCAGGATGTAAATTATATGAACAAATTCCACCAATCTAGTATAGGGAACCGATAATTTCTGATTATGCTGAATAGTGGGAAATTTTAATGCATACTTCTGCAGTCATTGTAGAATACTTCCAAATGACAAGCATCTGTCTCTACCATTCTTTGCCCTTAAAATTGATTCTTGGTCATCCTCGATAAAGATTCATGAAGATGATGTTATAAAATTTTTACTGTCACTGCTTACTTTTTTCGCCACTGGTCTAGACAAAATTGGCAATTTCCTATCAAATCACACTGTGTACCTTTTCCACCATTGGCCCAAACGGAATTGGCAATTTCCTGTTTAAGCAAACGGTAGGGGGCATATATAAGCCACTCGCCAACGTTTTTCAACCATAGTTACATACGTTTGTTTCTCGAGAATAATGCCAACAAGCTAGCCTGTGTCCTGTTTTCAAAAAGTCTGATGGACCGAAAGAAATCAGTTTATGGTCTAATTTCTCTGATATGTAATGTTTGTAAGTCCTTGAAAACCAGATATTAAACAAACTCCTCGGTTACTTCAAAAGGCATGGCCTCCTCACATGCAAAATTTCCTGCTTTAAAGCAAATTGCGCTACGGTAAATCAACTTATCAGAATAGTGCATGACATTTGTGATGGCATTGAATCCTACAAATAAGCAAGATTGATATTTTTTTTTACGTTTAAGGTCTTTGCTAAGGTCCGACATGAAGGACTCAAATTGAGCAAAATAGCACACTCTGATCTTCCTTGCAAATGGGTCGAAAATACCTTAGTGAGTTCAACGTATTATAAATGGCCCAAAGTCGTCCTGGTTACGTATAGGGGCTGAGGTCTCCCAGGGCTACATGCTAGTCCCCCCCCCTTTTCCTTGTATATGTCATGACTTTGTGCACTATATTCAATGCGACATCACACTGTTTGCGGTGATACAAGTATTCTAAACTTTTAACAAGAAACCAAAGCCTCGGGGCAACAAATGAATAATTATTATATCTGTATCGATAACTAAGATAAAAATAAGCGGGTCATCTTTAATGCCCTAAAAGCAATTTCGGTTCTATTTTCCAAAGAAAAGAATCAAACGAGACTATCCCCAGTATCTGGGCAACACAGCCCTCCCCAAAGCTACCAACTATACCCATTTAGGGATTACTCTTTCGTTTCGTGTGACATAACTTGGGATGAGCATATCAAACTCATAGTATGCAAAGCTAACAAGCATATTGTTTTACTTAAAAGATTGAAATACAAAGTACCTGAAAAAACATTGATTCATCTTTATATTACAATGATTCGTGCTATTCTAGAATATGGCAGTGTTATTTTTGACATCTGTAGCGTATAAATGTCTGGTCTACTTGAATTTGTTCAATAGGGGGCAGCCAAAGAATGCACTGGCGCACATATGCATACATCCCATGATTGGCTGTTGGACGAATTGGCATGGCTGAAAACCAGGCGTAAGTATTTTGACTCAATCTTTTTTATACAATGCTACATAAGTCAACCCGGACCACCTTTCTTCATCCGAGTGTAGCACTCTCCAATGGAAAACAACTGAGTCACGCGTTACCACTACGTCAAATTTACGTTGGGTACGTAGGACTATTGCCATACATGTACTGCTCGGCACGTCTTTCATTGCTTATACGATTAATTTCGGAGTGATTTTCCTATCAACATTCATAACTCCGATTATCTGCGGAGTTTAAATCCAAAATCAAAATCAATACATCTGTCAGTCGACAATATACCAGTATGTTGTTTATCTAGTCACAGCTTTTTGAAATATGTCACACTCAATTAAGATTAGGACACTCTTGGAGAGTTCCGTACGTCACGTACTCACTGAAGTGCAGAATATTATGGTCTGACCTGTGTTTAACTGTACACGTATATGTTTACATATTATGTGTCTGTATTTGTTGTGGAGAGCCTCCAGATTAGTGACATGTGTATTTATAAGGCAAACTAGTTTAAATAAATACGTTTACATTATTATAAGTGATGCCAAAATTACAGTCTAGGATTACCAGGTTTTCAGAAATAACAGAAATGAAGGTGCGTAGGAACAATTTACGTGTTTGTAAAAGATGCCATAAAAAGTTACACGTGGCAAAAATCTTGTACATACAAGGATAACGTGGTTAGTGTGAGTATTGCAATGTATTTGATATTGATTAATATTCCAGATAGACATATTAAGTCGTCTACAACCAAATTAACACCATGTTATCACCACATGGCTGCCATATTACGTCGTCTGCAACCCAATTTAATCATTAAATGGTTTATACAACCCTTGAAATAACACCTAAATATAAACAGCACAGAGGAGCTACGTTTAGAGATTATTAGAGCATTGAAAGTGCCGAACTAAATTATAATTTAGAAAATTCCGACATTCTCAGATATGCCATGTCCACTCAAAAAAGCATGAAAAAGCAGTAAGAACTGAAACAGGTCCATGCATTGACTGTAGATATATAGTATTGAGAACAGGAAGAGTACAAAAGATACAAAAGCTTTGTTCACAGTCACGCCATCTCGGGGCCAAATGGAGTGTACAGCAAGAGACATAATGGACAAGGTCACGAAATATGATGTCAGGTTCGAATTATGCATAAACCTACACTGTAAGCTATATCATACTTAGCTACATAATAATAATAATAATAATAATAATAATAATAATAATAATAATAATAATAATAACAACAACAATAAAATTAATAATATAAATAATAATAATAATTGAAAAAAAAAAATAATAATAGATTTATAAATATCACATTTATAAGGCTTTAAAGATGCCTCAGGGTTTACAAAATGCTGCTGCGTTGGTGATCACTGGTAACTATGATTATGTTAGCGTTTATGGTGCCGATTTTGTAGGAGAACTAAAGTAGCAAACCATAACATAGTCAACAGTTCTGCACGTCAATGCACATGCATAAGTGTGCGTGTGTGATAGCCCCAAATTACTTGTATAGCCAGATTAACCTTGTCCGAAACGTCAGGTTGTATCCAACTTGGCAAGTTACTGCATTAAAAGGCACTATACCATCTCCGAGTAAAGATTCTCCTTGACTTTTTTTAAGGCAAGCCAAAGTGTATTTTATTTTAAAACACGCTGCAAAAAGACCCCCCCCCCGTATCTCACTGGGCTGCGACAGCTCGTGACTAGTTGCAGACACAAAATTGCGAGAAAATATGCGAATTTGCGACAATTTCCATTTGGAATCACACTGAACTGGCACTTGAGACATGTTTGCGTATGTCTCACGAATGCTGCATGAATAGTCCACAAACTCCTGGCGAAATTTGGGTCAAAATTCACTGGGGGTTCGCATATATATTGCGTAAATGTCGGGCGAAATTTGCGCGAAATTCGCAAGAAATTCTTGGGAATTTCGCGCGACATTAGCATGACAAAATTGAGAATTTCTTACATTTGCAACTGTTGTGCAGAACTTGTGATTGTCATGCGACGGTCATGCAACAGTTAAGGAATTTGTTCGCAAATTTGTTCCCAAGTTACTCGCAATTATGGCGCCCCCATGCCAGTTTGCACGTGTTTTGCGCCCTGAATTTTCAAATTCTCCCCTTTGTCTCCAGTCAATCCCAATTTAGTTTCAATGGTCGCCAACCCCTCACAAATTTGTCTCACATTTCTCGAACTTCCTAAATAACGGAAACTAAATTGAGATGCGTTCCAGACGTGTTCGAGACACCGGCCGCGACTCTGTGACTATTTGGAGAGAAGTTTGTCGCACATTTTTTTTAAATATGTTCAAAATTCTAGCAACTCAACAGCGCGGCCCTGCGACTAAGGCAAGCAAATTGAGAACCCCTGCAAACATTTTAAGACACTTTGGAAACTCCCAGGCAAATGCCGTTCGCAATTTGTCGCCAACAGTCGCAGCCCAGTGGGATACGAGCTTGAATCATTATACGAAGATGTATATTTCATCTTACTCTCAGCTTTGATATGCTTTTACTTTTATAATGTTACTTTGGGATATATGTTAGGCTAGCAGTGGCTTTCACAAATTGTTGCGTATTAACTTGGATTTAGATACTAAGTCTCGTCAAGTATATATTTCATGAAAGCTAACAAACCAGAGATTTTCTTCATTACACGTCCGTGATGTCAGTTCTTTGCTATGCTTACATAACAATTACGCAAGTGATCACCATGATATACCACAGATATCAATCTAGCTCATCCAATTGTATAGATAGGAATGTCCAATCTGCTAAGAAGTGAAGCTTATGTGATATTCAAAGGTGTCTCAAATTTTATAAGTTTGTGTGGTTTGCCTCCGGAGTCAGTTACAGTTGTTTTGCCTTTCATGTGTCATCACTCAAGCTTTAAGCACATGTACCTCAGAAACAACAACAGAAATTAAAATTGGACAAATAGTCATTAACGTTTTACTCTGCTGTACAATTTGCTACAAATTTGGTGGTAATATCTAGAAGCTGAATAAAACTTTGTATAAAAAAAATTCTACAGGTTTATAACTGCTATATATACATAGCTTTCAAGAAACATTTCCGCATTCTCATAATTTGAATCCTGAGTTTTATGTTTTCAAAAAATGTACTTAAGTGCATCTTTAGGTGAATTTTGAGTGTTATCCAAAGAAAAGTATCAGTGATCACTAAAATCTCTACTACGCTAAGGTATATTCTTAAATTTTGTAGTATTGTGTACACATATTTTGCTGGTTTAATACAGACGTACGCTGGATGCCTCTTGGAAGAATAGAGTTGTGCTTTCAAGGGGTGAACAACAAACAAACAAACAAACCGTTTTAGGATCCATAGATGAATTATTCTTCATGTAAGCCCAACAACAACACAGCAGGATACAAGTGAGCTGAACATTAAAACTAACCATCCATGGATCACAAATTGTTTGGAATTGTAAGCGAGAAGGATGAACGTCGGGGGTAATGAAGATCAATCTCGAACAATTAATTAATATCATTTATCAATTATCTCAGCGAGACTGTGCTGAAACCGGGGAAACAAAAAATTAACTCATTAGCGGCATTAATAGTCACAACCCAAACGCAGAGTTTATTTTTCTTAAATGGAGTGCCAGATCGTTTTTTTCACAAGAAACATAATTGGAAAGGTAAGTTGAATTTCCCTTTAGATTGTGTAAGCTCTCAGGTTTCAAATTCTCTCCATATCGGATGATTACATGCACGTAGCTCCTGTTTATTATTATTTACTGTTTATTACAGATTTACAGATCATATCTTCTTCGTGACCTTTATGCATAAATTTATTAACTAATAGCATTTTGGGTGGGTTTTATGATTTATTTAATTTGATATGTGCTAACTTACTTTTTGTTGCAAACATGTACCGTACATTAAGTCTCTGGCTCTCTCTCTTTCTTTTTTCTCCCCCCTCTCTCACTCTTACAATACTGGCGAAACTTACATGGAAGAATCTAACATAAACGCTTTGTCTGTAAGGCACGAACCAAAAGCAATACTTTACGGTGAAGTGTTGCAAAATTTCGAAAGTGCATGTAAGTGCCAGTGAAGAGTAGTCTTCTGGTCTAATGCATCATACCGTAAGAACTCCATAAAACAACCAAATCACCACGGCTAATAGCAGTACTAATAGACGTGATCAGGATGAATTTTAATAAATTTTGCATGTACTGAATACAAAAAAAAATAATCCTTTCGCGCTGACCTCGCCTTAAAGCGACCGGATGTAATCTGTCGTCTGCTTCAATACATCATTTAAACATTTGATCAGACGAGGCCTGTCCGAATGAAGTGCCCCAGTGCAACAGGTTTCCTAGTACGGGTTGCCCACATGCCTCTATAGGATGACTCAATCTTGTCCTAATCAGAAAACGGTTAAAATTAATCTCAAATTTTGCTTTGAAGTCATCATATTGATCATGGATGCCAAAGAACACATAGAAAAGTAAAGTGGTGATAATACTTGCATACATTTCCACATCAAAGCACACCGAATCTGAAGTCTACTTTGTATAGATTACACCTGTGTTGGCAATGTCTCAAACCGTGCATTTTCATCAAAATATTTTGCGTGGACAGTGAACAAAGTTATCATGGAGCATTCCCCGTGTAATAAAAATTAATCAACATGAACATTAATTTTTTTCAGAAAACATTTGCGCTGTATCATGTCTGTTCTGTCATCCAGTGGGCGGAGACTGCTGCATGTATTATTAAAGTGATTGGAACTCATTCTACTTCCATTTCAGCCTTCTCACTCTTTACCTTCTCTTTGCCCTGCAAAGCATCCCAGCATACTCTCTTCTGTCTCTCTTATCTGTACTCTGTTTTAGAAATTGTATCAAGCAAGGTGGTGTTTCCGGAACCGGTATAAACATCTCGTTGATTCTGGCTGATTATTTCAGGTTAACTGGTAATGTTCCTGTTGTACAATGTACACAGAGTATACATTGCGTCACAGAGTGTTCAGCGAAGGACATTCCTCAGCATGATACTCCCTCGTGTGCATCAGTGTGGATCAATATAGGGCTGTTGTAGGGTTATTTCAAAACAAAGATGGATTTTTGTTCCTGTCCATATCGGCCAATACTTCCAAGTATACATGCCACAATTTTGATTTAATCTTTTTTCTTTTTTCCTCATTGTCCTTTCGGCAGTATTACTAACAGAACGTCTGAATAGTCTGAGACATGTGACGGTTTCTGAACTTACAGTTCTCTCCATGACCTTTCATGCAAACCCTTGTCCAGTTGATAATTTTGTTCTCAAAAAGTTTTCTGTGTGTCATGCCAACGTAAGAAGCTAAAAATCTGATGGTAAACTTGACGAAATAAGTGTCTTGGCGGAGTCTGAAAAATTGATTTTTTTCATTATCTGAAACGTGGCTCATAATACCTACCCTGATGCCTTATTGGCAATTGGTGGCTTTCAAATCCCGTTACGTAATGATCGCAAAACTGTTTTTTTTTTTGGGGGGGGGGGTGCCCTGCATGTAAAAGCAATGTACCTGCGAGAAGATGTGGAGCTGGAGACTACTGGGAGTGAATGCAATTCAGCTGAGATTACTGTCCGTTCTGGTAAACTGATTTAAGGCATCAATTTTCGTCCACTAGGCCAATCTGTCGCAGAAAAAGACCTTTTTCTGGACCATCTGTCTCACTCCATCTCTGCTATTGAACTTAATCCTAAATTCTTCCTTAAACAGGTAATTTTAACGATCGCTGCCAAAATTGAGATTCTCCTCACACTGATAGTGAACTCGGAGAGCGCCTGTTCGATCTCTTAGCACAAATCAACCTACACCAACTCATATCTGAAGCTGCTCTTAAGTGTGAGTACTTTGTTTACCTGATGAGCCTCATGATTACTGACTCCCCTGGCTATATTCTAAACTTGGGCATGCTTCCTCCTATCTCCTCACCAGATCATTTTGTGTCTTTTTTTTCTGTTTCTCTGTGACTCATAACAAGGATTAGCCCTTCAAACGCTCTGTCTGGACCTTTAAGGGCGGAAATTTTGATGACTTGAACAATGTACTCCACAATGCTCCCTGGGACACTGGTCGACTCCCTAAGTGACTGTGTCAAACTGGTCAGACCTCTTCTTTGACACTTGTAAACAATTCTGTTCCGCAAGGTCACCGTTCGACCCACAGACAAGCCTTGGATTACATGTAGCATTAAAAGGTCAATAAAGCAGCGCAATCGTCGCTGGAATAGTTGTAGGGGTCTGAAACAAAAGCATCGGCCCCACAAACTACTCACTATCAACAATATTGAACGTCTCTTCCAGTTATATAAACCGAAACGATATTTTACAAAGAACAAAATTAAAAACACTGTTCATCTTTACTTTACCAAACCCTGTATTGAACTAGACTCAAAAGAAATTATCCCTAAAGGATGGCGGAACCGCAGTCTATTGTCGGCCACAAACTCTATTAAAATATTCCAACTCCTGTTGACGATGGAAGGAACATTTCTTCCGACACAGAAAAGTGTGAGACAATCAACAAGTATTTTGCTGATCAGTGCAAGATTCCGCATGATGATAACCCTTCGCCCTTGCCCGACTTTGCCTATTGGACTGAGGCCCACCTGTCTATGTTTCATGTGTGAGTACATGCAGTGGAAAAGATTCTGAAGTCTCTGAAAACTAGTTGTGCTCGTGGTCCTGACTGCATACGTAACACCCTTCTTTAATACTGTTCATCTTCAATCTCATGTTCTCTTACTGATCTATTCAATCGCTGTATATCCAACTCATGTGTCCTAGATCCTTAGAAGATGTCCAAAGTGTGTCCCGTTTTCATATACAATGATAAACAGTCAACGGAAAACTATAGGCCAATTTCACTCCTCTGTAATGTCTCTTACGTACTTTAGCGCTTGGTATATAACATCTATAGCATATTCTATGAGTATCTATCTTCAAACAGTTTACTATCTGCCAAGAACTCTGGTGTCAAGAAAAATGAGTCTACTATACATGAACTTAATAGCGTTCTTCATACTATTTACCGTGGACTTGAGTTGGGCCATGAGGCTCGCATGGTTTTCCTTGACACATCCAAGGCATTTAATAGATTTTGGCATTCTGGTCATTTTATTTTACTGAAACAATCGACCAGTTCATAGGACCCGGGTTAATTCGATTCACTTCGGGAATCGCACCCTGCTTTGTTTACATTTTGTGCTCGACCACGCTGGCCGGATAACACGTGGAAGGATAAGAAAGTGAAACACAGGATGTGCTCGGATTTAACGGAAAATCAACCCATCAGAAAACTATAAATGCACGTTTCACCACTGAAGTGACACTTTAGGTAAAACATTTGCACTGCTCAGCACAATCCATGCTGTAATCACTAGCATGCGTTAGTCGTGGCATCCGTTGTAAACATAGGACGGCGTGGGCCCGACTCGGCTACTTGCTGATTGGACAATCATGCCAACAATGGAATGCATATTTAATTAAGGTCCGGAAAAGTTCGTTACAACTCGGTATCAACAGGTATATTGGGCTATGAAGATCCTGTTGTACGATTTATAGAAAGCTACCTTCCAAACCGATTTCAACATGTTATTCTTGAAGGACAGACCTCCTCTTGGCTCCCTATGGAGGCTAAAGTGCCCCAAGGTTCCATCCCTGGCCCCTTACTTTTCCTCGTAAGCATAAACTACATCACTGATAACATTACCTGTGACATCCGATTATTCGTGGATGAAATAAGTATTCTTGAAATTGTCCACGAGCCAACTGCCACAGCTGAAAGCCGTAATTCTAACCTTGTGCAAGTCCATCTTTTGGGCAAGCTCTGGCGGATGACATTTCATGTAACTAAATCAATTTCTGTACTTTTTTTTATCCAAATGAAAGAAGCCAGATCAGCCACCTCTACTCCTTAGAAATAAACCCATACCTGACGCAACTCAACACACACACATCTTGGAGTTACATTATCTAGCAATCTGTCATGGCACCAGCATACAACACGCATTGTTATTAAACGCAGTCAACGGCTTGCCCTTCTACGCAGACTCAAATACAAACTCTGTCGCCAGACTCTCATCAGGTTTTATACTACAGTAACTATGATTTGTCCCATCCTCGAGTATGGGTGTGTCCAGTTTGACAACTTCACTGCAAACCTTTCACAATCTGTATAATCTGCGCAGTGTGGGGCAGCCAGGATCTGCCTTGGCACGACCAGAACACTCCATGTGTCGTATTTCTTGAAAAGCTTGGATGGCAAACTTTGTCAAACCGGAGAAAATACTTTAAACTTATTCTTTTCTTTAAAATGCATAATACGTTGACTCCACAATGTCCACATGGTTTGGTTCCCTGTGATGTTGCATTCACTACTGGACGTCTATTGAGCAATCGCGCAGAATTACGCCAAATCAAGTTTATCACAAATCACTTCGGCATGTCATTTCTCCCCTCCAGACAAGTTTACTGTAACTGTTAGGCAATCCAGTTGAAATAAGCCAGATTATATAGATTGAAATAAGAGCGCCAATTGTAGAACCATATAGACTATAATGCCAATCG
The DNA here is from genome assembly GCA_964020975.1 of Hermodice carunculata. Taxonomy (NCBI): domain Eukaryota; kingdom Metazoa; phylum Annelida; class Polychaeta; order Eunicida; family Amphinomidae; genus Hermodice; species Hermodice carunculata. The sequence continues at coordinate 79,289,851 of OZ026617.1, forward strand.
AGGGACCAGATAGGGTAGACTTACAGTATCAATTATGGAACAATACAGAATACAGTGCCAATTGTGGGGCCATCGAGAGTACAATGAGAGGGTAGAGTGCCAATGTTTGGGCCCAAGAGGGCACAGTGGGGTAACAGTAGGTACACTGCCAATTGTATGGCCACAGAGGGTAGAGTGCCAATAGGCAAGGGCACATTCTTTAAATACACTCTTAGCTTGGAATCATCATGTAACTCATGCCTTGGCGCGTTCTGGGTGAAATGCGCCCAGACTGCGCCAAGGTAAGCTGTTAACCATTGGCATGTAATTTGGAATGATCTTCCATGCAAGTTTCAACCAAAATTTTGAAAAATAATCCCTAAATTAGTAACAGACAATTAGCAGAGGACATTTAGATATTAGCGGGAAAAGGGTCATTAGGGTGGAATGAGTTAAAGTGAGTAATCCTGCTTCCAAAAATGTTAATGACATCTCTGGTGTCTCCAATCGTACGCCGGCATCATGGTTTATGCTTCTTGTTGTTGCCTAGGAACAGGGCAAGCGATTTTGGCAGGAAATTGATATGCACATATCGCATGTATTGGACCAACAGCACTCTAACTCCCAATAATATTTTTTTTTGTGTGTTGGGCATGTATTTAGCTGAATTGGCATAAAATGTACTACTTTTGACTTGTCTTATTGTGTGGCTACAGAGGCTAAAATGGCAATGAGGTAGGTGGATGTAAACAGGAAATGTCACATTTCTAGACTGTGAGCAAGGATAAAGTCTACCCTGGAACATTCCCTGTGCAACTTTCCTACCAGCACACAGAATAAAACAAACTCGTCAAACTGCATCTGGTTTCGAGTGCAGTTAGGGGGCAGGAGGGCTGACATTGAAAGTTATCACACACTCAATTAAAAACCTCTATAACGTTAGTTTGATTTGTGACATGCCCTGACCACGTTCACCGCAGTTCCGCAGTCACGTATCGCCCTAGTTACTTTGGCTCATGCTGCAATAGGGAGAGACGTTAAATAAAAACAAAGCCTATACGATGTCAGAACAGGGAACCCATCTCCTGCTGTTGTCCCATAATTGTCACTGTACCCTTAATTGCCCCACAATAGCCACTGGCTCCAGCATTGCGGAATTGTCACATCTGCTCAAGATTTGCTGTCCGCTGGCTTTTAATTATGGGGTTGGCAATATGATGTGAATACGAAGTAACCGGCTTCATATTTTCCTGGTTTTGTCTGATTTGACAGTTAATGATAATATGCTCCAAACTGCAAGCAAAGCGTTTGCCCTATTTCATTGCTTTTATGAAATATGAACCAAATTGTCAACTCCTTCAGTGAAAAAGAACACGAGATCAAAGCTTTTAACGAGGCACTGACTCGGCAGCTGGCAGAACAAACATAAGCTGCACAATGACTCTATTTTGTAAAAATGAAGCAGAAGTAGAAGCAGAACTTATTGGACTGAACGCCATACACTCTAAGGCAGTACGTACCTGTACATATATGCCAGTGCCCAGGTCAAAAATGAGCTAAAGGACTGCCATAAAGGCAATATCATTATCATGATCTAATGCTTACCGCGGAAGCTGTTCTCTTTATCATGAACCATGTTTAGATGCATATTGGTGCATACAGTTACGCTCGGCTAAAAGTTAACAGCCAAACGCTTTTTTCGTGTTTTGCTGGTGTTTGGCTTGTGTTTGTAAACGTTTGAAAACGTTTGGAATGTGTTTGGAAAGTGTTTGGAATGTGTTTGGAAAGCGTTTGGAAAGCGTTTGGGAAAAATTTCAAACACTTTTACAAAACGTTCGAACACTTTCACATAGCTACCGAACACTTCTCCAAACGCGTTCAAACACTTTCCAAACGCGTTGAACAATTACCCAAACGATTTCAAACACTTTCACAAATGCATTCAAACACTATCACTTCAAACACTTCCTTTTAAATGATGAAGAATCTCCAAACGTATTTTCAACAGGTCTAGCAACATATGATGTACCTACATGTAAATGTGCACTTATCCAGCATTATAGGCTGTACATATTTATATTAAACACGATCCAAATACGTTTACCCAAGTGTCAAATTCAACTAAAATTAATTAAAGACTTAATTCTTCATTTAAGATGTCATGAATACTTCATCTTTTAAAAACTGTTTCGGAGTAAATCCATAGGCAATATCATGATCAGATCATGATCCATGATCTCAGCATGATATTGCCTATAAAAATACTCCGAAATAGATCAAATTTTCAATTAAAATATACATAATTACTCCAAGGACCAGGTAGCTTTTGTTGCGTTTTCCACTGTATCACAGGCATAAACCAGTTGCAATTTGTCACGCAAACAAGAAAACAATGATATAGCCTACAATATATACACATGCATTGTAAGTGATACATGTACAAACTGTTAGATAGAACTGATTTTTTTGAAAAAGCATAATTTCAACTTTATTGTAAAATATACATAGTAGAGCTTTTTGGCTTATCCATAAATGAAGGCATGCACATGTTTTTGGGATTTTTAGGTGCTGATAAGCTTTTTAGACACTTATTAAAAAATATTCCTGTCATTAGAATTATATTACCAAGTGTACATGTATATGTATCACATACGTTTGGCGCAAAGTGTAAAGTGTTTGAAAGCGTTTGGAAAAGTGTTTGAAAACGTCCGGCTTTCACCAAACGCGTTCGGCAAAGTGTTTAAAAGCGTTTGGCAAAGTGTTTGTAAAGCGTTTGGAAAGTATTTGCAAAGTGTTTGCTACGCGTTTGCAAAACGTTTGACTTTCGCTGAAAGTGTTTGGGAAACGTTGGTGCGTTTGGCGTTTGTTAACTTGAACGCGAGCGTAACTGTACGGTGTCTAAATTTATTTGTTCAATCCAAGTTATTTTTGTATCAAATAGGTAAAAGCCTTCCCCCCAAAAAAATTATATCACCCGAAAATGCCGTTTGACTTCAAACCAACACCTCTACACGTTCCTAAAATATCAGACAACCAGAGATTATTTGGAATTTAGTTTCTTTCCGCGTAGTATCCCCCAATGGAACAGTCTCCCCGTGAATATAGTCACAGCCCCAAGCCTGGTAAGTTTCCAACATCGCTTGGTAGCTCACCATACCACGCCCATCTAAATTAATTTACACACTTTTAAACATCCTTACTAAAACACTAACACTGTTTTCTTTTGGCTACACCTGCCTTTTCCATGTACTAGTCTTTCTACTAACTTTTGTTTTTCCATGTGCAGATCTCCTGCCAGTAATGCTCAAGACTGAGTGAAGGCTGTAATATTAAGAAGAGAATAAGAAGAAAGGGTAAAGTCTGAAACAAAACTTTGAAAACATTAGTATCCACGAATCTGACGAGCATGCGTCTCTCTCTGGTTTATTCAATCAGGGAGAAAACAGTGTTATCATGTAGAGCAATCGGTAACATTACCTTGTCCAATATGTACGTCACTTTCCCTTGTTAGGAAGAAGAAATTATATAAGCAGGAGCTTTCATCAGATGCTGATTGTGCTGCGCAGAATGCAAAACTTTAGTTCCACAAAAAGGTAAATCTGAAGATGCCCAAGCAAACAATTTGCTCCCACCATTTTTTAAAATATACAAATGATTTGGGACTATTCGATAAAGCCGAAGTGTCTTAGCGTATTGTCCTAAAGTCCCCACCGAACCATAAGCAGACGGGCGTGCTTTTTTGGAAATATAGTCAATCAAAGTCATGTTTCTAAGTCCAGTGTTTTTATTTCACTCTTATGACAAAATGGTACAGGTGTTGCTTGTAACAATATGCTTTGACTTCAATAGAATACACAAGAAAAAAAATGCCGTTATTTAAAATCACCGGTTGTTGACTACTAGTTTTGAATAAGAAAATGTTGATGTGGAAGGAAGCCCAATCTGAAACATAATATGTTCATGTCACCCTAGCATGATTGGCTCGTTCAATCAAATATATATAACATATATACTAGAGAAACATGGGCTATCTTTGGACAAAAACAGGCTGTACTCTGCAGCTTTCTTGGCATACAAAGAGAATTGACAATGATTTATGCAAGGCATCAATTTTCAGAATCCCCTTTTACCGCCATGCTATTTCGTTACGGATGAAAGCCGTTGCAAGCGGTCAATGGGAGAGACGATGACACATTTTTCAAGATGAACATGGTTACGGTGTTGGGAAAAATATACAACAAATATTGAACAATAATGGATGATGGACAACATTGCCTGTCTCAATAAAGCACTTATGCTAATGGCAGCGCTATTTGATGCGTTACATTCTCGGAAGATTACTGGGAAAAAGAATGTGGCGAAGTGTTTGAATACCGAGATACAGCAGTTAGGGCAAAATATTATTTTACATGGCTTTCAAATGCAAGGTCTGAGAATCTGGTTGCATATTGCAGAAATTAAAGAACTCAGGATATTCTTGTTTGTAAAAGTTATAAATATAGAAAGACATCCTCGCAAAGGATCATCGTAAAATTAAATGGAGTCTGCTCAAAGCAAGAACAAAATAACCCAACACAAAATTCCAACTCACTTCAAAGACACATGAGAGACATAGCAAGATGAAAGTCTGGCGGGTTCAATGTCAACATTTGGCATATATAAATGGTTTCGTTGTCTTTTCTTCATTGTGGCTTCACATGGATAGCCCAAATTCGACACAATCCCTCCTTTCTCTTTGACGATCTGTCTGCCTGTCTGTCTCTATCCATCATTCTATCCATTTCTCTGCATGTATGTATGAATGTATGCATGTATGTAAGTATGTTTGTATGTATTGAGTGGGTATATGTACGTGCATGTATCGACTTGCACTAAATACATACATACATACATACATACATACATACATACATACATACATACATACATACATACATACATAAAATGGATAGATGGATGTAAAGGTTCATTTCGTGCTCCATCCGAGCTTTCGCGCATTTCTTAAATTTTGATTTTTAAAAATCAGATTTGGGGTTACTAATTTCTCATCTTCTAGTTTGTCCCCCCCCCCTCAACTTATGCTATATATGGTTTATTGATATTTCAACACATAACTGTCTTATCGCTTCTGCAAACTGAATATAACGTGTTTCATAGTGTTTGAAAACATTAACTCAAGGGCCGGGAATCAGTCATGCGCTGTCCCGAGCACTTGGCAGAAATTGCAGTATTTATTTAATTATAGCAAACTTGATTCATTCTTTTGTAACATTAACCCGGAGTTGACCCAAACAAAAAAAAAATAAAAAAAAAAAAAAAAAAAAAACCAAAAAAAAAAAAAAAAAAAAAAAAAAAAAAAAAACAATACAAAAGACGTGCACTTCCCTGTATAGACCGGAGCAGAAAAATTAATTCTCGGTCGGATCAACGGACTTTTGCCTGAAACGCCACGTCTTAACCAGAAACTGTTTGCTGACTTTGCCAAATAGATCCCTAATGATGTCACCAAAGGAGTAACCATGGTCTCCTAAACAGGCACAGTTTACCCAAAATAGAAAATCCTCAATATAGGGTACATAAATTCTCCGATCCACATCTTAATTCACTTTCTAATTCTGTATAATATGACATTCTTATGGAGTTAAGGCCTAGTAATAATAATATTAATTGAGCTATAGTCTGGGAATAATAATATAAAATGAGCAAAGTCTTCTTTACCATTTTCACACAATTCACATTTAGAGTCACAAATTACTGTGTATAGACTTTGAACTATGGAATAGGGAAACAAAAAACAGGAAATGGTGCTGGACACAAAGAGTGTAGTTAAATAAAACGAACCATGCATAATTCTTATGATTATTTTCAAAAATACAAAATTAATATGTAAATTTGGTGGTTCTTAATATAGGCGTTTTGACTTAGTTAAATGTACACATAAATTACAGTAGAATGTAATAGGAATGGACAGATATATCCGCCCTTTCTAAGGAAATCTATATTGAGGTCCTACCTGGTCCAGTTAGTTGTAACCTTTGCATTCAGCACGCCGTAACACCTTATCATTTGTAATTAAAAAAGGACTTCAGAATACTCTTGAAAATCGAGTGTTCCAAAATTTGTCATTGGAAGATACATTTATTTAAGCGCTTTGTAAAGTTTAGTATATCAGGTAGAGTACACAATGATATAAATGATAATTATACATAATGATATATTAATAAATCAGACACGAACAGACACAGACACATATACATATATATATATATATATATATATATATATATATGCATGGGTGTCAAAATTATGCAGGCAAGTAATTCACTCAAAGGTGTCACAATTATCTCTCACCATAAATGAAGTAACAGGCCAACTACTTGAAGGTGAAAGTATAATTTCCCTCTCTTACAAATACAGCTTTTCAGCATATCCTGGCACAGGATAAATTTCATGAATCAGAAATGTTAGTATACTAAACATTATTAAGCCTTTATATCCTAGTTGCCAGGAAAATTATATATTATCACGAAACAATTAATGCTACAGATTTGAAAAAGAGATACCACGCGTTAGCGGGATATATTCTGAAGCCTGCATTATAAATCCCTACCGGTACGCGGTCGGGATTTATAATACAGGGTTTCAGAATACATCCCCATTACCAATGGTATCTCCAATTCAAATCATGCCTCTTTTTTCACTGGCACAAATTTATAGTTGGAGACCCTTTTCACCACCTTAATCTAAGAAACCGTATAGATCTAATTTTGACCTGCCTGTGCACCCACGTTCCAGGTCTTCCTTGGCTCGATCCACTGAGCACCATAAGAGATACAAAACGTGCCTCAACGACCAGGTCACTGGATGGTTTCGAGGCTAGAGAAGTTGCTTCAACCTGTGGAAATCAGTGCGGGTTCGAATGCTGCCGGCGTCATACTGATACGGTTAATTTTATTCTGAAATAGACCAGAGAGAACACTAGTTTTCCATGGCAAAATTCAAAGTCCAGCACTCTGATCACAGGAAGTAGTTGTCATACAAGAGACATCCACAGGGATTAAATCGGAAAAACTGCAGAAGAAATCTGGCATTGACAAAAGAGGCATGGTTTAAGTATTTGTAAATCCACACCAAGGTAAGAATGTTTATTTCAAAGACATTCCTGTATGCCACATTCATAAATGTGTTAAATCAATTACTTAAATAGGTCATGGAACTAAGCTTGGGAAGAGCTATTCTGGTCCTTTGGCCTGTGTTGTTTTGCTGCAAGTAGCTTGACAGATTTGGAGACATATTTGCTCATCTAGGGCTTAAAAAACCCACTTAGGACACCCTTATTGCATAGCTCCTGTAACAAATATTGATTCATTCGTACAATTGATTAGAAATCACATTAAATTTATACATATTAATGGTTAAATTTGATCTCTGACATTCTTTTTTGGTCTTGAATCTATTTCCTTTTGTAAATGATTTTTTTGGGGGGGGTATTAAAAAAATAACATAAAGGTAGCTGTAAAGTACAAACTATTATCCGTAAAACCTTTGTAACGTTTCCATTGTTTACACTCATGAATATCTCTTCTCTATTGGCTTTGTGGCAGCTAGCACTCGCATAATAACGGCAATGAAATTTTTTGCACAACAGCTACAGAATCATTTAAACTTTCCTCACCAATAGAAGCCAAACGACATCTTAGTTCTCCCTTTCGTCACCTTATCGTGACGATCGCGCGCATGACTGAATTCATAGTTGCGCTGGTCTCATGTTACCAAGTAGAACACGCTATTGTGACAACAGCGGAGGCTTAACTTTAAAACTGTGGAACGTAACCCCACACATCCATGGATATTTGTCAAGATTCAACCATTTGCGCATATCAGCGCTACACCTTGGTACCTTGCAATTGTGCACAGACATATTTCGTGCACAGTACAGCTTTAACTTAATCAAAATCACTCTTTCAAACTTGCCCACTTTCTTCACGTCTTTACACTTGAATATGGCTGTCGATGACCCGCTGATAGTGGTGTCCCACTTCCCAAGAAATACCGTTTAATCTCGTCGCGCGATCCTGGTTATCAAAATTGGAAAACTAATTATCTTTGGGTTGGGTTCAAAATTCAGCTTGTCTCAGCCGATAATATTTTGGATAATTGTGCTTTTAAGACACTTTCATGTCTGTGCTTAAATTGACACAATAAGCATTATTTATAGGGAACTTTGGTGCTAGCATCATGCATTTCCCCCTGTGCAGAGATGTGCCGCCCTCTTCGGTCAGCTGGAGGTGAGAAAGTGACAGGGGTTGGCATCCAGTAGCACCGTAGCACCAAGGTGCTACAAGAGTCCGAAAAGGTGCTACAGGGAGACATATTGTTCCATTATGAAGGCAGGAAACTCAGACTGCCCATGCTACAGGAGTACATTTTGATACTGCAAGCATTTTGTGAAGTGCTCAGTCCTAACAGTGTGTGCCTGCTGGCTCTGGCAAAGGAGTCAATTAAAATCCATAATATAGGACTACACAATGAGACAGGGCACAATGGTACAGATTGGAGCAGATCATCCGCGCAGAGAAAAAAAACTGTCGACTCTGACATCAGACATGAAAAATTTAAAAGCCGGTGGGCATGTGCGGTAGGGGTAGGGCTATCAGCTTCTGACAGATGTCCTCGAAAATTCCTTTCCAAATTTTTTCATGGATAATCAGGGACAAACATAGATTTGCACAATATTTACTATCCTCGTTTGGTCATTTTGAATGGAAGGATTAACTCTATCAGTGTTGAATCCAGGAGACCCTTGAAGGAACTTTTAATGTGACAACAGATTCGCACTGTCCTTGTAGACATTTCAGAAATATAACCAAAAAATAAGAGTAAAGAGAAGACAAATGGACGCATATAAGAGCTTATGTAGCGTTTTACATCAGCTGCTGTGTGCTGTACCTTCCAACGCCCTCCACGCAGCGATAACATCTGACTGGTCAGTTCACATTTACGTATCCATAATGTGTAAGCTCATCGGCACTTGATGGTGTTGACAGGATTGCGCACTACTCGCTCATTATATATTTATTGCAATACCGTGAGAATTGTTTACAAGGGCTTTGAAGTGCGGCTTTTGTGAGCATTGTTCTCGATAACTTTGATCATGTACTGGAAATATTAAGGTTATTTGACGCGCAATGTTTACATTGAACTGGCCAAGGCTTTATTCTATCGCCACGTAAGTTCCCGCCACTCGTGGATACGCACACGTCTGATGGCAAGCATTGTTTGGAAACATGTGATTTTCTGTATAGGCACGATCAAAAACAAATTCTGGGCCCCATCGATATCTTCTCGCGGATATTTCAAACATGTCGTCTTGAATGAATCGTCCATATATGCTGCGTTTTGGTACAACAGGACAACTTTGATCACGCCAATGCTTCATAGAGGGAGAATGGCTTTCCAGAGCATTTCTGTTTCACACTAGCATGTTGATTCTACGTACAGGTGTCTCCAGCATTAAATATAAATTTATGGGGAGCTCGAAGTGTTCATATGGACACACCTGAAGCTGATGTTTGCGATGGACAACTAGGGTGATAATTATAGATTTGCACTAATATATATCCTCATGGGATAATTATTGGATAAATAGTCCACATTGGCGAACACTGCACAGTGTAAACGTGATTAGCTGACTTGCAGAAGATCAATTAAGCATACCCATACCAGTGTCAAAGGTAGACAGATATTGATAATTTTGCGGTGCACGGAACCTTGATATGTAAACCCCTCTTTCATACCACTTAGGAATGTGTGGGTTTGACAAATGTGACATCAGATCACCAGATTTCCCACCAACCCTCTGGTTGCTTATGACTTGTGACTTTGAGAAACAGGACTACACACCTACTCAAGCGGTCACTGCGTACTGTGGTTCTACAGCACGAATACAAGTTCAAAATTTGGTACTTTGAAGGCAACACGGACTGAACCAGCTTGAGCTCAATAAGGGAAGACTCATAACCAGCAAACAGCGTGATCGGAAAACGCAACACCTAGAAAAAATCTTACAACTGAAGTCGTGGACAAAAGAAGGTACAGTGAAATTAATTTAAATTCACATTGGTTCTCCTAAAGCTTTGTGGTTTTGACTATTCACCCACACGGGCATATTGATACAACAAATAAATTCAGCAAAGCTCCGTTGAGGATGATAAAAACCTAATAAATAAAAGAATCACATGAATAATATTATGTTAAAAGATACCGAATACAATAGTGATGTAAGGTGATATCACTTTTATAGTTAACAGTCCCATTGCCCTTGTCTAGGGTATGTCCAAGTGCATGCGGTCACCCAGGGTAAACGAGATGGTGCTGTGGTGCATGTTGTCTTGTTGGCTGCTGCCGAGCAGGTTGAATACCTCTTGTGTTTAACATGGGAAACCCTGGCTAAATTACTTCATAGCGGTATGCAGAGAAAGGATTGCCGCTTATCTTTACAGATAGTATCAACAGGTTTGTTGACATAGTAAATTGAACTGTTCACTGTACGACAGATTCGCATGAACTACCGAAAACATAGGAGGCTGAATCTAGCTCTCTGCGATTTCGGTGTTACAGAGATCAGCAAGTAGCTCTATCTCCAAGAATTCATTGGGCCGCGCTGCGGCACGGGATTCATTTCCATGAAATTGCCTGTTTTGCCACATATATTATTTTTGAATAAAAATACAACGGTGTTTGTTAATATGAATGACCCAAGTGCCAAAGCAGAGGTTGAAAATTAGTCCTTGATGCAATCAAGAAACGTGAGTACTCGAGTGGTTTTTATCATGCAAATGTCCTGTTCATATCTTTCAATAAGAATCGAGTTCTCTATATACAGACTTCCGTGGTAAGGCAATATTAGCGGCGTGATTATAAAATTGACAAATTGTTGAAAATAAGACGATTACATTGGGCAACGTTGGCTATTCAGTGTTCTTTTAACTCTCTCAATGCGAAGTTTGGACTGGGTCACCAACGCACTGCGCCCTACGCGCGCGGAGTGAAGCTGTTGACCCGGGCCAGTCCTTCAGTAACTGTACACTAGTCTTGCGGAGACCCCAATGAAAGATCAATCGATTTACAAAGAAGGTGAATCTATTATCGGTTACTCAGTACACATCGACTTTTGTTGAATTTTGCAATGAAAGAGTTAAATCAAATAGGACCGACCAAGGAGTCTTGAACCAACTGGAAACAGCACTCCTGGATTTTGCTGCGGTCGATGTTGTCTACAGGTATTATGTTGATAAATTTTGCGGTTCTTAGTACGAGCCATGAATTCAGTGACAAAATCAACCCTACCATTGGCTGAATAACATGTTTGAAAGCAGGGCTACTCGAGGAAAATGTGTGAACCCCGTATGTAAACAACTCTTAACAAAGAAAGTATGTTCGAGTTTAAAAATATCTGACAAGTACAATTTCCGACCACTGCTCCTCAGAATAATCGTGTGTCACTTTTTTTTTCATGAGCTTTCGCATTCTCAGTATGATGCGGTGATCGGAAAAAAGAAAAGGGCAATTTCTTTTTTCTCCTTAGACAGAAAATCGTTTTTTTTTTCTCTTTACAGCCGACACGAAATTTACAGGTGTGAAATCGCTTAAATTGACACCAGCTGGGAATGCAATAAAAAGCAATAAAATTCAAGTACTCTTTATGTCCGCAGAAATCATAGGGCATGTTCCCATTCTTAAATATCGTTTATATTTTTGTTAAATGGAAACCGACAATTGGAACAAAAGGGGCTATTCCTGTGTGGCGGCATTCGCAGGAAGGACCCAGTCCGTTTCTATAAAAAAGGTCCTTGGTCTGACGATCCTGACATTCAGAGTGAAAATGTACTATACGCAGCTGCTGCGCCATCTGGTGGTGGACTGTTAAAACGAAAAGCATCTGCTGCACACCGCGTTGAAGGGCGCTAAATACAAGTCAAATTATCTCTGGCGGGGAGGAGGGCGGCGCACTGGTCTCGTCAAGCAGGTGGGCGCTTAAGGCAGGTAAATATGGGGTAAAAAGGCTGGGCAATCTGGGACTGGCCTTTTTCCAATGCTTATAGGAGGTTGAGTGATCTGGACCGTTGGTTTTTTGTGGTGAAGAATAAAGACATGCTTGTACTTGAATGAAAAATCTTCTTACGCGGAATTAAAAACAAGAATCATGATGATTAATTATGGATCAACGCAACTTTAAGGATTAACGGTGAGATGGGGTTTTTTTCATTGTGAGTAAAAACAGGACTGGTTGTGCCATCTCATTTAAGGCATTGGCATTTTGATTGCGTGTTTCAGGGCACGATGTTAGCATTCTTAGGATCATGACGCGTATAGGTTGCACTTAATAAAGAAATGATCTTTTCGTTCGAACTGTAGGAACCTTCAGAATTAGCTTGCTTTGTTTCGATAAGCGCAAATTTTATGATGTAACTGGAGACTTGAATATTAACACAACAAAAGTGTCACCAGTTCAAAATATTTTGATTTAAACATATTCATATTGGATAGGCCTATAGTATATAATACAAATAGCTGACTAACGCAGTGAATTCTCCAGGCGCAGAGAGACAAACAGGTTGTATGTACAACTCGCACCAGATAGTACAAACTACTTAATCATATACCACTTATAGATGTATCAATAAAGACCATCTGGAAGCACTACAGAACATCAAGACAAAGCTACAGCAAAGTACCGACGAATAACCTGAAAAATGAATGAAGATGGTTAAATTTCATCACCACATATATGTAACAGATACTCCAAACTTATCGGTTCAACCTATATCATGACTAAGCATAATACCTTCTGTTTAGCTACAGATAACCCTGCAGTGAAGAGAAAAAAAGAGAGAGAGAAAAAAAAAGAGGGAAAAAGAAGCAGTGGGAAGGAAAGTCAGAAGTATGAAAAGGAGGAATTAAAAAGAAAATCTTCTAGTGGCAGCAATATAATTCTGTACTCCTTCAAAAATTTTATATTATGTATGTTGTATCAGATAGGTCTTTGCTGCCAAGAAAAGAGAGTGTTGACCAACCTGTTACTAGCTTCATGGAGAAAGGGGCTAATATAGTAATGGTAGAATCTTACAGTTTTTCCTTGGCTGCAAGAACTTCGGACAGAAAAGGAGGAAATGCTTCGAGTCTTCGGAAGGATATAAGCATGCGCATATAGGACCACGAATGATGTTTACCTTGAAAAGATCATAGTTGAGCCTATATAACCCCTAATTGCATCTGAGTATGGCATATGTTAGCGAAACGATCACCAGACAAATAGTAGTCAGGGACATTATCTACTGCAAGTAATGTGGCTTTTAGCTTAGATTTGAAGATTTGGAGAAAAGTGGAGTTTCTGATGTCGGTGGGCATTATTCCATACCCGTATGGTATCAGGGAGAAAGGAATTATTGAAGCGCTGGTTTCTGCATTTGAGGGGGCATATAGGGTTAGTATGACGTAAGGAGTGACCAATGAAGGGGGGGGGGGTATGATGCTTGAAAGATATGTGGGAATTAGGTTATCGCCAGCAAGAAGTTTGGCCATCAATCACTACATGTCGAAAATGGTTTGATAAATAACTCCCGAACCAATCAATAAGATGATCAAAGATGCCAAGTTGACTTAGTTTGAATAGTAGGCTAGGATACCAAACCTTGTCTAAGGCCTCAGACACGTCTAGAAAGACCATTGTCGCTTGTTTTGGAAAGTTTCAGACCGTTATAAATTTTAAGAACGATATCGACAAGTTGATTTGTGGTGGAGTCGTCAGCCTTGAAGCTAGAATCTTGGTTGTGAGAAGGTTATTTTCAGAAAGGTCTTCATAAAGATCATTAAAGACTAGTCTTCCAAGACTTTAAATACATTGCACAATAAGGAAATAGGCCGGTAGTTACTTTTAATCTACAAGACTTTTTAAAGACAAGTTACGTATTAATTTTTTCCGGGAATCGGGGAAATGAGAGAGAGAGAGAGAGAGAGAGAGAGAGAGAGAGAGAGAGAGAGAGAGAGAGAGAGAGAGAGAGAGAGAGAGAGAGAGAGAGAGAGAGAGAGAGAGAGAGAGAGAGAGAGAGAGAGAGAGAGAGAGAGAGAGAGAAGAGAGAGAGAGAGAGAGAGAGAGAGAGAGAGAGAGAGAGAGAGAGAGAGAGAGATTTCAGTAAGTGGTTTGCAGATAGAAGGCACAGTATTCTTAAGTAGCGTGCTTCCTATATTGTCGCGAGCAGAGGCAGATGTGTGAGTCTTAAGGATGAAAACACTTTACGGACACTGTTTTCGTCAAAGGTAATATCGTGTAGGCGTGCGTCTGTTCGAAAGATGAAGTCAGGCAGTGGTGGCGCATTTGCATCCGGATTGGGTGTGCATTGGCACGAAAAGTATACATTACATTGAATAAATCACTTTTTTTTAGAGTTGTTTGAAGTTTTCCTACGCCTTCTGTGATTGGGGGTATGTCTTGATGGATTTTGCAACCTAAGATAGACTAACAGAGACTCTCCCATTATTTTGGGTTGATATACTTGTTATCTAGTTGTTTCCGTAATATAAAGAAATATTGGCAGATAGAGGAGCGGACTAAATTGACTGTCCTTTCTTATTTCGGGACTTCTTGTTACAACTGGAAGAGCCGATCAATCTTGGAATAAACATTATGACTGTGCGGATGAAGTTAAATAAGCGCTTAAAGCGTTTCGATGCACGATTCCGATGATTCAGTGGTTTGTATATATATATATATATATATATATATATATATATATATATATATATATATATATATATATATATATATATATATATACATATATACATATATATATATATATATATCATGATCGGAAAGAGCGAGACTCGAACTTGTAACCTTTGGCACCAGTCGCCCTAGCTGAAACGGGAAAGTCACATATCAACTCGACCAAATCCCTGTTCTTAAAAAGAACGATTCAATGGAGGAGTTATGTGCGAGTGCCATATCAACACGGTTATGCAGTATATGTACTGAGTCGGCATTTGTTTCCAGGATAGGGGACTTAAATCCACCAACATTAAATAAATGCCGAAAATATATATTTGATGATTGGAACGAGCGAGACTCGAACATGCCACCTTTGGCACCAGTCGCCTAGCTGAAATGGGAAACGCACATGTCCACTCGATCAAATCCCCATTCTTCAAAAGAATGGTTCAATGGAGGTAGTTATGTGAGAGTGCAAAACCACCAGTTGCATTTAATGCGTGACTGCCTGTCTCAAGTCAGGAATGAAATTTGTTTCTTCACATTGGTTTTGGAAGATGAATGTAGATGCTATGGTAACTCTGAACTAGTTTTGTTATCGTTGTTGGGTTTGGAATTTATGAATATAGGTTAATTTTTTCTGTACTAGATCAACACGGTTATGCAGTATATGTACTCAGTTGGCATTTGTTTCCAAAATTGGGGATCTAAATTCCCCCAGCATTAAGGAAATATATCATCATATCATTCGTAATCCACGGTTTGTCTCTTGGTCGGATAGTTACCTCCTTAAACGGGATGAAATCTTTTGGCTGTACTCACGAACAGATTTGACCAGTACGATACAATATCATCAATTGAGTGGAAGATTTCGTGAGCAGTGTCACAGGGGGGCCTGGAAAAGCGCTGCATTTAGATCATGAAAGTTCGCCTTTTCGTAGTTCCATACATATCGTTTGAATGTTTTGTCCTTAAACAGCGAAAGAGGAAAGGAACCGAAGACAGCTGAGGAATCGGAATTTGAAGTGTTATGATATAAAAATTTCCTGACTGTGCTAACAGTTGAACTTCGTCCTGTCTCCGGGCACTTTATAGGCTGCGGACATTTCCGTGGCAAACTTTGAGGTAGTTATTTGTCACACTGTCATTGGTAGGGCCGGGATTCGGATCAATGTTTGTTGCTAGAAGTAAAAGACTGTAAATTAGAATAGCGATATTTTGTAAGCATACGAAGCCTTTGAGAACTATGGCGATCATGAATACTCCCATGAGGCAGAAAGATAAATATTTGAAGGTATTGGAAATGCCAACACCCATAAGTAACAGTGTTATCAGGGACCAAACTCGAAGTGCATGTCAGGTAAGGTCACGTCGGAGAACACACAACGAAAATTAAAAATACAGAAACAAATGTTTAAAAATTAAAAAGATGATGCATGATGCAATGTGGTACATATGTCTGGATTCCTAGATAAGATGATTATTCAGACAGGATAGTCAGTAAATAGACATAGTATTTATACAGAGAACTGTGTGGTTGATGAAGCAATACTTCACAATATGTACACATGTAAATACTTATGACAAATTGAAAGCATATACACACATATATACATTATATATGCACATGCACACAAACACAAACAGCTAAACAGGTGAGGTAAAAAAATGATGCTCATGCATGCACTTACATATTAGCATGTTGGACTCGACCTCACTTAACTTCATTTATTGTTGATATAATTACGTGCGTTAGACATGATTTCAAATACTACCCGAAACATAATGTATGATTACAAACTACGCATATGAGGGCCAAAAATATTGTTACAACACAGTGAGATCGACATATTGTTAGAGAAAGAAACAAAGGGTATCAATGCTACCGATTTTACCAGATTTCAAGCGGTTAACTTGAGTGACAAAACAGGAACATACAATTTAGCACATTGGTATACACAAATTTGACTTAAGATGGAACTGCAAATAATAAGCTATTGGTTTGTCTTAGCTTTGTCTTTAATCTTGCCGGAAGAACAATATATAATGTCATTAAAACTACAATTATCAAGAGGATTTGCTTGTTTTTGTCTTCTGTCTGTCTGTTTTGTTTTTTTTGTTTGTTTTTGTTTTTTGTTTGTTTTGTTTTTTTTTGCGTTTTTGTTTTTTGCATTTCGTCAGCAAGCCAATATTATTGTTACAGAGCCACATTCATAGATCTTCATACAACAATCGAAACAGCAGCTGGCTTTGCCCCTTTCAAGTCAACTAGATAAACACATTTACTGTGGCGTAGCATAATTAATGGATCACCTATCAAAACCCACACGCGCACAAATATGTAAGGTCGATCTCTATGTGGCGGATGTGGGACAAAAGATGTACAGCTGGTAATTGCTTATGAGGACTCGTCAGAGCGTGCATGAAGTACCACGTATATCATGTTGTACAAATAAGAAAAAACAGGGACGATATTTTGCTAGACGTGTGCGCTGCGCTGGCGTTTGCATGTACCTTTGCTTTCCGTAGCACAGTATGCTATGCTCTCTCATCGTACGCTCATGGGCATAAATTAATCCCTCATTGGTGTTCTAAATGTACATGTAAGCATCTGCGCATCCATATGCATCCCCTTAATTTAAAAAGTGCGTTTTAACCATGCTTTGCTGAAGTATCCCCTACCAAGTGCCACGCGGTATAATGTTTTGATGCCTTGCCTGCATAGCAAGCATTAATGTTCCTGACTCTTTTCCCGAAGGTCGTAAATAAAGTAAGTCTAAGCAGCAAAATCAGACGATGTTTCAGCTCCAAGAGTTCTCAGTTTAACGTGGTCATAATCTTGCTATCCATTGATCATACTTCATGCTCTAGCTGAAAAAAGTGATCAGACGCTCACATTCAGATTATTGAGCACCAAACTCCACAAAAGTGAATTGTGTGTACTGTATTCACCCTATTGCAACTATCAACACGTCGCATCTGCGCAAATGGGTCAAACGTTGATTTTATAAGGCTCTTTATATACAGCTCACCCATTTTTGGGGAAAAGTTCACAGTATATTTCACGAATAAATTTAATAATCATTTGGCTATCCAGGGGAACTGAATGAATAAATTAATGAACGAATAAATAAATAAATAAGAAGCAAATAAATAAACAAATAAAATAAATAAATAAACAAAATAAACAAGTGACTGTTTGACTGAATTAATTAGAAATAAATAGACGCCTACATGCAGAATTACAAAGGTAATTTAAAACAAATAGATCAATAAAATATAGAGATAAATACACACACACACACACACACACACACATATATATATATATATATATATGACGAAATGACAAAATGCCGCGTATATACTCTATGACATAATACATTTTGTTTGGCTTACAATGACAAATTGTAACAGTTTATACATTATATAAGAAAATATGTATCACACAACGGAATCCGTTTTGGTGCTACGACTATACATGTAAGCAGCACATATCATAAATTACATGCATTGTTCTATGTTACAATAGAATCAGCTGCTTTTTGGCAGCACTGATGGTCCTATATAGCTTAATAGCTTCATTGCGTTGTATAATATTTGTACTTATTATGGCCAAATGGGGACAATATTTTAAGACCGTTAACTCGAACCCAAAATGCAATTGATTTCAGATTGGTATTTCATAATATGATGTCAGAGATTGTTATCAGGAAATATATGGGGGAAGTGCAGGGTAATGTTACATCAGCTAGAATCATTGCGGTGTCCATTGAATAATAAGAGTTTGGTTGGTTTCGAGAGTGTTTCAGGAAACCTTTCATAAGCTTCAAAACGAAATTTCCCCTTTCTTTTTATTTTTAAATTATGTAACGTGAAATAAACACAGATGGTTATTTTTAGTTAAAAATATATAGAGGCATATATATATTTATAAATATATATATATATATATATATTTATAAATATATATATATATTTATAAATATATATATATATATATATATATATATATATATATATATATATATATATATATATATATATATATATATATATATATATATATACATATCTGTGTGTGTGCGTCTGTGTTTGGCATTTACGCTTTGAGATTGTACCTTGCGAGTGCATACGGCCCTCTTTTGCATGTTTAAACATTGAACCTTTTACTCATGGTTGTCATCAAAATAGCCTCCAATGGATGAACAATTTTATCTCAAAACGTTGACAAGTCTTGTTGCAACCTTCATCCGATTGGTCAAATAATGCACCTACAACCATTTTCGTAAAACGTGTGATACATGCTTTTTGAATTATCTTTGGAGACAATACTTGTCTAAAAGTTTACAAAATAAGATAAACGCAGCATTGTATAGGAACCTGCAACCATAAACGCAACATTTTATGAGAACTTGCAATAAATTCTTTCGCTATTCAAACAAGAAGCACGGCTCAAATCCGTTTGAAGTCGAAACACGATGATAAGGCCATTCATTATTACGTCACGAGACCACTCAGGTTTTCCTCTGCATGATGAAACCTGGGTGGATAATGCAATAAATGTGTAAACTGCATGGCAAGATCGTCTTCATTAGCGAGATTGCTGACCAAGTGGATCCGCCTCTGTGCTACAATATGAGTGACTGCGTCATAATCTTGTTGCTTTTCCTGATGGGACAGTGCCACTTAGCAATGTCGTTGCGTAGGTTTACATCTCAACCTTTCATATCCATCCAAACCCTGGTTCCCCCTTATATAAATAAGGCCATGCAAACGCATTGACTCTCAAAACAGATAGCAAATTGATGATATCCAAGTTCTAGCACCCGATTTTAATGTTGACATATTAATGTTGTCCGCGAAATAGCTGGACGGAAGTTTACCTTGGCGAATTTCAACTTCCTCTGAGAAAAGACAAATCAATTGGTCCTGGAGATATATAGAGTATAGTTGTATTTGGTCGCAATACACTTCCATGCATTAGGCATATGGATCTCGAGTACTGTGACCTTTCACACTCTTGTTTAAAATACCTAGTACATTTTTGTTAGAAATATGACCGGTAAATATCATGGAAGAAAAAACTTCTTTCAGGTCAGCTTTGCGTACACGTGTTGATATAATTCTGATGACAAAACAAAGTAGTATAAGCTATGGAAAATATACTGGGACAAGCTTTCCAGCTAGAAAGGGTACATACTGGTTCAGGAGTAGGTCAAATTGTTCTTATCTGGACATGTACTGTGCAAATTTAATAATTATGTTTTGTTTGACTGGTATTCTTCTTTAATAATGAAGCCCTGCATTTATAAGCAAAACGTCACGTATTTAGCTATTTCATCATTTGCCACGTTCATATTTATTTATTATTGTGTGGGTCGTCTTGCTTAATATTTAGTTGAGACAAGGAGTCGCTACTCAGAGACACATGTACAGATATAGGCTCCGAAACATGTTCTGAGTAGTTACCCGGTGAAGACCCTTTAACTTAGTTGGGCTAATACAGCCTAAATCAGAATTCTACATAGGAAGGTGTGCAATATGGACAATAGTACTTCCAAATATATATAGGTTAGACAGTGACAGTTAGCTTATGGACAGTGAAGAGTTCGGACTTCGAAAAAGGGTAATGACTATCTTGTGTTTCTGGACTAAAAGACACAAATACAAAAAAAAAGACAATGAAACTGGCACAATTAGAACATGTTTAAATGAGCGCTACAAACTAATTTATGTAGTTATGTGTCTCAATGCCTCAAAAAGGCAGGCCAAAAATATGGGGTATCGTGCTTTAGAAACTCTGATAATCCTTCATTTACTCGTGACCTTAAAAGGCCACCTTTTCGTTTTGGTGGGGTGTTTGATGACGTTGATGACCAAAAATGGTACTTGTCCGAATTATTGACCAACATAACAAATGACAATGTCTCCTTAAAACCTAAACCTACTCGCCAAACATCGGCCACCCTATAAGAAGAGTGGAATCATAAACACGGCAAGATTATGTTATCGACTAATTAAGTATCGCACTGAGAAGAAATGGAATATATTTTGAAAATATGAGAAATTTGGTAACCAAATTCAAGTGCCTTCCACAAACCCTTTTTTGGGGGACGCGCTGCACCAACGCAGGGTGGGACACAAAAGATGAGTAAAGGTACTGTGACGCTGTTCGTCCTTTCTTTGTACACACCACTGTTAGTCTGGTAAGGATTTGGCCAAAGTGGGCATATGGGGAGGCCGAAAGTGTAGAGGCTGGTGGCCATACCAGGTGTTAAGGTTAACCCCTTGGGAGTATGAAATGGCCTGTCTCCAAAAAAATAATTGATGCTATGACCCCAGCAGGGAGGGGGGGGGGGTCAAGTTGTGACACCTCAAGATGGCCGCCAGGCTACACATGTGGGGAGCATAGGGAGTCTTCAGGGTGTGTATTTCTTCATAGCATACTGAAAATGAAAAATAAAAATGATGTATACCTGCCTAACCATTGTGTCTACATAGGTACTTGATACTGTTAGGTAAATAATGCTCAGTACGAATTTAGATACACTGCTGATGTAGCAAATGGAAGCCACCCCTACCAAACAATGGACCACTATGGGCAAATTATATTTAGTGCATGAGGTACCGGTAGCTTGAATAGATACAAACAAACAGAACATGGCCACAGAAACACATGTCCGTATTGATAATGTGACAAGATGCTATGTCGCAACCCCAATAACATTCATTCAGACTCGGACACTGACTGTGAACAGGAGTGATTTTGTGATATTTGATGCTACAAATGCAATTAGTCAGCAAACCATGTACATTCAGCCGCTGACTTAACAATACCATAAATAGGGCTGTGATACCAGTAATGCTGCATCAAAGATGCCTTTTCAGTTTTTACTGAGTCTGACACTTGAAAAATCGCATGCTCCAATGATATCAGACAACATAAAATCCTGCATATTATTTACGAGAGTTCATCATGTGGCCATGCCTTTTTCTTTACTGCATTGTTTGTTATTTATACACAGATTGAAAAAATATCTTCAATCAAATATTTTCTTTGTACTGTGATAAACGATGTGTTTACTTTATGAGAAGTTCATCATCTGGTCATGTATTTTTCAAAAATGTATTGTTTGTTATTCATACACAGATTGAAAAAATATCTTCAATGATGATATTTTCTCGGTAAGGTTCTGTGACAAAAATTGTGTGCAATATGCATAAGTTATGAGCAGTTCATCATCTGGCCATATATATTTATTATAGATATTATTTGTTAATCATACACAGATTGCCAATATCTTCAATCATAATATTTTCTTGGATCTGTGATAAAAAGTACTTTTCCATTAATCCAAATTATTTCACTTCTCCAGACTATTTTATGCTTGTTTACTATTTCATAATTTAAAGTTGTTTTAAAAGTCCATTGGACTTAAAAGCTGTTAGGTTTTTGCAATTGACATCCAATAACATAAAACAGTGCACTATGTCAAATTTTATGTCTCCAAATATTGAATATGTAACTTTTATTTAGAAGCAACTAAAGATACATTACCCAATTATAGTATAGATGGTAAATAGATATTGTATAAGCAAGTATCGCATACAGATCTGTTTTTTAAAGTTAAAATGTAAATGTTTACAGAATATATTTACAAGGTTAGTTATCTTGTGCCTTCAGTCCTCATTTAATTAAGTACATGTATTATTAATATATACTTGCATTAAGTATGTCAGGCAAGGATACTGTTTCACACATGTAAGTTGTGTCATTCAAATGTTTAAATTACAGGACGTTAAAGAGTTAGGTTCTGCATGATATTTTATATATATATATATATATATATATATATATATATATATATATATATATATATATATATATATATATATATATATTTATGCAGGATAGATGGGAGATGGTGGCAATGGCCATGCATTAATTGGATTGGTTAATGTTGAAGGCTGACATGAGGATAACACTATTTGCATCTATATAATTGATTCGTGTGTTTTGTGCCTATTTCTTGCAGTACAAGTAGACATTGTTTAGCGTAATCATGATGAAAATTTATTTTCTAGTCTTATACATTTTGTTACCGTTTAGTATCATTGCCAAACATCAAGATATATCATGCAGATTATTGATAGTGTACAATGTTCAAACATATGTTTCATATAGACTTGCATTACAAGTTCTATATATTATATAAGATGTTTATGTTGATTATATATATATATATATATATATGCATGCTTTCATCCAACATGATTATCAAGCAAGCCTTGACATGAGTCTGCAGCAACACACCCTTCGTCTTTAACCACGCCAAATGGTTATTTGCATTTTCTAAGTGACTATATAAATGATATTAATTGAACTTAATTTACATAACATCATAGATATAATTACCTTTTGTTGATTGGTGGCAACAAGATACTGTTCTGCATACGATTATGGGTAGCAATTTTGTGATTTGTTATTCTGGCATATATTTTATGCATTTCAATATAAGGGGAATAAGTCTTTTAATGATATTTATGATATTACGTAACTTTAAATTTAACCCTAATCATACCGGGAGGCATGCCAACCTATTCATACCGGGTGGGGTCTTTCGGGACCCCAACCTCTTTTTAGCCTTTTATTTCAATATTTGACCAGGTCTGAGTCCAGAAATACCACATACATCAACAAAATATATTAAATAGATACATAAGCATTCATATTCAAACATTCTGGCATTTCCAGGTAGTGAATTGACTATAGAAATGTGAATAAAATAATGCTGAATCTTTTCAACAATTGAAGTAAAATGCAATTTTTGTTACAGTTATCATAAATAAAGCACCCAGTCGCCAGACCAACAATGTATGAGTGATGTTTTTTTTATCAAAGATGAAACTAATGCACTCAAAACTAGAATATTCTAGGATTATTTTTAGAAAATAGCAGTAAAATCATTATCCAACCTATTCATATTGGTGGGGTCTTTTGGGACCCCATGCTGTTTTTAATGTTTTACTGCATTATTTGACCAGAAGGGAGACCACAAACAGATCATACACAAACAAAAGTTTATTAAACAGATACAGATGCATTCACATATGACCATTCTGGCATTTCTGAGAAGTGAATGAACTTAAGAATTATGAAAAGTAATAATTTCCAAAGTGCGCAAAGTGCGCTTAACCACTGAACAATTGTCATTTTGTTCCAGGTATCATAATTACAAATCCACCTGTTGTGCCAACAGTGTCCAAGTAATTGTTTACCTATTAGCTGAAACTAATGTACTTTAACCTAGAACATTTTAACACATTTTCCTAAAACTATGATAGCAATATTGTTTAATCGTCCATATCTAATACCAAAGGCGAGTCCGCAAACACATTTAAAGCTTACACTGGTATATATAAAACCATGCAAGCTGTTGCATCCTGTGTTCTACATGCAGCTTTCACATGTCACCTGACTCTCACTGTGGTCAGGGCAGACAGCCTTCTCACAAACAAAGCAACGGCGTTTGAATTTCCTGTCAGTCTCTCGGGAACAGAGTTAACATCTCTTCCTAGGGACATCTGTCTCTCGACGAGCCACTGGGGTTGCTTGAGCAGGTAAGCAGGCTTCTGTCTGCACCATCTGTATGGCTTGTCGGACAGGTAGATTCAGCTGAGGAACTGCTGATCTGCGTACAACCATAGGCATGGCTAAAGCCTTCCCAAGCTGTAGAAGATAGTGACGGCGGCGCCCTTTCTTCTCCCTTACTTTCCAGTCAGGGAAGTTCGATAGCCAGATGATGAAACCAGCAACTCCAGCTACATCAACCATATTGAAAAAGAGAACCATAGGCCATCTTCTTGTTTTCCTCTTACAGGTAGTAAGGGTGACTAGATGATCCATGTTGTCGACTCCACTCTTGGTGGTATTGTAGTAGCAGATAATGGATGGCTTTTGAGCTTCCCCTTCAACTTCAGCATCATGATGAAGAGAGGATAGTACCATTACTGCCTTGTTGGGTGTGGGCACATACGAAACAAGAGTTAGCTGATCCTTGAATACAAATACTGATGAGTTCAGCGGTCTGTTTCGAGATGCCTTCATCTCATTGGGGATCTGTGCTTTGTTAGATCTGATGGTTCCAACATAAGTCAGCCCAGAATTCAGAAGTTCTTCTACAAGTGGTACTGTAGTGAAGAAATTATCAGCGGTAACATTGCGGCCACTGTTGTAGTACTGGCCAACAAGATCCTTGACTACACGTGCCCCTTGCCCAAGTTCTCGCTGTTCACCTGGAAGGCGACCAGTGTTGACCTTCCCTTTGAGAGGATAACTTGTGGTTGAGTCACAGACCCACCAGATCTTGAGGCCATACTTGGCAGGCTTGGATGGTATATACTGGCGAAAGGAACAGCGGCCACGAAATGCAACCAACTGCTCATCCACACACAGATCTGGGCCTCCAATGTACATCTTTTGAAGCTGTGCCTCAAACATCTGCCAAACATCAGAGAAAGCAGCC
The DNA here is from genome assembly GCA_964020975.1 of Hermodice carunculata. Taxonomy (NCBI): domain Eukaryota; kingdom Metazoa; phylum Annelida; class Polychaeta; order Eunicida; family Amphinomidae; genus Hermodice; species Hermodice carunculata. The sequence continues at coordinate 79,315,129 of OZ026617.1, forward strand.
AGCTTATCTGAGGCCATCCTCGCTGCTCTGGTTTCTTTATTATCAAAATTCATGTACTTCAGTATTTCTTGGAATCTGGTGTGTGACATTGTTGTGGTGAAGATTGGTCTACCTTGAAGGTTGGACCACAGGAAAGACACAGGCTCAAAGTTGGACTTCTGGATACCTGCTAGGATACAGAGCCCACTGAAAGCATTAATTTCTGCAGCATCAACGACCTTCCATGACTTTGGATTTTCAGGATGAGTATTATCGTACTCTGCAGCTTTCCGATGACCCTCTCTATTTGTTTCAAGGACAATCTGCTGTATTATGTCATCAGTTAGGAGGAGCTGGAATGACTTTAGTATTTCATCACACCGGGCATCAGCTGTTATGCCGGGGACCTGTCTTATAATATCCTGTGCACGTCTCCGTCCTTGTGCTGGTGCTGTTTTAGACCATGCTGTACCATCCTTACCCAACAAATGGTTTTGTGCAGCAGGAGGGTTGCCCGGTAGGGATTGGCCTGGAGTGGCGTCAACTTGGCCACGGCCGCAGCCTCGCCCCCTACCTCTACCACGACCCCTTCCACGACCTCTGCCTCTGGCTCGACCTCTCACATTCTCATCACCATCATTCCCCCTGCCTTGAAGTCTCACACTCTCCTCATCATCATGATTTTGTTCATTTCTGCCATCTACATCACTTGCAGATTCACTGTCACCTCTATCTGTGCCTTCAGACACATGATCTTGTTCATCTTCAGAGCCTGAATCTGTCAATTCACTTTCCTCACTGGAACTATCCTCTTGAATTATTCTGAGAACATCATCCCTTGTCAGATATCTACCTGCTCTCTGCCTGTCCATCATGTTTTACCCTGAAATTAGATGATATTGTGTGGTGATGAGGAATGTTTTTGCGGTTCTATGGCAAAAAATCTGTGGGGTCTTTAAAGACCCCAAAGGTTTTTACCTCCGTACAAAAAAGCCATAAAGTTTTCCACCATTTTGAGTATAACACATGAATTCTGAAATGTAAAGGGACAAATACATGAGACTTCCTGCAAAAAGAGCCAATTCTTAATTTTTTACAGTCAAAAGAGTATGCATGGGGTCCCAAAAGACCCCATCCGGTATGAATAGGGTTAAACAATTAAAATTTGTATTCAAACGATTTTTTTTCTGAAATGACATTGCGTCGTTAAATTTCACTGTGTTTTTTATATATTTTGTTGGGAAATAAAGTAAATACATCTGTTGCAGGAATGTTGTATCAGTTCTTTGAATGCAAGTCATTCTTCCTGGACAAAAACTGGGCCCATCACCTATGTTACATTGAAGGTCTGTACTGCAGGCAAATACACAAAGATATCAGGGAGACAGGCATTTTCATCCCCCCCCCAGTATATGCGCTATGGTTGTGACATAGTCGTTAAGCTCTACACTTTCGGCCTCCCCAACATGAATTTTAGGGCCTTTTCTTGAAATCCTTACCAGACTATGAGAATTCCACGGGCATTTAGTTACTTGAGAATGACACGATTGTGAATGATCCTTCCAATGTTTTTACACAATAAATGATCATTTATAAGATTGCTGAGGGCATTCGACAGAAACGGATCTACCTTGAAGATTCCAGCATAGCCCACAGTCCTTTTATAAGAAAGAGGATGGATGGCTTTAAAGATCACTTCAGTATGAAACCTATGATGGCTCATGGCGAAGCTTGCGCTAACTTTGGAATTATCGCTGTCAGTTGAGCTGACATAATGAAATACTTCCAGAAGCTTTATCCCCAAAGGGCAGTGGGGGTATAGCAACCTACAAATACCAAACAGAATCTACGGGATTTGGATGATGCTCGAACTCGGTCACTTACTACAATTATAAGTACAATGCTCAGTACATTCACTCTCTCTGACGTACACGGTCTCTGCAATCCTGATAGACCTATCTAAGACCTTCGATTATTTGCCAGGGATCTTCGTTATGCTAAATTATATACCTGTGCAATGTCTGCCAGGTCCACAGAACTTTTTGCCAGCCACTTGAGGCACAGAAAGCAAACATTTCAAATTGGAAGTAATCGTAAATTTTTAAACTGAGGTATCCTGCAAGGCTCACTTTTAGGGTCATCTTTAATTGTTTCATTAACGACTTCTTCGTCCTCTTTAAATCATCAATGCTGACAAATTTGCCGATGACAACACCGTTAGTACTCCTGGATAATCTGTCAAACCATTAAGCACTCCCCTCAGAAAGAATATCAGCACGCTCTCGATTGTTTTGAGGTCAATGATATGCGGACAAATGCCCCATAAAAGTGTCCATTCTCAATCCCTTTAAAGGACAGCAAACCCATCGCTTTTCAATAAATCTGTAAAGCTGCTATAGATTCCAAGTTAAACATTCAAAAATTGTGGCCAGTATATTCAGGAAGGGCAGTAGGCAGTAAAATATTCCCAGAGTTCTATCCAAAGTTTTAAACAGAAAATCCTAAATGTGCATATTTCAAAGTTTTATTCCTAGTGACTCTTTATACTGTCCACTGGTTTGGCACCAGTGCGGGAAACAAAATACTAAAAGCTGAAAAAAATGCAAGAACGGGGACTACGATTTATCTTTTATGATTACACTTCAAAGTATTCATCATTCCTAAAGACACCAGATATTCATTCACTTCAAACAAGGAGGCTACACGTGCATACAGGCTACTTAGTCCAACATTGGCAACTTCAGGTTTCGGCTGTCGAGATATATGAAGCAATAAGCGGATTATATCCTTCATATATCCAAACTGTCTTTGTTAAGAAACATGCTGACTGCCATCTGCGAGATGTTACAGATTCAGATTTTTAAAGAGTGCAATGCGGCATTAAAGCCATCAGCCATGAAGGTGCTATGCTGTGGAGTTATATACCAAATAATATTGGGGAATGTAGAAGTGTGACAGAATTCAGAACCATAATCAAATATTACCACCTTAATTTATATATGTTTCAAATGACAGTTACCACATACCGTACGTTTTATATGCTTATGTTTAATTGATGTGTTTTACTAATTTTATAACTTGGCACCAATATAAGCTCTGGAAACTTGTGTTGTATAAATGTTCTCAATGTCAGCAATAAAAAAATCTATCTATCTATCTATCTATCTATCTATCTGTCTGTCTGTCTGTCTGTCTGTCTGTCTGTCTGTCTGTCTATATAACAGCCCTTCTCCGATTCCTTAAACGTAGAGATTTCAAATGAGAGATGATCGATCCTAATAGGCATTTGATACCAGCCCTAGGTTAATGAGCTGAACTGCAGAATACTTTCCTGACAAAGCTATCTAACTCTTTCACGTCCACCTTTGAATCAAACCCGCACATTCTATAATTACAGGTGACCCTAACAATCGCTGCCAGAAATGAAACTCCAACCATACGTATAGTGAACTTGGTGCTTCTTTGGTAAACATACTCTTATCAAGGAGCCCAGAGAGAAGGGGGAAACTTCGTTCACCCACGATATTATTGTTGGGTAACTATTCCTTTCCTTTGTGTCGGTCCATTCATCTGAACATATAAACAACTGTGCTGCCAGACATCCGCATTGCAAGGTACCTTGATTAAACGCCTCTTTGTCTCTGTTCGATAGGTTTTAGTTGATTTTAAATCCAACCGTTGATGTTTTGAAGTAAACTTTTTGTATATCATTGGTGCAATTTTGTCATAGTATTTGTGTTCGATGCCCGCAATTATTCTTGGAACGTTCCTTGATGTTAAACTGTGCGGAGGCAGTGTTTATTAAGATTCTAATTGGGGTATTATGCAGCAAATGTGCACGAGAAATGTCTTTGTGAACGTGCTTAATATGAACATCAAACGTGTAAAAGCAAAAATAGTTCATTTACAAACAGTACAAAGCTCAAAATGGATAGTCCCAGCACAAACCACAAGTTGTCCCGCTTTATCTCTAGGCAGCTTGCTCCCATTAAATCAATCTGTTCCAATTTTCGTCTGAATTAAGCAGCTGCAGCCTACAGGGTTTACTTATTACTGACTCTCCTGGCCTAATCCTTGACAGCGGTGTTCTGCCTCCCGTTTCTATAGCTGCCCTTCTGTCATGGTCCGCAGTTTATCACTTTGTCGCGCACAGATCGCCCATTTAAACGAGATGTCTGGTCATACAATAGAGCCGACATAAACAAAGTGCTTCTGGTGGCCCCATGGGTTACTGGGGCTACTATTTTTGATGATGCAGATGCTGCTGTTATTACTGGTCGAATCTCCTAAATACAGCCAAACATTTTATATCTTATCGTACTACTTATTAAACCAGGGGAGAAACCCTGGATAAAGTCATTCAAAAAACTACTTATGGGAAAGCGTAGTCGAGCCTAGAAACGTTTTAAGAGATCGAATGTTATGCCTCATCATTTTCCTTCCAGAGATATGTGAATCACGCAGATTCTTCAGTGCTTGAAACAACTACACAATGAAGTTGTCAATTGCATGAAATGTTCGATGCATGCCTAGGTCACTGAACTCTGCAATGACACTGACAGCAAAGAAACAAATCCTAAAAGGTGGTAGAGTCTTTGGAACTCCATTATAGGATGTAAACTCTAAGCGCAAATTCCTCTTATCTTGGATGGGTGAACGATAACTTCTGATAATGTCCAAAATTGCAAAGAATCTGTTTTTGAACCGGCTCTTGTCTTTCCATGGAAGAGATTGATGAAGATGGTATAAGAAAAAGTTTCTGTGTACTTTTTTCGCCATTGGTCCAGACGAAATTGGCAATTTCCTTTTTAAAATAAGCTGCATACTTTTCCGCCACTGATCCTTATGGAATTGACAATTCCCTGTTAAAACAAACTGTGCAGAGCATATATAAGCCATTCACCAATCTTTTCCAACTGCTGTTATAGCATCTATTTTCCCAGAAGCATGTAAAGAGTCTAACCTGTGCCCGATTTTTCAAAAGTCTGGCAGACAAAATAAATCATATTATTGCCTAATTTTTCTAAAATTAAAAAAATAAAAAACCTGTCAATGTACTTTGGCTCTCACAGCTTACACGTGATGTTCTGACAACACTTTATCTTTGAAAAGTTCTACTATCTGTAACTCTGTCCTTATACATATATGCAATTGTAAAACAACTAATTTCCAATATTTTTTTTGGAAATGCCAAATCCATATTTTCATACAGTGCTCCAAATAAAAAGACCAATTTAATTTTAGTTACCAGCGCAGAAAGAGAGGAAAAACACTGCAGACCTTTGCAATTAGCCTCTGTCTTGAAAAATTAAACCTTTCACAGTCCAATATAAATGTTTGAAACTTTCAACATCACCACTGGTGCATAATGTACACAGCCTAGACGGGTTGGTGATTTCCCGTAAATCTTCTTACATTTTCATTTAAATCATGTTCACCAAACAGTAGTTTCATTATTATTGTAATACACCCAAGGAGAAGAAATATTTCTTTAGCTAGTTGCCACGATAGATATGGTTCAATAGAACAAACCACTTGCCTAAACATTTTCAATTTGGAATTTTGAAATAATAATAATGATAATAATGATAATGATAATGATGATGATAATGATAATGATAATAATAATAATAATATATTGGCTGAGAACTATCCCTTTACAGAGGGGGCGCCAACGTTCCGGGTTATCCGTTGGTGCGTCAGATTATAATAACCAGTATACATAAAAGCATTATACGTGTATATATATATATATATATATATATATATATATATATATATATATATATATATATATATATATATATATATATATGTGAGTGTATATATACACAACACTGCAACACAGGGTCACAGCTCAACAATGCATAAAAAGATGGTGCAATTGAGACTTATTTACCGTAAATATTTGTCTCCTTTTTCATATATGCATCAGGAGAAAATAAATGCACTTCTCCATTTTATTGTCCTAAGTTTGCAGAATCAAGGTAACACTTACTAAGGACTGTTGCAAACTTACTTTCTCTTGGGAAAACCCGAATCGTCTTGTACGCATAGTTATTAAAATCTTCATTGCAGGCGGCTCCACTTTTAGCCATATATGTAAATACATACATACACACACACACACACACATATATATATATATATATATATATATATATATATATATATATATATATATATATAGATATATATAAATATATATATATATGTATATGTAAAGCCGTTTTTCCTATCTGGAATACTCGATAACATGATGTTAATGTTTGATCTTACGTGCCGCCGCTTTTGTGCAGTTTCCGATGGTATGTCCTGTATTTAACTATATAAATATATGTTAACATATTGTGTGTCCAATGTGTGTAACTGTACATATGTATATATACATTGCTTGTTTGCTGACCTGTGTGTAACTCTACACACACACACACACACACACACACACACACACATATATATATATACATATGTGTGTGTATCTACATATTTGTTAGCTTTCCTCTCTCTGTAATTGTATATACAAATATTTACATATATGTGTGTTTAATGTGTGTAACTGTTAATACATAAGTTTCCATATTGTATGTCTGCTCTCCTGTGTGTAATTGTACATGCATGTGCTTACATATTGTGTGGTTCTAAGGAACATTCCTATTCAGATTGCCGGATACAAGTTATTAATTACATAGAGCCAAATTTGTTAGACCAACGTTATTATGTTAACACAAGAAAATTGTTACAAATAGAAGATCTTTGGATCAAAGCATTTAATTCATCTTTTCCCGTTCGAGCCAGTGACAGAATTTTAGGCTTCGTTGATGTTGAGAATTTATACTTTGCAACTCTTGATGGCAGTCACACACCTTTTCATAATAATCAGGTTGCATTGTTCAATTACATGAGCACTTAAACCACTATCATTTCGAGATATAACCAGAATCAATGAATATTTGTGTCTTACGTATTCTGAGCACACATTTCTAGACACTTTTTGGTGAAATTGTGTATGCTTACACAACAACTATTCGGAAATCAGAATTTATTAAGAAAAAATTGGATCAAATGTATTGAAGCTTTCCTTCAAAACACAATATTATTGATTCACTGAACATTCAGTCTCTTCTTAAATTGAAATTTGTTCGTAACATGATTCCCAAGCAATGCAAAATAAAAGATCCTCCAATTATTTCCTATTAATGTGGGAACAATATTGGACAATATATCATGACTTCCAAGATATTTCTAGCTTCAATTACTCTCGGGATATCGCAGCGAATCCAAATTGTGACTGTATGTCTAACAATAAATATTTTACTTTTGTTGATGCATACAACAATCATGTATTAACAGGAAACTCGGATATATTACAAGATTCAGTTTTAAAAGAATTGATGAAAAGGCACAAAATTTCGGATACGTCCTAAGTTGAACATTGGCAGTATATTTCAGGACACATGTTATTCATTTGATTTTTATTGTATAAAATGGGCAAAAAAAGAAAAAGAGAAAAAAATGGAATTTCGGAAATTTGAAAGATGGGTATCAAACTTGCAAAGAGTCATTAAAAATAGAATTTATCGTTACAAATCCCACATTAACCATTTCAATACGGTTAATTTTAAAAAGCCTAAACTTTTTTCAAAAGCAGTCAAAGAACCACAAGAAAGATTTGTAATCACTAACATTGATAAAGCAGGTAACAATTTTGGGATCATCTGCATCTCAAAATTTCTTAAGAGGACCCCTATATTCCGCTTTTGTTCTGGACACCCAAATTACATTAAAAAAAACCCTTTAAAATCTAGATTCCGAGCTGGTGCTTCACAATGCACAACAAAACAATTATCAAAGGAAGTAACATTGTGTTTGGCTGCAATAAGGAATTATTTCCGTAAATACTGGAATACAATTTCTAGAAACTGTGAAATAAATTGTTCTTGCAGTATTAGCACTTCTTCCGAGTTTGTATCTAAAATCAAAGATTTAAAAGCAAAAAATATCAAATGTTTTGATTTTTCTACACTGTACACAAATCTACCCATAGGTGAAGTCAAAAGTTCTCTTTCAGAATTAATAAGCAAAATGTTCAAACATATTGTTAAACCCTACATAAATATTAATTCGTATACAAGGAAAGCATATTGGTCACACATTAAGACACAAATATGCCATTATGTGTCTGATGTCCCTTGTGTAACTGTGCAATATATGTTTATTTATTGTGTGTCAGCCCCATGTGTGTAGCGGTACATACATATGTTGACATATTGTGTGAGCGTGTGTGATGTCATGTAACGGTTCATACATACGTTTATAAACTGTGTGTTTGCTGTATTGTGTGTAACTGTACATACATGTATGTTTATATATTTTGTGCCTTCATTTGTTCTTGAGGGACTCCAAATCAGGAACATGTGTCTGTATTTGGCGATCTAGTTGAAATAAATGCGTTTACACTATAAGTGTTGCGGAACATTCAATCCAGGATTAACAGGTTGGTTTCAGAACTGACAGAAATAGAAGGGATGGATGAAGGCTATAATTGTATGCAAAAATGCCAATAAAGTTACGCGTCCCAAAAATGTTCCGCCCAAAAATAGAAAGGTAGAGGCATGCTGGATTAAAATTAAATCATCCATCAACCTGCCATATTACTTTGTTGTTCCGTCAACAAATGTGGAATATTATGAGTCATTAGGAGGCAACATTACCACGGTTCAAGCTGAAAATGTAGGAACGATTCTTCTGGGAGATTTGCACATTATACGGTAGCGTTCATGCAACGAACCCTGGGTGTCACATGAGATACTTGTTTAAACTGGAACAGCTAATACCTTAACCTACGTAATGTTAAGTACATGTACTACAGTCGATTTGATATTAACTAGTATGCCAGATAGATATATTCAGTCGGGTGTCATCATATCTAAATTAACTGATCATTACCCTGTTTGTGTAATCCTTGATATGAGATCCGAAAGTAAAAGACGCAGAGAAGGTAGCTTTACATATTACAGGAAGTAGGATAGTGCCAAATTCAATTACGATTTAAAACACCTGATATTTTCAAGTAGGTCATGTTCATGTCCTCTCAAAATATCTATGATGCATCTGGAATGTAGAGAGACGAGATGGTAACCCTGAGTAATAAGCATGCCCCTATCAAGACAGTGCGTTTGGAAAACAAGAGCAACCATTGGGTAAAAACAGATATCGTAAATGTGATGCGTGATAGAGACAGGCGACATTAAAAAAGAACCAAACAAACTTGTACTAGCTAAGGATTCTTACACGTGATCTGAATATTAGAGTTTCAGAAACCTCCTTACCAATTCAAGCAGAAAAAGGTGAAATACGAGTCAAAGAGATAACGACAAAGATTATCTGTGGGAAGAGTTAAAGATGTATCCTGACAAGAAAGGTCAAGGTGTAGCACCTTCACACATTACCACTGAGGACTCCAATCATTACCTTTCGGGGATGGGGGTTCGGGTATGCCGCGTATTTCCATGTATTGTTTCTCAGTCAAGGATTGATGGGGAGTTTCTACGGACAGGACCCACCAGTGTGTATAAATTTTATATGTTCGTTTTTGAGACACACGAAGCTACATATAGATTGAAATGCTCAAAAATATAATTTGCTTGGATATGCTGGGTTTTAGAACTAAATTTTTAAGTCTAGGAGTACAGGTTGTTTGTGGATCCAGCACTCATTGATATATTTAATCTTTCCTTGGTACAATCTGGAGTTCATGTTCATTGGAAATTATCATGTATTAGTCTATGAGGATCTAAGTATTAGTTTATAAGGGACAAAGAGAGAAAACAAAATGACTAGTTATAGATCTCTTTCGGTAGGCATGCATGTTGGTAAATTTATGAAAAAAGTATTCAGGAACAACTAAATGCGTATTGAATTGTGCTGGACATTATAACATCTGAGCGATCCACTTACTTGGAAGAAAACATCCAACTAAGACTTGTCATCATTAAGTAATCGACAACTAGTTAATTAAGATTTATGATGACCACATGAAAGCTACTTAATCTTTGATTTCCAAACGTGTTTCGACACAATTAAACATGATATCTTCAAATTTAACTTTTTGAAAAGTGTAGTAGCGGTGCTGATGGAATATCGTAGAGTTATTATACTTAACAATACTCATGTGTAAGTGTGTATATAAACAAATGTTTCAGGATCAATATCTAAAGTGAACACCGATCTGCTAATAAAACCAACCTGCTATGCACCACAAATCTTTTGACATTGTTTCTCGTATAAAGTCGTACAAAGTAAAAGAAGGAAAAAAAACCACGCCGGAACTGACGAAAATCAATCTCGAACAACAAAATGAATATAATTTATTAATTATATCTTCGAGACTGTACTTAAACCTAGGAAACACAGATGAACTCGTTAACAGAATTAACCGCCCAACCCAGACGATTGTCAAAATAGGAGGGGGGTGTTGGGGGCATTCCGCTCCAAGAAAATCTTGTGACAGAGGCATGTTCTAACCAAGAAACGCTTAGGATTAATTTCAAAGCATTCTTTCAATCCAGCATATTGATCATCTATGTAAAAGAGCAGGTCGGAAAGTAAAGCGGCAATTAGACTAGCATCAAAACACCGCCCTCTATCTGTTTATATAGATTACGAGTGTGTTGGTATTTTCTCACATCGTTCATTGTTAAAAATATTTACATGGAAAGTGTAAAAAGATACCATGCAACAATCTTGTGCAGGAAGGAATGTGGATTCGTGGAGACAGCGATTGTACTTTATCATTTTCGCTTCCTGTCATCCCATCGGCACAGACTGCTATTTAATATAATTAGAGTCTGTGATTCCACTTATATATCTGCTTTTTTGTACTTTGTTTCCTCTCTGTCGTGCAAAGCATCCTCATAATTCTTTTTTTTTGTAAGCTCTTTTAGAAGATCGAATCAAGCAAAATGATGTTTAGAACATATGGGGTTGAATTATAACATTTAAGAATAAAATGTCATGTTTGGAGGTGATTATATTACTGGGCTTTTCCATGTTGACGCTTATGACTTTGAACAAGATGTCAAGGTCACCATGGAGTAATAAGTTGCGTCAACTATCAAAGTTTGATGCTTATAGCATCATTGATGTGACGATACAGCTTAGATCATGATTATTGTGCTGGAGTCTGTGATATTGAAAAGAAGTCACCGTCACAGGGGGACTTTTATAATGTCCTCACGAAATTCTGCTGCTGTTGTTCTGAAAATATAGCGACTGCAAGTACAATCTTTGTTGACACCTGTGGCCTTAAAAAGAAGTCAAAGGCACCATCTGTTTTTAATTTTGTTAATTTATCAGAGACCGGCTAGTCGGCTATGTATATTGTCGAACTCCAATTAAATTTGTATTACCGGTGGACAAACTGCCAAAACCCGTCACAGCAATATGTTGTTTCAGATCGTTTGATAATAAAGGATTTCCTTTGGCCACTCCTTAATACCATGGCAAATAGGGGCGCTCACTTGTTTACTGGCAAAGTAGACATTAACGGCACAATGGAAGCAATTTGTAATGATGAAGTGGCAGAAAAACATGTTGAGAAGAAATTCTAAGGCATAAATTACCAGTACATATGTGCTGTTGCAAGGTCAAATATGTGTAAATATTTCTCCCTTGCAGAATATATGCAAGGAACAGTTTAAATCATATTGAAAGTCCAAAACAGGAACCACCAATGGAATGACTTTAATCAATGTAAATATGCAAGTTTTTATTTGCCTTTACACAATTTAGCACTCCTATTAAAATACCATAGGACTATGAATTTGATAAGGAAACTGGATATCAAATGCAACGTCGTGAAAATGTATTGAAATATTGATCGCACAGATGGGTAATAATAATTGGGATTAGTACGCAAGTTATGTTTAAGGTTTCAACATGTCGTTGTTATACAGTACAGTCACATTAAGATGTTATTGACACGATTATGCCGTGAAAGTGAATTGCACGAATGCATCATATATACCGGGCAGTTTAGATTTCATCACAGTGCTTTGCTGACGGAAGGAAAAAGATTATCGGTCATGAAATATGTAGCAAATAAGGCCCATTTAAGTAGTTGGTGCAGAGCCTTCCTTGAGGGGTTGTATGAACCGCCACCCAGTCAGAGGGTACCACTGTAGGACAGGGGCACTGTGATCCCTGGTTATGTAAATATTAAAGGTGCCCATTGTGTACAGGGGTTATTCTTTAGCATTCATATCCAAAATAGCTAAATAAAAAAAAAATCTGACAGCCGACATAATGAATATGAATTCAAACAATGATTACAATTTTCACACCCGTTTGTTATCGCTATTGCAAAAGTGCAGTTCAGTTTCATGAATGCAATAAAGGCAATACTATTATCATTAGCTAAGAGTTGCCACGGAAGTAATTATCCCGTTTAAATGCATTTCGTCCCATAAGATGCCTAAATTTGTTCGATCAAAGCTAAGCTTCTATCAAATAGGTGGAAAGGTACAGCCTAGAATAAAGCGTTGGGTACATTAGTTTAAATGAATTTGACTACTAAGCTGGTGTCTTTTGTTCATGCAGTCAGAGAGAGAACAGTGTCATTGTATACATGTACATCAATTAGCAATACTTCCTTGTCCAACATGATTTGTAAATTTCCCTTGTGATGTTTCAAAATACAGGACAAATAAACAGTAACTTGCATCAGACGTTGATTGCCCTACATATACTGCAAGGTATTAGGTCTCCTCAATAGATAAATCTGAGGATGCCCAGGCAAACAATTTATTGTGACCGTTTACTAAATAAATAAAAGCCTGGGGACTATTCGGTACAGCTGAAGTAGTTTAGGTGATGGTCCTTAAGAGATTAAGGATTCTCTGATAAACCTTAAGCAGACAGACAACCTTTTTTTGTCCGAGAAAATAATCAGTCAGAGATGTTTTTAAGTCCAGTGATATTTTACCATTGTGACCAAAGGGTACCGAGTTAGCCTGCAATATATACTTTTGGTCATATACTTTGTGGATAAAATGTGTGGCTGGGCATATTTTCTACTGAAATCTGTTTATCAGTGTTGACGTTGTACATGTTATAAAACTGTGCTGTGTTAAATCTTAAGATAGTCATGTTGCAAGACTGAACGGGGAATGTGGAACTCATTCCTTATCAGTGATTAAATCAACACCTTTACCAGAGGTGCAACTTGCCTGATCTGTGTTCGAGGAATATATTAACACGACTGACTTCCTTTCGTACCTTTATCTTAGACTAGGTGTGTTCCACTTTTTAATAAAAATAGAACACGCCCTCTGATGAAAGTACACCATTAGGGGAAAGGAGAAAAAATGACGATATATATATACACATATATATACATATATATATAAATATAAATATATATATATCTATATCTATATATATATATATATATATATATATATATATATATATATATAAAATTATATATATATATATAATTATCATTCGGAGACGACCAGCTTTGAAACAGAATATAAGTGTAGCGAAGGAAGTGCCGATCGGAATCGTAATATAGGATGTCATCCTGGCATAATGAGTTCGTTCAATCGGGAAAAAAGTCTAACAAAAATACGGTTTATGTTTGGATAAAGCGTATTGTACTGTGCAGCTGTTAGGGCATCAAAATCGACTATGATTTACACAACACATCAATTTGCAGAATTCCATCGCTGGCCACTTCACCGTCAATCAATTTAGCTACGTATGAAGGCCCTTCCAGTCTGTTGATGGTGGAGACTATAACATGTTTCGTAACGAAATGCTACTCACTGTACTTAATACAGCAAAGGGTACCAAGGGAAAAAATACACAGCAAATATTGAACAATAACGGATAATGGGCAAATGTGCCTGGTTCAATAAAGCACTGCTGCTAATAGGAGTAATATTTGTGGCATTACCTATTCGGAGGATTACTAGAAAAAGCAGAGGGTGAAGCACTTAAATACTGACATGCAGCATGGAAGATATAGGATGATATTTTGACAAAGTTGTGAAACGCGATTTTAGGGCACCAGCTGGCACTTCATGGCAAGTAAAAAATTCACGCTAGGTTTGTTTGTAGAAATAAGCAAATCACTTCTAAGACACAAAAGAATCAAAAAAAAAAAAAAAAAAAAAAAAAAGAAAAAAAAAAAAAAAAAAATGGAAGTCCAGCATGGTACACTGTCAACAATTGATACATAAGCATGGTTTCGTTGTCATTTCCTCATTGTGGTTTAATGGGGATAACTTTAAAGCCCAAAATTTGCAACCCATATTTAGGGATTTTACATTGTCCAACGAACGAATTACACGTTGCTGTCATTTTCTTCTACCAGGCTCTGTGCACTTTATTACTGTCGTGCAGAAATCACTAATTTCACTCCGTGTTTTCTGGCGAGGAAGGCACACATTTTACATTTTCTGAAAGAGAACATACGGATATTTTTTTTATCGCTAAGCTCAAATGTTGCCATCACCATTAATATCATGAAATAATTTTTCAATTTGAAAAAAAAAATTCCATTTAATTTGCAAACAAGCGTTTCCAACTACAAAAACAACAACAACAACAACAACAACAACAACAACAACAATAACAACAACAACAAAAAGGCGTGAAATGACAGAAAATGGGGGCTTTCCAAAGCGACGTTTTTAAAGTTTAGTTTTAATTAATACTTTTTGAAATGTTTTCTAATTTTGAAAAAAATGTATTTCCATTTTTGGCACCCCTGACATTTTCAATAAACCCTTTTAAAAGGAACAATACTAATGATATCTCCTTAAAACTAGGGACTAGCGTTATCCTTTTATTTCCATTATTCCTTTTCTTGCGGGACTCTCATATTACTGATCCACAGTAAAAGCTACTGCGGCTTAATATAAGTTCCTCACTCCATGTGAACAATGCATGTAAATTGTGTTCTAGATGCCTCCTCAACCATGTTATACCCTCAACAGGAAAATGATTATCAGATTAATTAGCATAAATAAACGTAAAGGAATAGACCAGAGGTATTATCGATACCCGTGACAGCCTTTGGAGTATTCCCAGTGAGATGGTAGAATCATAAAAGACGTGACGCCAAGATATAAAATAACATTTTGTTCTCAGCACTGTGACTTTACATTCTCTGCAAAGTAGTGTTCAATTTGTTTGATGTTTCGGCGATATATTTTCAAATTTAAGAATTGAAGCATTCGAACTTATTAGGCGATCATAAAAACCCGGTAATGTCGTTCTATGACGAAATACTGTAAAAGCAAGTAACACAAACAAAGATGTTAAAAATACAAAGAAACAAAACGTTGATCACGTTAATTGAAGTCATCTGATGTTTTGCTTTTTGTCTTTCGTTGCCAAACTGAACTCATCACTTGGTGTCCGTGGTAGCATTCACTACTGCCTCAAATCAGAGACTGCTCCTTCTGACCACCCATGTGCTATTTGCTGTTAGTGTTACTGAGATGATTATATAGTCACACTAATTAGCACCTTGCACTTCAATCCTCCTTACCTCCTCCCTGCTGTGATACCAAGCCGGATTTTTGTTCCTGAGTTACCGGCACATAACTGTACTATATTGATTAGGTCTGTGCAGTGATGCAGTTATTATAGATTTATTTTTATCACTTGTAGCAGAAGCCAACGAAATTTAATACATGCAAAATCGATTTCCCAAACAGCGAAGTAACAAATGTTGACTCACCAATAGCCACGTCAATGTGAACGAAGTTTAAAAGTTTGTATGCAAAAGAGCATACCATGGCATAAAGTTAATTTGCTCAACAATGGTACCATTCTAAGTGGTTCCTTTGGTGTGCTTTGGGGGTAATGTGACCAGAGTGCCCAACGAAAGCCCTTGTCCGAGACAATAAAGTTTTAAATGATCTTTCATACTCTTTTCGTAGGATATTTTTCAAAATTGCTTAAATATTAGCAAATTAGATCAACGGGGTACCTATGGAAAACAGGGGACCAGGAAGGTATGAGTCAAATGGATGCCTGCAGGAGGGACGTATCTCGTGAAGTTAATAACCGTGGTGAATGCATTAAAAATAGTTGGTGTTCTTTGGTAATATATCCCGGTAATATATATATATTGTGTTGATATGGCACTCGCCCATAACTACCTCCATTGAACCATTCTTTTTTAAGAATGGGGATTTGGTCGAGTGGATATGTGCGTTTCCCATTTCAGTTAGGCGACTGGTGCCAAAGGTTGCAGGTTCGAGTCCCGCTCGTTCCGAACATATAATATATATATATATATATATTATTATTATTTTTCAAAATTACTGTTTTTGCACTTTCATTCCACCCAATTACTGGTATAGCTGTGGGAGTATTTTGTACAGATACATGCCGTATTTTGAATTTGTATTCACATAAAATTTTGCTTGCATGAACAGCACTTGCAGATTTTTTTCTGACCAAATTGCTGTCTCCAGCGCCCTATTGATCACATACGCCCCAGATAATGGATTTTTGTGGACTTTTTATTATTAGGGATACTCAAATACGTGTATGCTGTCAGTGCCATCCAGCATCACCGATGTTAAAAAGAAGATATGTTATATTTTTTTGTCTTGTCCTGATGATGACCAGGCTGCTCTCTTGTAATAAGAATCACTCCGAATAACTCTGAACATATCGCACGTAAGTCTTTTTTGACATACACAAGCACATTCTGGCAGCTTCATATTGTATAGCCTCAAGGTATTTGGACATGTAATCAGTGCAATTATCAAACAGGACGCACCCATGATATAGTATATATTCAAGCTGTGGTTTGGCTAAAGTTGTCGGTTAGGGAGGCCAGAATTGTAGAGATAGGTGATCATAACAGTCATACAGTATACCCAATAAGGATTTTGAAAAGACATATTTCCAAAAAATGCACTTTATGACCCTGCCAGAAAGGTCATGGCCTAGTATGTCTGTTAAAATTATCACTTATACCTCGAAATATAGTCGATCATAATTGAAGAGAATTTTTCCTTATACAATGTTTATAGGTCGCATTTTGAAGAATAAAAATATTTTCAATATGTGCAGTCACATGAAGGTCAAGGTCAAGGTCGCTTGACTGTCTTGATCCAGAGTTTTACTGAAAGTGCACAATTTTTATCACAACGGCAATCAGATTTTTAAAACTGTTGACATCACAGAGGTTTATCAAGCTATAAATATAGGTCACAGTGCATATTTATTTGCAAATCCTCATGCGAGCCATCAGCTTACCCTGCACTGACAGCAGTTCTAAGTTGGTCATGTTTTATGGTCAATTGCATGTATGTTAGGCGTAGAGGGTAAGAAAATTCAATATAACTCCAATTAATCGTACTGCAGACAACTCGTGGAATTTCTGCAGTATTTGTATCAATTAAGCTGACATTATACACGTAAATCTGCTTAATACTTTCAATATGAAGGTTAGTCATTTGGTATATAATTTATAAGATACAAGAAATTATACCGCAAAACATAGTCGTATTTTTAAGGTAGTTCTATACTTGTTACTATACCATGAAACACGAATTGGTCAAACATATCAGTCTATTTGGACAAAATATACTAATATACTTGCATTTAAGTATGTATTGATGTAATGTCACCTACTCTAAATGGCACATGAATGTTTTGCACAGTCGTAAGTGCCTATCATGTCATATAGGCGTACGTATATGCGGTATACTCTGCATGTGTACATGAATATATATGTATTTATTTATTTATGTAAACGATACTGTTTACAAGAATTTAGAGAATATGATATAAATAAAAAAACACAATCCAACAAGGTATATTTCAGCTTTTAGTTCTAACAATTAAAATGCAAAATATATGGCCCACGTTTTTCTTATTTATAATTTAATCACCAGGCCATGATATTTTCAGGAAATATGTTAATAATTAACGTTTCCACATATAAATCTAAAATACTCTGAGATATGTAAAGCTTTTTAGTTCGCATGTATAATGAATAGTTTTGATTGTAGAGAAATGTGTATATACGACTGGTAACATCACCATCCTATGCGACATGAGATACGTTTAATGCACCTGTATACAAAATCTGTGTGAATATATCAATAATACTTTTGATATGACTGCTGATGAGTACCTACTTAGACTTTTTTCCTGTTCCCATCCCACTCCAGTGGGGTATACCTGACCACATGGTACATGTACAGGGACTACTCTATTTTCTTCTATTTTCTTTACATGCCGGTACGTTCATGAGCAATTGTGACTGTTTGCCCTGCTTCAACTTTTTTCATAGTTTATTTCGTTCCATTTCTGAAAATGGAATCGTTTATATCATAATTCAGTTTTGTATTTCAGACATATTTGCAAACTCGGTGATATTAGTATCCTCAATGGTGCACTATGCTTTAAAGTTATGCAAATTTTGCATAAATTGTCATGGGCACTAGTGAGCTTGTAAACAATGTTCTACAGCATTTTGGTGGCGTTACGAGAAACAACCTCAACAATCTTCTACATATTGTTCATGATCTTAACAACACGACATCCATCGCGTCAGACTCTCCCGACATTGATACTGAGCATCTACTTTATTTCTTAAAACCCCATTCCCAAATCTTCTTTATCCTTTTTTAAATTCCCAGTGTCTTAATTCTAAATTTGGTAAACTCAAAATTTTATTGGATTCAAATATTCCTTTGAAGTCAGTGCTATTTGTCTGCAAGAGACATGGCTTGCAGGTGCAGAATGTGATTCCTCGTTGTATACCCTTGAAAAATATACCTGTATTCCACTAAAAGCGACCTGTAGTACCCATGGGGGCTTAATGGTGTATCTGCACAAACTATTTCAACATCATACCCGACATTTTTATGTGCCTATTACTTTATGGGATAGACAGTTTATCAACATTACTGGTAACAATTTACAGAAAAAAGTTACACTGTGTAACGTGTGCAGTCCCCCAAGGGACCGAAATGAGGACATTGAACGTTTCTTGAATGACCTATCCCTTTGTATATCTACTGCATCTGATGAGCCTGCAGACAAATTGATCATAGGTAATTTCAATATTGATGTCCTGAAAACAAACACTAGAGGAAAATATTCAGATTTCCGTGACCTTATGTTGAACAAACATTTCTTACCTAAAATGACTTTACCTACTCGTTTCGCTGAAAAAGTGCGTGTCTTATTGACAATATATTCTGTAATTTATCCCATAGTACCAAGACATGTGGTTCAGGTATCATATTTACAGACTTATCTGATCATTTCCCGTGTTTCACTTGTCTTAGCTAAAAAAAATAAATTTTAAAGGACCCCCAAACCATTAAAATTGCAGACAAAAGATCTTCAGTCAACACAAAATTTCTATAATGAATTTAAATAATGTGAACATAATACAGTAACTTAATCAAGATCTTCATTCTGACCCTGATACAAACTATGACAAATTTGTATATATTATAATCAATGCCAAACAAAAACATCTTCCAAACAAAATAGTAAAGTTCAAGAAATATAGGCATAAATTCTCCCCTTGGGTGACCAATGGTATTTTTAAATGTATAAAATATAAACACAAGCTATACAAAATGTATAAGTCATGATGCCCCCGAATACCTGTCACTCATACATAACCTAAAAACTTACAAACTTACAAGTACATTCTTAATAAAACTATTTCTCAAAGGAAACAAGACTACTATCATCATCTCTTTGAGAAATTTAAAACTGACACCAGAAAGACCTGGGATAATAACAAATCAGTCTTAAATATAAACTTGAGAAAAAAAATTCCCCACTTTTCTTCAAAGTGGAATGTCATAAAATATCTAACAAAGCTGAAATTGCCAACCGTTTTAATGAGTTTTTCACTGAAATTGGTCCTAAATTGGCTGCAAAACTGTGGTCCACAAATTTGCCACATTTCACTTCATATCTTGTTGACCATCACGATTGTTCCTTTGCATTCAATCAAGTTTCTTGCAAGGAGATCAAAAATATTCTGCGCAAATTCAGACCCAAAGCAAGCACTGGCCATGATTCGCTTTCTACGAAGTTACTCAAAGGAGCTAGCAGCGCCATAGCCAAGCCCTTGCACTGATTATTAACCAGTCCTTTAACTGTGGCATTTTCCCCAAGAAACTCAAGCTCGCCAAGGTGCCTCCTATCCATGAAAAGGGCACTGATACTATCTTCGATAATCACCAGCCAATTTCTCTACTACCTGCCCTATCTAAAATTTTTGAAAAAGTAGTTTTTCATCAATTGCATTTTTTTTACCTCAAATAATCTATTTTACGATAGTCAACATGAATTTAAGGAAGCACATTCAATAGAAACAGCCGCTCTTGAATTCACTGACAGACTATATCAGACTATATATTCTTGACTCTGATGAAATTCATATCAGTATATATCTTGATCTTTCCAAGGCATTCGATTCCCTTGACTACGACAGTCTCCTGCATAAGCTGATTTATTATGGCATTCATGGCACCGCTCTGGAATGGTTTCACAGGTATTCAACTAATAGGTCTCGGTGTGTAGAATATGATGGCGAGTGTTCTAAGTCACTCCAAATCACTACAGGCGTGCCTCAGAGATCCATACTGGGGCCCTAATGCTTCTTTACATATATGGATGATATTCACCGTGCTGCTTCTAAATTTAATGCTATCTTTTATGCTGATCACACCACCCTTATGAACTCCCAGTACATTTTTCATTTTCATGCTGGACCTGAGACCCAAAATTTATCAGAAAATAACAATTTTGAATTAAATAAGGTTTCGCGTTGGCTTGCTGCCAATAAGTTATCTCTAAATATCTCACAAACTAGACACATGATTTTTCATTTTTTCTTCAACGCAAATGCAATAGTAACTTAGACATCAGAATTAACAATATCCTCATTGAAAAAACTGATGAATTTTGATTATTTGGGACTTGTTATTCACGAAAATATGAACTGGAAAGTGCATATTGATAAAATTGCAAATAAGATATCACGTACATTAGGTATCCTCAAACGGCTCAACAAGTTTCTGCCTGTTATGTAACTTCTATTAATCTACAATTCCTTACTTTGTCATCACCGAAATTATTGTATCCTTGTCAGGGGCCATACTTGTGATCGAATCATTAAATTACAAAAGAAGGCAATATAAATTTGACAACTTACACTGCACATACTGAACCTCTATCTAAAAGACAAAACTTGCTGAAAATGAAGAATATACTACAGCTTAAAGCCCTAAAATTCTATTACAAATATAAAAAAAAAAACAGTTGCCAACAAACTTTGAAATTTTTTTCACTGTTCTACCTGCCAATCATCCTTATGACACCAGATACAGACATGCTCCTCGCAACGTCCACCCCTTTCGCAGCTCCACCAAAAATTCTGTTATATGCTAGCTCCCCATATTACTGAATGAAACGCCTCGAGATATCATGAACAAATTTGACACTCATTCATACTATGGTTTTTCAAAATATGCTAAAACATATTTGAGCAACAAATATTCTGAGGATTGCACCATTGTTACTGTTACATCTGTAATAATTAAATTTCCATGCTCTTCTCTATATGCTCCAGCATGTAACTAGTTTATTCAAAAACAATTTGTACCTTCAGCCATCATTGTATATATGTCAAGTCAGTCAGTACATCCACTTGCTTAAATTATTAAATTATCAAACTAATGTGGCCCCTGCGATAGATCATTAATCCTTAGCAGGGATCATTCTAACAGCCCAGTTTAATGTAATACATGCCATTTGATGCATTACAGATGTACACTCTACTAATTGAGATGTATTACGTTTTTGAATCACCATTTATTTTTTTTCAAATAAAATTAATCTTAGTCTGAGTCTGAGTCTGGGCCCTGTATGTCTTAAAGTCGGGCAGGATTTTTATGCTGTGGGGTTGTAACGTCTTAATGGCGGCACCGGCCTGTCCAATGTTGAAGTTGATCTCACAGGGATTCCCATCTCATTTGTTTCAACATGACGGCTATCACTATGGGTAGCCAAAAACCACACAATTTTCTCTTTCCTCGGCCATCAAAAATGTCACAAATATTCCCAGTGTTAGAATGAAACGGCATTATATATTTATGTCCATTAAGCTATTCAAAATTAATAGTATCTTGATCAATATCAAACATCTGACCTGATATCCTGCTTTGTCAATATTCACTTACATTATATTTCTTTATAGCTGATGTTTGGAGGGGCCTTTCAGCTAACAGCTTGTCTCAGTACTTGGTACCTGTTTGTGTTTTTAATTTTATAAAATACTAGTTCCTAGTTGAAGTTGTGAACAGTGATGAAACTACAATGATCCGTTTGGGTGGTAATCTAGTTGTATCTTCATCTGCATTTATATGTATATTTGTCCTTATATTTTAAAGGGCCATGTGGCCTGGCATACTTATGATGTGTGTTTATATGTACTTTGTACAGCTGTTACACACAAAATAAAGGAATTATGAATTTAAATAAAGCTTGACAGGGCTAGTGATGCACGAGTTAACTCTTTTGAACTCTCTAAGGTCCCTTCAGAAATGATAATAATTTTATTCTTAAACTGTCCTCTTGTTTGCGTCATACGAGGTACTTTTGGCAGGATCTTGTAGACGGACACGTTTATGACAGCCAAGGAATGTGCCTCCTTAAAGGAAATCAGCAAACTAAAAGGTGCATTATGTTGAAGACTCCTTAAGGACTCAGTCACCTTTAAGACAGCCTTAGAGCTTTGAGACTCCTTAAAGAATGCCTTAAAGCTTTAGGATCTTTCAAGACATCATAAAAAACGGTTTGATCATGAAGCATGCCCGATTATCCTTTTTGACAGCTTAAAGGCAGCCTTTAAGTTTCTCAATCACTGATTTCACGCAAGCCCGAAGATTTCTTGCAGCGGAAATTACATTATGCAAAAAACGCTTCAGAGTAAACAGTGTCAATTGCGACTCTTCTTTTTTTTTTTTATAAAACGCAATGTTTTTAATTGATTTGAATTAATGATTGCCTTCCCCGTTTGGTATCTCTGACTGTTTATTATTTCTTATTGATTCATACTTTCGTTCTCCAACAAAAACATTCAATGAACATTTGATAAGTACAAAGAGATGTCTACAGATGCAAAGACAATGCTACATTATATATACAATGTAGCATTATCTTTGTACAGACAGACAGACAGACAGACAGACAGACACAGACACAGACACAGACACATATATATATATATATATATCTATTTATATATATATATATATATATATATATATATATATATATATATATATATATATATATATATATATATATATATATACACACATACTGGTACAGACTGGGTCAAGGGCAAGTTAAATTGTTCTTAACTGACCTTGTACCATACAAATCTAGTAATTATGCTCGGTTTAATAGGTATTCTTTCTTAATTAAGCTCTATATTTATAAGCAAAATTCCACGTATTCGCTGATTCATTATTTTGCCACGTTCATATTTATTCATTATTATGTGGGTTGTCTTTGCTGAATATTAAGCTTAGATAAGGGGCCCCTACTCAGAGAGACACGTACGGGTAGAGCTTCCGAAACAGGTTCTGAGTAGTGACCCGCTGAAGACCCTTTAATTCATTTGGGCTTAGGGAGCCTATGGCAACATTTTACAGAAGAACGTATATGGACAATAGTATTTCCATATGTATATATGTTAGACAGTGACAGGATAGCTTTTAAGGAATAAAGCGTTTGGACTGCGGAATAGAATAATGACCACTAAGAAGTGGTTCTTGACCAAAAAGACACAAATACAATATCTATCTATCTATCTATCTATCTATCTATCTATCTATCTATCTATCTATCTATCTATCTATCTATCTATCTATCTATCTATCTATCTATCTGGCTGTCTGTCTGTCTGTCTGTCTGTCTATCTATCTATCTATCTATCTATCTATCTATCTATTGGGAACATAACCCCCACTTAAGATGATGCGTCCTCGTATCATATAAATGAATTGGTAATACTAGTGTCATGTTTTGTATAGATAAGGTATAGATTGAGTTTTTGTACAAAGCCCGTTCATACAGGTGATTAACGGTGCACTGGCTGCGTGCATCTTTCTGGGCTAAATTCAACATTCCATCAGCGCTCCCATGTTTTACTTGTAGGGTGCTATTCAGTCAGGAAATTTGGGGAGAGGGTAAGAAGGTAGGACGATACCAACATGTCCAGAGCCTGGTGTCGTAAGGCACCGGTGTCAAGGAATACATAGTGTTGAAATTATTTTTTAAAACTTGCTCCTGTACTTTTTTTTGCGTCATTAAGTTTTAATAACAGAACATTTTTGTGGATGATCAAACTTGTCAAATGTGTAAAAAATATCGGCTTGTTACATATAATATTGAACAGTTTATGATACCACGCCCATGAAAGGAGGAAGGGGGAGGGCAAATGGAAATAGGCACCGTTTGTGTGCCTTCCGTCCGTCCTGAACAAACTATGTTAGGGCCATATCTTCTAAAGTATAAAAGGCCCTTTGAAGTTTATAGAGTTAGTAGATCATTGGTACCAGTTGTGCATATGCGCCGTTTTTGTCCCTAATTGCTTACATTAATTAATTAATTAAGTAAGTAACGGAAGTACATTTGACAACCTCCAGATGAGAAAGGATTTTGTGTGGGTCATATCTTGGGAACTGTAAATGCTAGTCCTTTAAAATTTGCAGGGTTAGTAGATCTTAGGAAGGAAGTGGTTTAATTTATTTAGCTGATTACTTTCTTTGAATAGTTAATTAATTAGCAAAGATCCTTAAGCACCTCAAAATCACCTGCATGCGAAACAGATTTTGTCCGGCCCATATCTTCTAAACTATATATGGTAATCCTTTGAAATTTACAACGTTCGTT
This sequence comes from Hermodice carunculata, assembly GCA_964020975.1. Taxonomy (NCBI): domain Eukaryota; kingdom Metazoa; phylum Annelida; class Polychaeta; order Eunicida; family Amphinomidae; genus Hermodice; species Hermodice carunculata. The sequence continues at coordinate 79,340,083 of OZ026617.1, forward strand.
GATACTATGCAGTAGGTGTGCATAGGCACTGTTTTGTTCGCCTCATTGCTTTAATTCATTTATAAATTAATTAACCAAAGTTCATTAGGCAACCTCCAGATCAGAAACGATTTTGTCCGGGCCACAGCTTGGAAACTATTAAAGCTAGCCATTTAAAAGAAATCAGGGTTGGTAGATTTTCGGTAGGAAGTGTGTATGGGATAAAATTTATTCAGCTGATTACTTTTATGAAAAATAATAACTAATCAAATAATACAATCTCCTTCGTCCGAAACAGGTTTTTTCGGACCATATCATCTAAACTATAAATGGGAGCTCTTTGAAATTTATAGAGTTGGTAGATCATAGGTAGTAGGTGCGCATAGACACTATTTTGTGGGCGTAATTGCTTACAGTAATTAACTAATTAGAGACGATTTTGCCCTGGCCATATCTACTGAACTATAAATGGTAGCCCTGTCAATTTTTCAGGGTTTGGTAGTTCTGAGGAAGGAATAAGCATAGGATCAACTTTATTTTATTTACTTTCTTCTATACTATAATATACAAATGTAGATCATGTGTATTTATCGCCAGAATTATTGTAGGCGATGTGTATGGCCAGCGTATATAGCAACTTGTACTGAATGGAATTTGTCATCATTGTAATCTTTACATTTTCTTTCTTCGACAGGAATTTTATAGCATTGCCTTCGTCTGTCCGTTTCTGTTTGAGAAAATAAGCATTTTTTTTGAAACGCGATACATTCTTCTTAATCTTATTATCAAAATTGTACAAAGATAGTTTTCCACATTGACGTTTGCCTTAATGTTTTGCACACGTTCTCAATTTTTATCGTTTTCTGCCTTATTTGAAATATCCTTTTCCATCGACTTATAAATTATTTTGGATTTGTTTTTCTTAAATATCAGAAAAAAAATCAAATTTCTTTTAATTGATATTTTCCCACAAATTTTTAAAACCCACATGGTGAAAAACAGTTTTAAAAGATGATGCCCATTGAAATTTATTGGTACTAATATGTTCGACATTGCGCAAAAACAATAGTAAAATAGAAACTTAGGATTAAGATAAAACATTTTTGACCGGTTTTAGCGTGAACATTTGTATGGTTAGTGGTATTCTCCGTACACAGTTACAATGGCTTTATATGAAGCTTACTCGGGAAAACATGGGCAGTAATTGAAGTAACTTAAACATTTTTTTTTTTAAAGAGGAGATGTGAAATATGCCGTAATTCCATAGTACCATGATGATTTATTAACTGCCATTTTATATGGACCGCATGCTTCACAGGGACAGAGTGGGGTAATGAAAGAGAAAAACAAATGTTTGGACATTTACTTTTACAGTAGCAAATGTACTTTTTAGTCGACCAAAAATACCTCCTTGTTTCACCTGCCACATTTTTTTACATTTGTAAATGCGCCTCTGGTACGTACTGCTATGCCCAGATGAGAATATTTATTTACGACGTCAAGTATGTCCTCCCTCACTGAGAACATGTTTCATCAAAGTATTTTACAACATTTGTTAAAGATCCCGATTTCTATTTTTGATATGTTGATATTGCGCTTTCACTCCTTGCAAGACCCAGGGAATTGGCTGGCATTATTTTTTTCAACCCAGTTTTGGTTTGTGAGAAAAGCATTAAGTCGTCGACGTGCAGCAAACAATAATTTCTTTTTTTAAGTTTTGACGACAGAGTCACAATTGTCATAAAAAAATTCCGGAAGATCATCTTTTATACACAAAATAAAACGCATCCTGCTGAGAAAGTAGCTTTGTGTGAAACCTTTATTGAAATTAATTTGATCGGAAACCATCTGAAAATTACTGGCTGCATTGGTTCTCTGTCTGAAACCTTTATTGAGATTAATTTGATCGTGAAACCATCTGAAAATTACTGGCTGCATTGGCTCTCTGTTATACGCGTAATTTATGATTTTATATGTATATCCAACTATGTTATAATTTAGTATTTTGTACAATACGCCGTCGTAGCAAACTGTACCGAATGCTGGTAGAAAAACGCATATACGTATGTACCACTCCTGCATTACTTTGCATATTTGTCAAGGAGAGTTTATAATACCAATATGCCATCACTGATCCTGGACCCGTTTGGGGTACCCATTTTATAATCAGTTTTTGAATATCTGTGGCCCTGTTCTCAAAGAATTTGATCAAATCTTGTATTTTTGTGAATACAGCCACTAGTCTCTAAATACTTATTTGAGTTTGTGTTCGAAATACAGCAGAACATTTTGACAATTCCTCTGTGATATGCCTCCGTATCCGTTTCGATTAAGTGTGGAACCCAGTTTATGTATTGAGGTAAGATAACTCAGTTTCCATTCTTTTGGATATTACCCATCTGTTTAAACGTTGTTGAAAACAGTTATCCATTAAACTGGCGATGGAATCATGTTAACGAAAGTTACACATTGATGACAACAAGGACGCCGACGATAATGATGATGATGACGACTACGACTACGACTACGACGACGACGACGACGACGACGATGATGATGATGATGATGATGATGATGATGATGATGATGATGATGATGATGATGATGATGTTGATGTTGCAGTACTTTACGAGCGACTCTGGGATCTCTGAGCTATTGTATTTATGAACTTAAGGTCATAATGATATCCGTAAAAGTGAATGTTTCAAAGGACATGGAGTATGATAACGTGCCCAGTGCGGCCCATGGGTTCACATGAACCCGAGAGAGTGAAATATCTCAGACAGAACCACAAAAAGTGGTTTTATTATTTTTATTGACTTTTCGATAGAGGCAACTCCGGTAAAGATGAGGCAGGTTTGACCGGTTCGTTTTGGGAGCAAGCAACTTTCTACCAATAAGTCACCCATATCTTTGCACCGTATTATTGAAACAGTGGCAGACTTTCTCGTTGGCTGCTCTAGCGAAACTCCATGCATAATCCACTTCAGGTTAATTATATAATAGTGATAATGATAATAAAACGCAGCTTGGCCTTAAAGAACAGTTTAAGAAAAAAAACATGACCCATGTTCATAAATTTCAAACCCAACAATGACAGCAACGAGATTCCAGAGTTACCAAAGCATCAATGTTCATCCTTCAATATCAATGTGGAGAAACACATACTCCTGACTCAGACAGTCATCCATAAAAGGCAACTAGTGGTTTTAAATCGGTCCCCTCCACCTTTGAAATATTCTTCATTAACCATAGACTATAGTGTTTCCAAAGTGTAAAGGCTTCAACACTCAAAACCAAAACTTATCACTCTGCCAAAAATAAATATAGACCTGGTAGGCCTATCATTGTTTGGTTTTTCTGCTTACTCGGTCAGCTTAGTTTACAGCAAAATCGTTTTTGTGATATTTATGAATGCACTGATACTCGTAAACAGTACTTCCTTTATTTCAAATTTTACCAATTGTACACGCCTGTCCCTTCTCAATACCGCTAAAAAAAATCTTGGGGAGTGCAGCCAGAAACATCAACTAGACACCCTTGTGGTGGTTCACTAGTTTCATCTTTGCTGCGACACACGGTTGCATTTGGTCATTGCGTAAGGGAGAATAAATGAGGGGCGAACTGAGTTTCATATAACGTACACCAGCAACATACTGTAAATTCATTTAATTTCGTTGCACGGTTGGCGGAGCTGTAACAGGCTCGCCTTTCACCTCTGTGGCCCTTGACTATTCTGTTGAACATTTAGTGGATCGTCACTTTAAAATTTTAGAAAAGTTCAACTTAACTTTCAATGATAAATTCCGTAAATTACCAAGGATTTTTGCAATTCCAAAATTACATAAAAACCCACATAAATTCCGTTTTATCGCTGGGTCAAAGTTCTGTTCTACTAAAGAATGGTCAGTTCTGCCAACTAAAGGAAGTTTAGTTTAATTACTGTAGAAGAATTGAATTAACGTCGGGCGTTAACAGGTTTTGGATAATAAAGAATTCTGTAAGTTTACTTGACAATTTACAAACAACTAGTGTTTCACCTTACAGGCATATAATGTCTTGGGCTTTATCAGCTCTCTTTTCATCAATACCTCATGCAGATTTGAAGCGTAGCATTCAAACATTGCTTTTCAAGTTTTTGAGAAAAATGTATTTCAGAAAATTATAATTGGTCATAAACATGCTGTTTTTGGTGATTTTGCTAAGAACGGTCAACATGCATTTGACTATGATGAGTTTATAAAACTGTTTGAGTGATTGATAGATAGTATTTACATACGTTTTGGTGATAGTGTCTTTAGACAGGTCATAGGAATTCCCATGGGTACAAATTGTGCCCCACTTTTGGCCAATCTCTATTTATTTGATCACGAGTATATTTTTCTGATGAAAATGGCCAAAAGATAAAAATTACCATGCTAGATCATTTAAATTAACTTTCAGATATATAGATGATTTACTGGGTGTCAACAACAAACATTTAAAAGATTATAACACATCAATTTATCCTAGTGATCTGGAACTAAAAGAAACCACTGAGTTGAACATTGCATGCTCATTTTTAGATCTACTCTTATTCAATCATGGTTCTGTATTAAAATAAAAATTATATGAAAAAAAGAGATGATTTCAATTTTGATATAGTGAATTATCCATGTATAAATAGTAATATTCCTATTAATCCTGCTTATGGTGTCTATGTCTTAAGACTAATTGCTTTCGCAAGAAACTGTACTGACTTGAACGATTTTGCCGACAGACATAACTCACTTTTAAGCACAATTATTATACAAGGGTTTTCTAGAGTAAGATTGAAAGGGTTTTCCTTAACTTTAGAGATGAATACAAATATGTTCTACAGAAATGTAATGTTGATTCCTATAAACATATTAATAAGGTATTGTCTCAGTGTCAGTAAAACACATAGAAATATGTTTTGGTTTGGTAATGTTGAGGCTGAAATTTTTTTACTTTAAGTTTGACCAAAGTTCCTATACTAGAACACTAAAATTCGTTACAAATTACAACAAGGATAATTATATAATAAGGAGCATCTAAGTTCTCAGGCATCATGTTGAACGATATAGATCTTCTAATTTCCCATCCTTTTGGATATATTGACAAATTTAAAAGAATACTCACCTAGCTGATGCAAGTCCCATTTTTATAACGAATATTAGGCCTATTGTGTTGTATTTCTAAAGAAAGAAACTTGGAAAAACTAAGCCACGTTTCTCAATAAATATAATGTAAGTATCAAATTTGGTTGTGTTATGTCCACGTGGAAACCTTGTTGTGGTGTTTAAATTCAAATTTTGACATAATTCGCAAGTCTAATGTAAATATAGTAGTCTGACTTAAATTTCTTAATTGTCCTGCCATTGTTTCAATGATGTCTATAAACTATGGTTATGTAACTACCTTTTATAAATGTACCTTAAAATTAAGGGCCAAATTTGTTTTAGGCCTACTCTAAATGAATATGGGTGTTGTTTTAAGGGAGAAGGTTGGGAGCCTGTAAAACTGCTTAAACCCGCTGCCAGTATGTTGGTAACCCGTTCCAAGTCAGGTAGCATATACCCTCATTCATTTAAATTTCATAACTGTTGGTCATGGATCCTTCCGACGATGAACACTAGCATGTCTTACTATTTCGAAAACATACTGGATCTGACAAGGGTGAGCTGTTATTCGGTTTGGTCTCATCACTATCAGTAAAAACGGTTGTCCTCTTCTCTTTTCATGGATTTTCATAGAACTATTATGTATTCTGCTAACATTTTCATCAATCAGGCGTTTACTGCACATATTGCAGTGCAGTAAGTTTTCCAAATGTAGTGGTACTGATAGTTTTTTTATAATTGTCCGATAAGTATAGTTTGGTATTGTGAAAATAATGTCAGGTTGGCCCAAAGTGTTTGATGTGCAGCTGATACATGGTTACTTTTAATATATGGGTAAATATATACATATTTGTCTTTCTCTCTCTCTTTGTATAAATAATTTCCATAAGATAGATCAAAGCCTTGTACGTAGAATGATTTTTACCTGAAACCAAACTGATAATCATACAAAATGTTATGTTATATTTCTACTCTAATCTTAAATGAGAACTGCATAAACACATGGGGAAGCAGAATTGTTTTCAAATGTTGACAGATTCTTATGATAAACTACCTTCCAACCGGGACACACGTTTGACGGTCAACTATTAACCAAGCAATTGATCTGATATTTTTTTAACAACTGAATCCAACAAAAAACTTTCTACGATAAATTTATGTCGACCTGTATGGGATTCGAACCCACTACCTTTCGGCACACACGCTGACCTCTATGCCATCGGGACAACCCCAAATATGTTTCATGTGTACGTCGGATTTTTTTTATCAAATGAAATAAATTTGAAATAGCATGCTAATGTGATATTACATATAAAATAACCATATACTGAATTTCTAAATATGTAAGTGCTTCCTGTATCGCCTGATATTTTCCATCAATGTGTCAAGCTGGTTTTGTTTATTCCCCAAGTGGATACCTGGGGAAGTTACCTGTCATGCCACCTGCAGGGAACAAGCGCCATTACAGGCCCCTTTGTGATGCCTCACATAAATGTTGCAACACAGAAAAACATTATATGCTCCACGTACATATGGCAATAATTTAGCAAAACAATAAGTTCAGCAAAAATTTTAAAAGAGGAAAAACAAAATAGTAACAGATCAATCAATTCATTGCTGTTTAGTTTCAATTCAATTGGTTGTTTATCAATTATAAGTTAATAAACTGATTTAATTGGATGTTATTATTTACGTTAATTGAATTTTCTTAAATTAATTCCATTTCAATTGCATTGAATCGTTATTTAAATTTAGTCATTGAATTAAAAATAAAATATTAAGTTATTAATATTATTAATGCAATTATACGAACTAATTAAAGGAAATGAAATTTATTCCGTAACCATTTTGATCATTCAAATTAAGTAGTCGGTTAATACATCAATGGATTCAATAATTAATCAACTAATAACCGGTCAATTAGTCGATATATTTAATTACTAATTTACTAGTTAATCAACATATGGATATCATTCATTTTTAACACAATCACCGGTTTTTCTGCACGTACAAATGCCAGCAAAATGAAATATTTAATTACCAAACAAACAAACCATTTAATGGAATAACAATATCTTATAATTCATGAAAGATCAATAAAATGAATGAAATTAGTAGTAGACATACGCATAAAGCAACCTGTTATTTTAGAATACAACCTGATACGCCTACATACTAAACAGAGAACCATTTTTGGTCACTACCTGTACTACGGGAATCAGCGACACGGGGCTACCGCGTACCGTCAGTTGTAACTGTACCGCCAGTGAGCCAAAGGATTAAAGATATGTTACCGATGTTTTATGTCTTCTCAACCAAAGACACCATGTAATATCATGTATTGGGAGGCGCAGTAGTCGTTTTATGTGACTTTTTTGTGTGTGTTTTGACAGCTCATTCGGCGGACGGGGGTTGGGGTGGTGGTGGTTATCAGTTTCATACAGTGTAAAGAAGGATAAAATGTATTTTCATACGCGATGGTGACTTGCATAACAAATGTAATAACCCGTGTACGAGTATACAAGAACAATGGCTTAATTGGCCTGTTAATAGCAGCATACACAAATCACGCCCCAGTGGTCTTGGCTGATGTCCTGCAAGGGTGTGGGTATTTTACAAAGAAATACACTAGGAAAACGTACATAAAAACTGCACACAGAAACCAAAGATACACTTTGTGTGAAAACTGTTGAAAAGAAAGTTTTTCAGTCACACTTAGAGCTTTACGCACTTAAATTCTGAAATGCTCAGTCAATGGTGGAATATACATTTTATTCAAACTGATCAAAGTTTGCAGGACTTTCTATTGTTCTTCATGTTCACTCATGAATTTCACGCACATACACTATTTGCGCTTCCCACCAGCACACACATCCACCTGCATGCGTAACGTGCGTGTGTAATCTACAATCTGGGATGCTGCTTAGATGAAAAACGTTCGGGACTTTCCAGTGGAGGGCTGGTCAACATCATCAACACAATGAACCTTACACATAAGCCTGATAAGAGAACTTGTAGACTGGACCAAGGGATGTCGCTGATGAGACAATTACCCACACTGGCCCTGGACTACGGTGCGCACATGATGTTGTTTCACGTAATACACCAGCCCAGAGCATAAGTTTACATCATACGAGCATCAAATTCACGTGCCATCAGGGAGGCCAATTTGCAATTAAAAACTGACATCTCACCGGGAAAGAGTCCCTGGTCCAGGGATCCCTTGTATCTAGATCGTTGTGATGTAACATTCTGCATCAGTAACTCTCATGGTGTGCCAGAGGACATGCACTGAATGGGTACTTTAAATGTAAACAGTCGATCATAATCAGAAAGAAACAACCTAACTACAAATATTCATTGATGGCACCAAACCTAATGCTAGTAAAGAATAGAGAGTGACGATTCCATTTATACCAAAGCTGTCTTTATTACACAGACGGAACATACATATCGTGTACCCTCACACAGAGAAGGCAAATCCAAACAGGATGATAGGAAATCGAAAAATGTTGTCTTTAAGCTAACAAATTTTTATATTGTTCTTAAATTTCCATTATAGCAGAATTACTTTGATGGGATACTCAGCATAGAGAATAACACGCACACGACATACACTACTATCAGCATGGACACGTTGTGTTGGCCCTTTATTGGTTGTTTTCATTGTTGCAGTCACAGCGTTGTTATCATTAGACGGTTATGTGAATAAACTGCAATTTATTTATTCAAAACATTCCACATTCACACCGTTCATCTGCTCTTGGAACGTGAGACATTGTCGTGGTTGATATATAATTATCTCTATTGAAAACACGGTGTAGAAAAAATTGAACTTTTTACATATAATTTTAAAATAATGATTTTATGACTCATCTCGCTTTTATCAAAACTTTTTTCGAGACAAATAATTTATTCAGGTATTTACTCCCAATAGAGTAACAAAACATATATTTCTTTTCATAAATGGAAAAGCTTTAGATTTCACCCTTTACAATGTTCTGTATATTTTGAAGAATTGGTCTATATATTATGTGCATATTTTTTTGAAAAATTATTTTCAGTTTAGTTAAATAAGAATGAATATAAAATGAATGTGATTTATATATAAGGTCCATCTATTGAACCGGTCCTTAATAAATTGCTATCTCAGCGCCCGTTGGGTGTTTACAGTGGTGAAACTGAACTGGCATTTGTGTAACTGGTGAGAGTCTGGGTGAGAAAGAGTGTACATTAATGCAACTTCAGCATGCAAGCAAGACTCAAAGCAAATAACGCTTTTATTTGCACGTGTTTAGTGTGCCCTCGTTCTCTCAATTCCGCTGTATCCGGCAATATGTCCTTTGCCGTTCATCCTGCGCACCCGTGCACCTTAGCCTATAAAGAACCAAGGAAAATACTGCACACAGATTTAATATAGAAAACACAACTAATGACCATATGACAGAATATTACATTCTACACTGATCTTACAAACTCAATGACATATTCAGAGAGGTTTTAAGCCTGATTTATTGAGATGCACTTAGCAGGAAATCTTTAGGACGAGGGTTCTTAATACAAATTTATTTTGATATGATCCATCGGAGGTCAAATTTTAAGTGGCTCTCAAAGGAAGGTTATATTTCGGGGGAAATGTGCAGGTGCTGACACTGACTGTAAGCCAAGGAGAGCTGAAAACTGATGTCATATTATTGTTAATGATAAGGCAAGCAGACGACATTTTGACAACATCAGACGTATGCTGGTAACTTTAAGGAAAAGAGGTTCATGTCGATGTACCGATGCAAGAGCTCTGTGGGTTAAGTGACTCTCAAAGAAAGGTTATAACTGGGGAAGATGTTCAGGTGCTGCCAATGACTGTAAGCCAAGGAGGGCTAAAAACTAATACGATATTTTTCTTAATGATAAGGGAACAAGCAGACGACATTTTGACAACATCATACGTATGCTGGTAACTTTACGGAAAAGGGGGTCATGTTGATGTGTCGATGCAAGAGCTCCCTTGGTTAACTGGAATTTTACAAAATATTAGTCCTCCAGTGCACTAAACCGATAGCTTCTCTTGACAAAATGCGCCCACATTGCGTCGAGTAACGTTATTGACTTCCCGCCAATATCCTCCTGGACAGAAAAAGAAGCATACGATATTTATTACACTGGGCTTTTTCTTGTAATTTCTAAGTCAAGTTTATCTAGCAAAGGAAATCTACCCACCTGCTATTGGACGAACAAACGTCGCGTGCGATGATCTAATTGACACGAACAAACACAAGAATTAAACCGATAGAGTTCCAATTCCAGGATTCCTAAATCAAGGCAATGGAATTTATATACCTGATTTCTTGAACTCATGAAAACGTCCCACGCACACCCATGAGCAAAACAGTTAAGCAGACTGATATCAACCAATTTTATTTACAGGTAGTTCACTGCCATATATGTGTACATCAAATGAGATTCTTTACACCTTTTGGTTTTCACCGATAGTATACTAGTGTCGTTGATTTTGTTATTGTCAAACTTGTGCCATTATAATTACAGGTAGATTCGTCAAGAGCCATCGCCATCAAAACCTGTCAAACACAGTTGAACTGTTTGCAAATTAGTGACGTAAAGAGAGAGGACGCCATGTTTCCTATATCCTTGCCCGGTCGCCATCGGTTAGCGAATAAGCATTTCCCTATTAGAATCCCAGTTAAGTAGTTCCGAGGCCCAGGTCAGCTGGGTCTAGGCACGTTAGCATTCAATGCTATTGAGTTCAGGAACCGAGGCGGACCTTGCAGAGGAAGATAGACCACAGTCGTTAAGATACTCAAGGACACCTGTGTCCTTCTATTGTTGTCCTGAGAGTGTTGTACAGTTCAGTATAAGTCTTGCTTATGACCCTCCCTAAGTTAATTTGTTATACAACAAAGTACCTAATGAATATCATAAACAGAAATGATAAGGCGGACATACCGTCGACCTAGGACAAACCAGGCCGCGAAGCGGCCGTGGCGAGGAGCGTCTTCACTCAAGTGAACTTGTGATCGTTTTGGTTTCTCATTAAATGTGTATGTATGTATGTATGTATGTATGTATGTATGTATGTATGTATGTATGTATGTATGTTTGTATGTATGTATGTATGTATGTGTGTGTGTGCGCGTGTGTGTGTATATGTGTATGTGTGTATACCTGTTGAAATAAATTTGGCTGCCTTTAAAAAAAAAGCAACCAATATTGACATGATAATATGTAGTTTTCAAATAAATTGACTCCCATGGAAATAATAGTCTTAAGCTGTAGAAGGGTTTAAGACGAGAAAATCAAGACATTTTGAAGGAAATGTCGCCCTTCTCCTGCCTCTTGGTGTGAGCGATACTAGAGCCTCTAGTAGAGCGCTATTCATCGGATTTTACCAAATTGTACCGGAGGTAAAATAGGCTGAAACATGAATATTACTATTGGCAAAATAATTATATTCTGCATAATTTTCTATTGCTAGCATTCTTTCTTCAGAAGTTCAATTATGACATTTTGTGTTCACAAATTTAAATTGACCTTTTAATTCAACACAGTCCGTTACGATTCAGTAACATTTGGTGCAATCTGGTGAACTACAGATACGCACGTATATTAATATCAATTACTTTAGCAGGGATTTCCGGTTTATATAATGACGTACGGGAAAACTGTGTATGCACACAACTAGACATGTAGGTGGAAATGGAATGAATTGACAGGTTATTCTAGTTTAACCTTTTAAGATGAATAGGCAAGTGAAGCTGATGCAACAATTGAATACAGTAAAATTAAAGCATAAAAGATGAAAGACTAGACTTGAAAGCATTGGGGGATTCATGTTTTCGATTGTGGTTCTGCTCGTTAAAAAGCACATTCCGTTTTCAGTATTTCGATTCATTTTTACACTATGTCCCCCCCCCCCTCCCATGTACATTTTTCTATGTAGAGTCACCAGCCGCTACTAACTGTCGACGTGCACGGCACGTCGACAAAAACAACCATATAGAAACCATGTAGTCAAGTGTTGGTGGTAAGCGGGCTACCCTTAATGCATTTCATGCGAGTCAATTTGGATACTGTTGTTACTTAAGCAGACCAAACTCAGTGATAAATTTCTTCATTTGCATGATTATAAGCACGGCTTCCAGAGTCTTGCACACCATTTATATGTGGGTTCGGTTGGCCTGCCTGATTTTTTTCTCAAAGACAAAAGACATGGACAGGTGTGAGGCACTCTATGAGTTAAAGTCAACTGATACTTTCTGTTAGTCGCTAAGTGTCATAGAACTATTGCAAATTTAAACGAAAAGGTAGACCCCAAGTCCACATCGGCGATATACTGAATGCAGTTTTAGTTAGTTTCACCATACCTTGAATGAGTGAAAAATACAAATTATTTAATTTTGGTTCCCAAGTAAGCTACGCGACTCTTCAGGAACCAATTGGCATCAAAATATTTTTCTTTATATTTAATACACACTGCTTTACATAGGTTTATATTAATATGACTATACCGGGATCCATTATGTGGCATGCATAAACACGCAATATATATACTTGGCAAATCGATAAGCCTGAGCGCCCCCCCCCCCCCCCGTAAAAAGAGTAGACGTCGCAAAGGCTCGTAATCATTGTGATTTTCTAAATGTTTTGAAAGATTCTACGAATGTCGCCAATATGCAGAAATGTAGTCAACACACAGCAAGGGTATGGTCCTGAGGGACTAGTGCGACCGGTTTCGTTCCTTGTTGAACTCTTCAGGCCTGATGTCAGTTAAACCCCTGATTATGAGTTCCGCTGTGCAACGTGAGATGCAGTGCAGTTCCCACGTGTAGAGTTCATTAATAAACAAAGGACGTTGCCAACGTTGTGGGTAGGGATGAGGCATGACGTCACAAAGCGAACAGTAGGTCTGTTCAAAAGGTCACCTGCACCAAGTTGTCAGGTGTTGCAAGACGAGGTTTAGGAATAGTCATGTCTCGTAGCTGCAGGGGATATTCTCAATACGGTCATAAAAGTGTCATAATGATCCATACTTTATACCTGTACAATCAGTAAGACAGAGTTTAATTAATTGGGATTCGATACCTCTGTATGCTGTGGAGATATCAATTTTTAATTTGTCTTTAATTTTTTTATTTTCTTCTTAATGGATCTTATCTCACGTTGGAGATCGGGTGGGTCTCTTGTCCATGTGTACATTGTATTTAAAGTTAATTCTAAAGGGGGGATGTTTTTGTGCATCCTCTAACTGTGCATTCCAATACCTCTGTGGTGGGAAAACAAACATGTAACAGTCCATGTATATATATATATATATATATATATATATATATATATATATATATATATATATATATATATATATATATATATATATATATATATATATATATATATATATATATAATATAGTCCAAATACCACCTTCGATTTCTGAAAAATCAGAAAGCTGAATAGAATCAGAGCCAAACTCGCCCCCTGACAAGGACATACAGGGACATACGCTCATACACCCATATGATCAATGCAACAGACAAAACTAATGTGCAAGGTATGCAGATAGGGCCGTTGCCTTTCAAATGCTTGTATAGCCTACAATGAGTAATCAACGCCTGTTCTTGGAGAGAAATATTTCCAAACCCAAACTGCTATCTGACTTCTTTTAAATTCATGCTATGAGCTGCCTTTTTTTTTTTTTGGATTGGAGGTCTTTGCGAGCGTTCAATTATATAAAAATAGTTCATTCATCTTTCATAAGCTTTGCACATCATCATTGTATTTTTATTTGTGTCTTTTTGTCCAGACCCACTTCGTAGTAGTCATTACCCTATTCCACAGTCCGAACTATCTACTCTCCATAAGCTAACCTGTCACTGTCTAACCTATATTCATATGGAAGTACTATTGTCCATATTGCGCACGGTTTTCTGTAGAATTTTGACATAGGCTGTATTAGCCCAAAATATATTAAAGGGTCTTCAGCGGGTAACTACTCAGAACCTGTTTCGGAGCCTATTACCCGTACACGTCTCTCTGAGTAGCGGCTCCTTGTTTAAGCTAAATATTCAGCAAAGACAACCCACATTATAATGAATAAATATGAACGTGGCAAATTATGAATTAGCTAAATACGTGAAGTTCTGCTTATAAATGCACAGCTTCATTATGAAAGAAGAATACCTGTTAAACCAAAAAAAATTACTAAATTTGTATAATACAAGTTCAGATAAGAACAGTTTGACTCACCCCTGAAACCAGTGTGTACCTCTTCTAGATGGATAGCTTATCTTAGTCAAGATACCTGCCAGTGTATAACTGAAGTAGAAACAAACTGGGACATTATTTTCAGTCCCAGTGATTGTAATTAAAACGGTTGCAGCTAGACCACCTGTACAAAGCGACGGAAATCTTGACAGGTACTGCAACAATGGACATCCTGCTACAGAAATATAAAACAAACCTCGTGATGACACCTAATCCTCATTTTGAAACTCCCCAAACAATTAAGCTCTATTTTACTGCCAACCTTGAGTCAGTGAATCAGTGATGTGTCAAGTTTGTGACATTTAAGTAAATACTGTTAAATTTGAGTAACTTTTTGATATTGAGTAAATATGTACTTAGGCAGGTCAGAAAAGAATGAAAGTCATTAGCATTTAAGTCGAAAACATGTTATCAAAACATAATTTTTCTTAACTCGATTCTAAGTACAATTAGGCACACTTGTAACAATGAAATAAATAAGACAAATGCAATGCTATAAAAACGATTGCACTTATGACAAGAAAAGTACTGTCGCTCCCTTACTCACCATCTAGCAAAACGAACATTTGCAGACCCAAAAGTCATATTTCGTGCCATATAGTAGAATATTTAGTGCACCGTCATACGTTATCTGCAGTGACTTAAGTTCCATGTATGAAAAGGCCTGCGAAGAGGATCAGAGATATATGAACCGCCAACACGTATTTGTTCAATAAATTCTGGTAGAAGATTTTCTCTCAGTTGATCCTGTTTTTGTATTGTAGTAAGTGCGCCAAGATACCACTTTAATATAACTCGACCTAAAACGACAAACTTGTATGCAAATGGAATGCTATGCAAGCTACAGATATAATAAAGTCGATATAAAAATTGCACTCATCATAGCGGTACAAAAACACGAATGAATTAGTTCTAAATACTGAGAGGCAAAGATCGTCAGCAGGATTGGATAGACTGAATTGTCAAAATAACGGCCCTGATAACGGAACATGCCCACAAATTATCTTACTTATGTAGTTTAGAACAATCGGTCTCCAGAATAGCTCATTACAAAAGAAACTCCGAACCGTATTTTGTGTTTCATGTCCTGTGAGACGGAGAAAAAGGGGAAAAGAGAGAGAGAGAGAGAGAGAGAGAGAGAGAGAGAGAGAGAGAGAGAGAGAGACAGAGAGAGAGAGACAGAGAGAGAGAGAGAGAGAGAGAGAGAGAGAGTCATGCAAAGCCGTCGGTACTGGGATACCCGAAATTGGCCATGCTCAATCACATTTTCGTATTTCATTTTTGAAATCATATACATGTACCTTGACAACTCAACGAAATATAAAAACAATCATTGACATGTTCTATGAGCCATAGTAGTGTCCATTATTTTGTGAAGAATATTCACATTTGTGTAGAGTCTGAAAGTTGACATGTTTGCGAATGAGTTTCAGTTGTATTGAAGAATTAGATCACAAAAGTTGACATTATATTAATACTAGAATCTTTTGATCAATTCCATTCCAGAAATATGTACATTATACATGTCTACTTTAATCTTTCTTTCTATTGGCCATGGTAGGTAGTAGTTACCTAAAACACCTCCTTTGTGTTGTACTTATCCGTGATGGGCACGTGCGGAAATCATCTATTTCCAAAAATTCAATACGCCAACAGTTTGGAGACCGAGTGATGATAAATCTATTCTGATATTGGCACTGGTATTGCCCATTTAGGAATGCCTGTTTGGAATTGGATGCCCAGGTGCTGGTACTGACAGCGACACGACCAACTTAACTGGTTCAAATGAGCGTGAAATAGACACCTAGCGACACAGGTCATTTGCAGGTCTGATTTCCTTGCTGCAAGTGTCACATGGAATAAATCACCATGTCAATGCAGGTCTCTCTCTCTCTCTCTCCCTCTCTCTCTCTCTCTCTCTCTCTCTCTCTCTCTCTCTCTCTCTCTCTCTCTCTCTCTTTTTGTTTTTGGTAAACAGTCCTCTAAGCTGTTCTCTGCCTCTACTGTGGTAATAAATACTATTACAGACCAAGGAGATAGCATGTTCTCTTACCAACCACAATCATTTTATTTATTGTGTTTGTGTCTTTTGTCCAAAACCACGTCCTAGTAGTCATTATCCTATTCCGCAGTCTAAACTCTTTACTCCCCATAAGCTAACCTGTCACTGTCTAACCTTTATACATATGGAAGTACTAGTGTCCATATTGCACATGTTCCTCTGTAAAAATTTGCAATAGGCTGTATTAGCCCAAAATAAATAAAAGGGTCTTCAGCGGGTAACTACTCAGAAGCTATTTCGGAGCCTTTTACCCGGCCATGTCTCTGAGTAGCGGCTCCTTGTTTAAGCTAAATATTCAGCAAAAAAAACCTCCACATAATAATGAATAAATATGAACGTGGCAAATGATGAATTAGCTTAATGCCTGACGTTTTGCTTATAAATGCAGAGCTTTATTATGAAAGAAGAATACCTGTCAAGCAAACCATAGTTGCTAAATTTGTATGGTACAGGTACAGATGAGAACAATTTGACTTACCCGTGAACCAATATGTAGCCTTTCTAGATGGATAGCTTATCCTAGTTAAACGACCCGCCAGTGTATAACTGAAGTGGAAACAAACTGGGGCATTATATTCAGTCCCAGTGAATGTAAAAAAACCAGATGCAGCTAGACCACCTGTACAAACTAAGGGAAATCCTAACAAGGAATGCAACAAAACGAACTCCATGATGACACCTACTCCTCACTTAGAAAGTCAACAAGCAATTAAGCTCTTTTTTCACTACCAACCTTGAGTCAATGTCTCAACGTAGTGTGTCAGGTTTCGTGATATTTGAGAAAATACTGTCAATTTTGAGTATATCTTTTAATGTTGAGTAAATGTGCATTTATGCATGTCAGAAAAAAAAATGAAAGTCATAAGCATTTATGCCGAAAACATGTTATCAAAACAATTCTTCTTAACACGATTTTAAGGTGGCGATCTAGTGAACGTATATCAACGGACATTGCTCACCATTTCTCGGGATTGTGAAAAATAGGCAACAGTAAACCATATAAAAGTATACCTTTTCTAAAAGCTGAATGTCTAGCGCAAACGAAGATACCACCTTTATTAAAATCTATCCAACAGCATTTATTTTATGAAGCCACAAAGTCGGACAATCGTTTGTGCCAACCCAAAGCCACTCCAGCGAAATTGGAAGGTCAACAGATTATCTGGTGACTACTTCCGTCCGCTTTACCGCTAGCGTAGATTCTTGGCCATCAAAACGTGTTTTGTATTGTCGATAACGCAAACGAGCCCTGTTTTAGGTCACGAAAGATATTTATAGTTGTGCCATGTACATGTACTTTGGGTGAAAGCTCTGCGAATGACGGTGAAACTACAAAACTATTCCCGTTATCAACAAACAAAAACACGTTTTTAGAGAAAATAAATAACTTATCATACATGCCAAGTCTGAACAGAATCGAGCCAGTGGATTTTTCCCCAATTTCGCTGGAAGTGGCCGTTCCTTCGTAAAAGTGAACCCCAGAAAACAGGCTATATCTCTCGGTCTGATGATCTTTGACCTTCGTCGGTCAATGCCGCCAAAATTATTCAAGACAGGTTCTATTTTTGAACTTCCGCGATAAGTACGACCTCCTTAGTTGTCTATCAATGTTCAAAACATGTAAAATATAATGATTTATAGCTTAAAATCACATATTCATAAGGAGGTACGTCTACTGTCCTTTTAAATACCCTCGTGGAAATTTAGCGCCATATGACGTTTTCGCGGAAGTAGGCGGAGTTACCCAGCGAGCATGCGTACTAGAACTTGAGAGAGCTGATTATGCAAATGTGCCAAAGATAAGTGCTGCCGCAACAGCCATGAAAGTTGACGACAGCGAGGGATGAAGTGTACAGTACAACTAGGGTCGAATGAATCACACTATTCATGAAAACACAAAGCGATGAATAAGAATCTGTTTTAAATTACCCCGACATGTCTTATTGTTCTGCGATTTTTACAGGTTGTTTTGCTTGTTTACAACAAGTTCCAGCCAAACAGGCTTCATTCAGGCTGGCGGACGGGTTTTTCCTATCACACAGTTTTGAAACGCTAACCAAGAAACTAATAAACCGAACTTCAATGTTGACGAACGGTGCATATAGCCCAATGAAACCCGAAAATGGTGAAATGAATTGTAGTCATAAAATAAAAAGATTGGATCACGGCCCCATCTCATAGCATTTTATGTATACATCCTCAACTTCTTCCCGTAACTCGCCAAAATGCCACCGCGAAGAACAGGCTACTGCAGCCGAGAGGACGGGGACCGAGCAGGGGCAGGGGCAGAGGCTCTGGTCACACTTGATTCACTGTCCAAGGAAATATCCAGTGCACGCATACATTTTTCAGTTAACTTTTATTTTTTTTATGCGTTGCTGATAAATGAGTTTTCCCGTCGTCGTCATCGAGACTGTCCGATTCAGATTCGGTGCCGGTGGATGTGGATGGTACAACCGCTGAAACTAAAAGCTGGGGGCCTGGGCTCTTCAGGCCACGTTTGGTATTATGAGCTCTTGTCACTATCGGCAAGTTTTGTCCTGATATCCGTGTCCATTCGTACAATATTTTGTTTGCTTTTGCGACCCTTTTTCCTTTTTCTTTTGATGGGTACGGAGGAACCGCTTTGAAGTTGTGTTGGAGTCAGACCGTGACCCCCTGACCTCGCTAGATATGTATCAGTGTGGACGCATCACAGGTCACGTGACCCAACAAACCGGCACGTTCAGTGGCAGCTTTGTTTACACTCCAGTTTGGTAAGACCGCGTCAGGAAACACAACGATTTTAATGTCAATGAAAAAAGCATTTAGCAACGAAACAATACGGAACTTAAAGTAAACTTGTTAACAGACCAGAAAATGTAAAAAGTGAAACATCGTTGATTTTTATGTTGTTCACTAGATCGCTACCTTAAGTACAATTAGGCAATCATGTAACTGTAGTAGGCCACTGCTTGCTACCGGTAGCCCGAAGGGATTTCACCTGACAGAAAACATTTAAACCTAGAATGTCTGAAAATGAATATTACAACAGAATGATGACAAAAGATAAAGTTATGCAGTAAAACAGACAAGTCTAAAAACTATAAAATTGTTGTAGCCAAACTTTCTAATAATCTTTGGATATTAACAAGAAAACTTATAGGGCAAGTCAGAAAAGAATGAAAGTCATTTGTATTTAAGTCAACAGAATGTAATGAAAATATAATATTTCTTAACCAGATATCAAATACAATTTGGCATGCTTGTAACTGCCGTAGGCCGCTACTTGCTACCGATAGCCCCTTGGGGTTGAACCTAACAGAAAACAAGCTAGCCTTAAATGTCTGAGAAGTGAACATTAAAACAGAATGATGCCAAAAGATAAAATTAAGTAGCAAAACAGGCAACTCTAAAATCTCTAAAATTATTGAAACCAAACTTTCCAACCGTCTCCGGATATTTACAGCAAAATTTTTAGAAATATTTGATCAAAATTACATCTTTGAATCCTCTTGACTCATGTTTATTGTAAATAAATTTGATTCTAGGTGCAAAGTCCTGAAATTTAGAACAAATACGACTAAATCTCAAAATCTGTGACAAAAGCGTATTTTATCCAGTAATTATAGCTGTATCATCCAGAAAAGGTGGAAGATACAGACTGGGTGATTACCCTGTCCATATTACCACAGTGCAAAGGTCAACCCATATCACCACATTGCAAAGGTCACTGAGAACTACTTACCTTCTAAATTCTTGTAGTTGGCGCACGTCAAGCATGTAGTTTTCAAATGACCCAATTACTGGATCCTGCGTTACAGTTATTCATACGCAAAGCTATGCAAAGCCTTGTTTGATGAAATAAATGTTGAAACTGTTTTTAATTGTCCTTTTTTGTATATAGGGATGAAAGTAAAATTACAGCTATAATTACTGGATAAAGTAAAACCATCCGCGTGGAGGAGACTCGTCAGCAGACTGGCCTCGTTCCCGCGGCGGATCACTCCTCGTACAAGCACTCGGAGTGATCCGCCGCGGGAACGAGGCCAGTCTGCTGACTCGTCTCCTCCACTTGGTTGGTTTTACTATTATATCCAACAGTTTCCGAAATATCACTGTCCGGGAAAGGATAATTAGCTCATTCAAAGTTAAACACATCTATATTGTGATAGACTTTAATACAAAACCTGTCATTAGTGACCTGAATATCCAAGTCCAGAGACACACCTCTGAAACCATCTGAATTGTTACCCTCCAAAGGAATATCTTTTGGGTAAAATTCTTTAGCAATTTCACTGAAATTTTGTGCATTTACAAGAGTAATGTCATCAATATATCTTGCGTTGTTTGATAATTTTGTAGCCATTTGAAAGTCCTTTTTCATCAATTTATCCATATATTTAAATTCAAGCCATGTTATATGTAAATCTGACAGTAAAGGGGAGCAGTTGCTGCCAATTGGAATGCCTTTTATTTATTGAAAAACCAATGGCCCGCATTGAACAAAAGTATTGTCCAAAAGAAATTTTATAGCATCTGTCAAAGTTTCAACAGTGTAAGATTTAACGTTACTTTTTGAACATTTATTGTGTGATCAATATGCTTTCTTTGTTTTGGAATTAATATTTATGTATGGTTTGCCATTATGTTTAAACAATTTGCTTATTACTTCTGAAAGTGAACTTTTGACTTCATCTATGGGTAGATTTGTGTACAGAAAAATCAAAACATTTGATATTTTTTGCTTTTACACCTTTGATTTTAGATACAAATTCGGAAGAATTGCTAAAACGCCAAAAACAATTTACGTCACAGTTTCTAGAAATTGCATTACAGTATTTACGATCATGATTCCTAATTGCAGTCAAACACAATGTAACTTCTTTTGATAATTGTTTCATAGTACATTTTGAGGCACCAGCTATGAATCTACATTTAAAAGGGTTTTTATGTAATTTGGGCATCCAGAACAAAAGTGGAAAAGAGGAATCCTCTTCAGAAAGTTTGGTATTAAATTTCCTTTTCATCTCATCTTTATGTGTAGCTATCAAATTATCAATGGATTGATTGTGTAATTTATATGCGTCATTTACTCTTATGTCTGAAATATTGTTTATACCAAGTTCATTTTTCAAAACATCTAGATAATATTTTTGTAGTTGATCCTAAAATTGTTACCTGCCTAACCTATGTTAGTGACTACAAATCTTTCTTGCAGTTTTTTGACTGCTTTTGAAACTTTAGGCTATTTAAGATTAACCGTATTGAAATTCTTAAGGTGGATTTGTAACGATAAATTCTGTTTCTAAAGACTCTTTTCAAGTTTGATAACCACCCTTCAAATTTCTGAAATTCCATTTTTTTCTTTCTTTGCCATTTCATACAGTAGGTATCAAATGCATTACATGTATCCTGAAAAATACTGTCAATGTTCAACTTGGGACATATCCGAAATTTTTTACCTTTTTTCATCATTTCTTTTAAACTTGAATTTTGTATTATATCCAAGTTACCTGTAAATACATGTTTGTGGTATGCATCAACAAAATTAGAATATTTACTGTTAGACATGCAGTCACAATTTTGATTCATCAATTGAATGGGTTGAAGCCAGAAATTTCTGGTAATTCATGATACTTTGTCCAATATTGTTGCCATATATATAGGAAATAATGGGAGGGGGGGGGTCTTTTATTTTGCATTCCTTGGGAATATGGCTCGTTTGAATCTCTGGTGAAATGTGGGCATCTTACTCATCAGATCCCAAGTTCTTTTGTTTTGGGCGGAGTCTATTTTTCATGGAGCTTGCCTGGTTCAGAGTATATATGAAATATATACCGGCCCGACAAGTGCCGATGACCTAAGCACCTTAGTGTGGGACTAAAACAATTTTGGTCTCCATGTTGTAATGAAAAAACGCGTAGATGAGCAGGGATTTGATCCCTGCATTATGTGTACGTGAAGCCGATGCGTTGTCCGTCTAACACGTTTCCTGTTGTTTTGATCTTCTCTTTATCGCTGCATGTCTTGATGCCCGACACTTAATGGAGGCAAGAGGTGTGACAGGTCAAGGTCACTACAATGTTCGGGATTTTTTTCTGACCCAAATTAAGTTGCTCTAAAGTTTAAATAGTCTTGATGGTGTATGATATCGGGGTATCGGTACTTCTCCTTGGAGCCAAGTGCATTGTATTTGTGTCTTAATTTTCGTCTAGAACCACTTTCCTGGTATAGACCCATATCTTTTACATGGATTGCGAAGCAGGCCAAGCCTATATAAATCACTCTCCATGGAACAGATCGTAGCGTATACTTCCTACCTACATGTTTGGTGGAGGAAACCGAAGGACTCGGAGAAAACCACCGTGCACAGTCAGAGTGGTAGGAAGTCTTTCCACATGCTTCCCCGGCCGTGAATCGAACCCGGGCCGCAGAGGTGGAAGGCGAGCGTGTTGCAGCTCGGCCAACCGTGCACCCACTTTCCTGGTAGTCGTTACCTAATTTCGTAGTCCGAACTTTCTACACTGCATAAGCGAACCTGTCACTGTCTACCCTATATATATATATATATATATATATATATATATAACAAATGGCTCACAAAACAAAACGTGCGGAAATACCGCCACAATAAGAGTATACATATATATATATATATATATATATATATATTATATATATATATATATATATATATATATATATATATATATATATATATACTCTTATTGTGGCGGTATTTCCAGACGTTTTCTTTTGTCATCACGCAGGCGTGCAAGGCTGCAGGCCAGAGTGGGTTGTCAGTTGCCCACATTTGAAGCGTCCACAAAAAGGATATTCATGTCTCGGTCAATGAAGAAACCGTCTCCGATTGATGTTCACGTAGATAGAATCCCCGCAGAACTATATTTTACATACATTCTACAGAAAAAAGTGACAGCGGTTCTTCCACACACACACACACACACACACACACACACACACACACACACACACACACACACATATATATAATTGTGTAAAAGTTTCATACTTCATGAGTTACTGAAACGAATTGCAGTATCATAACTGGTGACAATTGATCACCACGTAACTATACCTTGGTTAACTAATTATGTAACTATTGCACTTTTTCAATGCCAAATTTAACAGACGCAGAATTTTTTAATACCGATATTTATCTTATGCGTAAAATTGTATATACACATGCGCATATATATATATATATATATATATATATATATATATATATATATATATATATATATATATATATAGATATATAAACTAGGCAAAATTAATAACCCTACACTAAAAGCAATTCTTATATAAAAAAACACACACACATATTTTGAATATATTCAATGTTTCTTTTATATTGTATACACTTTAGAGTAGATCTGTACAGGAAGTTCTGATCAAATGAAGTTACGCTTCATTGCACAGTGTCAATAAGCAGACAAAGTCTGAATCACAAATTCGCAAGAGTACCTGTAGAGCGCTCAAACATGCATATGAACTGAGTGCACAGTCCCATCAGAAGTTATCACAGATGGTGCTTGGTTGCATCAAAAGTTATCCCAGACTGTACATAAAGTTAAGGCATTTTCTGAGTTCAATAGAGCAGAAATTGACTCATCACTGTGTCACATAAAGCACCTTTAAATGTCCATTCAATAGGATGTGTAGCCACCATGGTTGTCAATGCACTGTTGGCAGCATTTTCGCATGCTGTAGACGAGCTTTCTCACAAGTGCCTGAGGTGTACTGTCCCACTCCTCCAGAAGATAACGCCGTAGATCTGCGAAGTGTGAGTTAGGACCCATCTTCTGGTACACATTTCTTTTCATATGGCTCCACAGGTGCTCAATTGAGTTGAGGTCAGGTGAGCATGCTGGCCATTCCATCACCTCAACACTCTCACTATCCAGGTAATCACGAACCACAGCTGAAACATGTGGCCTGGCATTGTCGTGCATCAGCATGAAGTTGTCTCCAATGGCACCCGCATATGGAATAACATGGGATTCCAGGACATCCGTTATGTACCGTCTGCTTGTCATTGTTCCTTCCATGATGACGAGGTCTGTCTTGCCATTAGCAGAGATGCCCGCCCACACCATGATGCTGCCCCCTCCGTATGCAACTGTGGGCTGAACATAACAAGCAGCGTGTCTCTCCCCTCGCCGTCTCCATGCACGAACACGTCCATCACTTCTGTGGAGGGAAAAGCGACAGTCATCAGTGAAGAAAACATTGCCCCATCCTGCATGTGTTGTATGGACATGTTCTCTTGTCCACTGCAACCGAGCTACCTTGTGACATGGGATAAGAAGCGGCTTTTTCACCATGCTCCGGGACCTTAAACCAGCAGCATGCAGTCTGTTACGAACAGTCTGGGTGGACATGCATCTTTGGTGAGGATTGGCTCTCTCCAGCTGGCTCTGAATATCAGGACCTGTGCGGCTCCTCCTCCTCAGTGCTGCATTGACGATGAAACGGTCTTGTTGCCTGGTGGTCAGCTTTGTACTTCCCGGGCGTGTTAAATCTGCAACATCATTTGTGTTTCCGTATTTTCTCAACAACTCATTGATGGATTTGTGGTTCACACCCATTGCCCGTGCGCCAGCTCTGCAACTTTCACCGGATTCAATGCGACCTATGGCTCTTGCCCTGTCCATTGTGGATAGCCTTGGCATGGTGATGTTCACAGTTTGACCAGTGATGGCGAATCCATAACTGACAGAAAAAACCCCATGCCTTTATACCCATGTTCGGCACAGTTTCTGGCCACATTACACAGGTAAGGTGAGAAAAATCAATGGTCAGGAGGGTCCTAACAGGGACAGGAAAGACCACACATGATCCTTTCTGCGAAGTGCACTTTTTGACTTTGTGTCACATTCAGCCCATGTGCAGTCAAGCATGGGCTCCAACTCTACTCATCTTTACACATGATGTAATCAAAGGATTATGCTACACATACATATGCGTATCTTTAAATTACCTAAAAAAGTATGGGTACACCATTAAATTATTTAAGCGGAGGGTTATTAATTTTGCGTAGTTTATATATATAAACTGAAATGGCATGCGCGCTTAATTCGGTTTTAAAGAAACGTGTAAACAGCTGGTGTCTTATTTGTAAGAAATACTTACGAACTTGTTTCCCACATTGGTTGTAACTGGTGATTTCCTTTGTAAATGTACAGAGCCCTGCTTCGGCATTTCTGTGCTTGCCTCCTAGATTGTATTTTGTGATAAAAGCACAAGCTGCCTCGTGTTTTGCTGAATACATTTCGTGATTTTTGACCTATAACTCGTTATGATAAAGCGCACAGTTTTTTTAATGTTTTGCATTGATACTACATGTATAATTTAAAACAGTCCGAAATGATGGAACCTCGGTTAATCTATCCTCGGTTGTAAACTCCATCATGATATATAACGGCTCTAAATATAACGGTGGGATCATTTCAAGTAACAAGATTATTGTAAAACTTTCAAAATGTAACTTGCTAATCAATATAAACTCCCTCCCCAGGATATAACGTTTATCCTTTTCTGACTTTGTCCACCGGACAGAGGTCCACCTGAATAGGTGTCAAGTGAAGACAAAAACTATAGAAACGATATTGAAGTTACTCAAAGTAAGTTCCACTAGCAGGCCTAACGGAAAGCTCATGTGTAGAACGCGTTTGGAAAGTCCCCTGGAAGTGGGCTCTCGTTGACTATTCATTTGTTGTCCTACAACTAATATTTTCTTTATTCGTGACAGTAACCCGACTTCTGTCTGGTTTGTAAAAGCGGAAAAGAGAGAAAAAAAGAGAAACACCCATTTCCCTTTGGTCATGTTCCCACAGTCGTTGAAGGCTTATTCTCTTGTGTCCTCTATGGTGGTTTCCCATCTAGACTAAAATTTTTTAACAAAAACTTCTGCTTTGAGAGAAATTATTCCACTGTCAATAAGTACGTCATCGTTCTTTATGAATTGGTACATGACTGTACCATCTGCACAATATGGTATTCTGCCAGCCTTACAATACAAATCACTGTTGTGTAACATGACACCACACTGCAGCACACAATATAATACAATGCTAAAGGTAACACATTCCCCAGGAGCAGGCCTGAGACGAAACAAACACGTGAACGACTAAAATTGTTTTTACGTTTATCTACATTGAAAAACAAGCAATGTAATTGTCATCAATGAAAACCATCTCTAATATAAATGTTATTTGTTAAACTTTCGTGACGAAACTATAAATTCTTCGGCTTCTGATTTTTTTTGTTTATGAAGTACGGTGTTATCTCACAAACTTCATGTTGTATTATTTTGTAAGTTTGTAATTTATATGTTTAAAATCAAGGAACAAAAAGCTTCAGCAAAGTAATTATTAATGTTTTCTGTCTTGGTAGTATTTTTTATAGACAATTCACAACATAATAAAATTTATTTTCAACCTCCAAACATATCAAAGATCTGTCATTTTTTGCAACTTTAAGGGGACTTTTATACCTACATTTTAATATGCGAGCACTGTTTCGTAGTCGAGTTGAAGTTCTGCTTTTCTGTATATTATTTAGTGCTACAAATATTTTTTTCCATATTGAAATCTCATATAAATTTTAATATGTAATTAACGTTTATCTGGTACATTTTGGCGGAAAAAATTCTGCCACTGGAAATATCCCTGTTAGATAGCCTGCATCAATTTAGGAGAAAATCGCCAAATTTATCACCGCCGTTATATTTTTCCAAGTTCCTTCACAATCATTTGATATTTGAGTGTTTCTTTTCGTACTTAGCATCTTTCAATAATTTGATGACAACATCTGGCCACACTTCACGATCGTTTTGACTGTTGTAATTAATGTATCAACGTTTGAGCCTTACACGTTAATATTTAGATACTCATTTTTGCTGTGTGTATGTAGGTAATCTAAGTAGCATTGTAAACACTTTTCAGGTTCCAAAATAGTTGCCAGGTCCTTTGAATAAACTAAACAGTTTAGTTTTTGTCGTGTGACATAACGAGATGTTTACAATGTTCGGTAATTTATTTATAGATACGTTGCATGGGGTAAGGCTTAGGGCATATTACGTCATTGTTTGAATAGATTTTCTCGGACAATCCTGAATTAAATTTCACATGTATAAACGACTTATTACATTTGTCTCTCAAATCTATTAATAAGTCCCTCTAGTTCATACTTTCAAGCATTTGCAAAATAACCCTTTATGTCACATTGTGTCAAATGCTTTGTGCAAATCAACAAAAGAAACATCAAGAAAATTCTGCTCACCAGTATGGTTCATAAATTGATTTACTGGGAATCGAATTGCTTATACATGATCTTTCGCGTGTGAGTGTTCCAATAATCCAATTTGAAATTTACCAATGACATTGTCAAAAGAATTTCAATCGTGGAAAGCCTTACTCTAAAGGCATCATAAAAAATTAAGGAAGGTACGGCTAACCTACGGCTAATACTGCGACGAATTGAAATGTTCTTGTATGGAATAAAAATTTTAATGACTTTTTGTTTTTTTGGACACATGGACTGAACGGTAGCTTGAGGGGGGGGGGGGGGGCGGGGGTCGTTCCATAAAACATACCGTTATGGGGTCGCCATGAATAATTCGACTGTTGTATAGATCTTGTTGTATTTTTTTTTTATTCTCCCCCCCCCATCTTTGAATGGAATGTTAAAGCAAAGCATTCTGTCAGGCATTTTCCATTTTACTTTTCAGTATATCTTGCAAGACACCCTTATTCTTATTAAAATTACTACTACTACTACTACTACTACTACTACTACTACTAAAACTACTATTACTACTGTCAAAATAAATAGTAATGATTTTAATACATTTTGTCTCACGTTTATTATAATTTGAGTAACTATTTGCTGTATATTTTGTCGCGGACATTGCGCAGTTTTTGAAATTGATGCAGTATCATATTTTGCTGTAGTACACTCCTGTTGTTCATGTTATCGATTCCTGTCGGATAACCTATATTAAGGGTAGCCAAACCTATCAAAAAGTGAGCAAATATCATATCAAGGTTTGGAAGACTCGTGATTTTAATTGGTGAGAAAGGAGGGTCGTTCTTCTTTAAAAAAAGGGGGAAAATTAGCTAATTTATACCCCGCGAATTGCAGAAATGCTCCCCACACTATACCAACATTCAAGCCGTACACCGAATATCTACAGAATGAAATATTTCAAATGCTACGGGCAGCCAGTGGATTTATTAAAAAGGCACTGTCATCAAGGGGCGCGACGTGACTAATTTATTTCTATAGATTAAATGATGGATAACTCCACTTGCGCTGTACAGACAATAAGAAGGATAACTGCACAGGCTTCAAAGGCGGAGTAAACACCTTATCGTTTCACTACAATGTCTTACGTGCATTTTCTACAGAACATATTTCGCAAATTACTACAAATGGGACATTTAGTCATACATATTATCCTGTTAAAACAGAGAAACTAAATAAGGTAGGAAAAAATCAAGTTGCATGTCCTTGTGGAATGCAAACGGATAATTATGAGATGGATTAATGTACACCGCCAGTAACCCGACTTTGTATGATACGTTCCCGTGCACGCCATACAACAACAACCAGAGTATCCATGGTTCGTCAGCTTCCACTTTAAAAACGACCAGCATATATAATTGTCGTCTACTTTCTCTTTAAAAGTGACCAGCATATTCAATCGTCGTCTTTTTCCTCTTTTCCTGCTGTTATTGCTGTGCTTTCATGGAACAGTTTGAGCAAATGTGTTAGCAGAATCTATCAAGATGACTCCACGATGTGGAGCTTTACTTACTGTGGTCCGGGCGCTTGACACTCTGAAAAACTCTTGATTCAGGTTTTAATATGGCTTCCATATCTTAATAATGAAGGGATAAGTCGAAATGAGAACAGCATTTGTAACCCACGAGCAATAAAACTGTGATTTGCTTTTTTTTTCTTTTCTCTTTTCTCTCCATATAGAGTCTAACTTATCACCCAAGATTTTAGATTATATGATCCATGGTGCATAGGGTTCATTATATATTGCATATTGCACCATTGGTGTTCATCGGTAGAGAAAAAGTTACTGCCAGGGGTAGGTAATTGTTGTAAATCAAAGAAATCACACAAGTGCGTTTCCTCCCAAAACAAAGAATCTTTTAATAGAAATCTGATTGCAACTTAACAGTTGAAGAACATGATCTTATCCTCTTTGTCCATAAATGGAAAATATAAGAGGACCCTTTTCATATTCGAGACGCATCTTATCTTCAATGGCAGACATTTTTCAAAATACCGTGGCAAGAAGAAAAATCATTATAATTCTTTCAGAAAAAAATGAAATGCTGTCAAAAAGACCCAGTTTGCTCAACGTTTTTAAAATAATTGAATCTGGATTTAGATAACAAGCAGTTATACCTCACCAAAGAGAGCAAAAAATAGCACAAGTATTGAGAAAGGCTTTTATAAGAGAAAGGCAGTTCCAGTGGAAAAGGCTGTCTGAATTTTGAAGATGACACAACTGACTTCTTTAATACAGAATCTTTTTATTTCATGCCAAAATCCTCCAAACAATTCAATAAACATCACAAGGTAAGAATCATTTTGCCCTGTACTCACAAGTCTCCATAATGTGGCAGGTTATGGATTTGAAGTACAGTCAAACTCGGATACCCGGTTTTTTCTTATCAGGTTTAGGCGTGACTTGGAAATGGGTATTCACATATAACACGAAATAAATAAGCTGTTACACCCGCGGTTTAGTGTTCTTCCTTTACCACAGCTGCGTCCATCCTTAAACCGCTGATGAGGCCAGTTTGATAATAGATACACACCGACCGAACCAAAATGGTAATGTCTGTCTCTCTTTCTTCTTCTTCTATTTTGCATTACACTTTTCTTGACTATGATGCTGATTGTAAATTATCTGAATGTACACGAGGAGGGGGCTTCATAGTAGCCAGCAGGCTATTGCACTTGATATTTTATGACAAAATAAAGTATATTACGACTAGTAATAGTAGTTTAGTCTCAGCTCATTATCCGTTAGTAATGGTATGATTGACTGAATGTTCAGTGTTCATTTCATTCCTGTTAATTCACTCAACGAAAACTGTGAAAGAAATGGATCTCATTTTGATTCAGGCGAACGTATTTGAGTGTGTTATGCATGATGTGAAAATAAGATGCCGCATTTTGGTCATAGCGTTCCATTTCAGGGGCAGCGCACACGTAAATGTTCTGGCACTCAGGGTATGATAATCTTGCGTACCTACCAGCCCGTCACACGAAGATCACCATTAGCCCGTCACTTGGAAAACACATAAATTATAATCATTGTTCCCAAAAGTACAATTGCTTTTCAGACACGAAGGGAAACATATTGTAAGTACAGGAAGAAAATGATAAATGTATGGGACGTGCAATCTATGTTGTAAACTGTTGCCCTTTTAGACATTTCACAATACAGACCTTGGAATAGTATAAGCCTGTAGGACTGAAACTATTGCTCGGTTACCGTCTTCTAAATTGGAAATATATATATATATATATATATATATATATATATATATATATATATATATATATATATATATATATATATATATATAATGGCCTGAAATCACATATATATTTGCGATATGTCTGATTCTAGCAATAATTGATTTTCAGTATTCCGATGTAAATCATGACCTCGTAACACTGTACGGCTAAATGCAAAAATATAGATGTAGCAAACGGGAAGCATAATAGAGAGGATAGGGAAGAAAAAATTAGCAGATAGAGCAGATTGGTGATGAAACATGTGTATGAACTAAAAAATTAGAAAATATATCTGCTAGTTTCAGCAACATAATTTTGAACTCCCCCGACAGTTTGCATTTGTGATGCAACAGGTAATTTTTTACCACCAGAAAGAGAATCGTTGACAAACCTTTTACTCACCACATCGATGATGAACTTAGCGTGACCTCTCGGAGCTAATGTAGATATAGTAGAATCTAAAATTCCTCCTTAGGTTGCAATAATGTTGACCTTATGAAGGTCATAGGCAAGCCTAGGGAACCCCAATCGCATCTGAGTATGACATGCTGGGGAAGCGATAAAAAAGGAATAAAAGTCAGGGACATTATATATATCAAGTAAGGTGGCTTTCGGCTTAGAGTTGAGGATTTGATAAGAAATGAATTTTCTGAAGTCGGAGAGCATATTGTTTCATAGCCGGATGGTATCTGGAAGAAATAATGATGATGCATTGGGTATGAAGGGCGTGAAGAGCAAGAATGACGTAAAGCACGACCTGGGAAGGAGGGAGGTTAGATGGTTGAAAGGTAAGTGGCAGTTGATTAATTCATATTTTTTCTGGAAAAGGACAAACTTGAATTATTGCGTCTGTTATCGAACTGACTGTTGGCCACCGAGTACCTGGAGTAGTTTAATAGAAGTATGAATTACGGCACCAGTACTTAGTTTAGCTGCCTCGAATTGTAGGGATCCCAAACGATTAGACAGACCTTCATCACAACTGTAAATCAGTTCTTTTTGACTATGAAAAAAGTGCTTAGGTATTAAATGAGATTTTCTGCTGTGTTGCTATACGGCAAATGTTCGCGACGATGTCACAATGTGTTATAACATTATGCTACATAAGGAAACGTACGTAATGTATTATCTATTAGAGTTGTATGGTAGAACATTACTAAAGAGATCTCTGCGAAACGGACACGTGAATTGAGTACCTGGGTATTTGGCAAAAGTCGACTGGGGTACTCTCGTACCACATTTTCCTCCATTGCATATCTGAAGTAGGGTTCCCATAATAGCATCGCTTCTGGTGCTGTAACATGCTTCATGGTAAAACCCGTCTGGTAAACAATGCAATGCAATTTTAGGATGGCGTTGTCCAAGCTTTTTGGACATCAGCTGTGTTCAGAAGGGATTGCTTTGGTTTTTTAAGATCATAACGATAACCAACCTTATTGAACTCAAGTTCATGGCATGGACTGGATGCCTTGGGTTGAAAGAGAATTAAGTTGATGGTGCTTATCTGACGCTCAATGTGACTTATGGAAGCGTAATGATGAAGATTTGCTCGAATTTGTATTCCTTTGTCCAGTTCTTACCTGATTAGGTTAAAATTGTATACTCGATTAGAGACTACATTTAGTTTCCTGTGGCAACAAAATGTACAGCTTAGATTTTGCAGTACATCAGTGTAAGTTATACCCTTCTGCTTTTATATTTGGCTAAATGTATTGTTCTTAGAAATATTACTTGCCTCCAAAGCAGACCAAGTTCCATGTTATAGCTACAACCGTTGGTAGGCGCTTGTTTGATAAGAATTTTTTTATAGTCAGCGAATTAAAAACTATACTCTGACCCTCCCCCTAGACTAAGGTACCAATCAGGAAGTTGATCATGATCACTTTGGCCAGTAAAATCCTCTGGACCCCCAGCGTACTGCAGCCAGTTACCATGGTAACCATACTCGACCAGAGTCCCTTTTCAAAAGCTGAAACAGTGACTCTGTCTATCAAGGGCAGACCCCGGTGGAGTAGACTTAACACGGAGCTTGGATCTGCCTCGAAGGCAAAGTAATTACTCAAAATGGTATTTCCAGCTGTATATTCTCAAACTCCTTTTTATATTGTGGTTATCTGGAGTTACTGACAATCCCTCGAAAGTGTTGGCTTGATTTCAAGAGGCAAGGTGGGTAAGATTATATCACGAATATATGTAGGTCCCAAACTGGTCCTATTTACCTGGAGCCGGTCATGTGTCTGTGAATTTGATCGTATGATTTGAGCAGAATGTGCGTGTAACCGCCGCTCTGCAGTAATAAAGATATGATTTAAACCTACCTATTATTGATTATCTCTATTCCTGGGGCATGAGCCTAGTACTCACCAGCCAAAGGGCTTTTTTACAATTTTTAACCATGCACACTTTATTCATCACCGTTTTGGCGCTCCAGCATTTAATTGTTTTACACTTGGGACTTTTCTTTTATGGGCATTTCTGATGATTTATTTATGATATGCTAATTGTTCCACAAGAAATTAGTAAAAATTTATGTGTGTTCAGTGTCTATTATGTGCGGCAATGGGACAATCGTTGAAAAGATGCATACTTTAGTCGTTTACAGCAAACGTTTCCTATTGAACTACCTTTGTCTGGCACTTTTTCTGACACTGAGTATACACAGTATATCAGAAACACTTATGTTTATGTAGATGTGAAGTTCGGGCTACCTTCTTGTCGGGAACAATAAACAGTAAGCAAAATATGGCACAGTGATCTAGCCTTCATAGCCTTTAGGGTGAAGCATCATCAATTTTGGTCATATGCAGTAAATAAAATAGTAATGGTTAACTATGTGCTAAGAGAAGTACATGCTACCAATACAATGTACGCTATTGTTACATTGAATCTATATGACATTAAGAAATCTGCAGTTGCCTCTGAGAAGTTGGTAGCCGTTTGAACACTTGAGTCATGCACTAGAGGTTAACTCTTTCTGTGCAAGCTGCAACTTAAGTCAAACTACTGACGACGAGCAGCTCTAAATAATAATGAAGGTGTTAGATTCATGTTTCTTGTAGAAAGACTTTTCATTTAAGTACCGACATACCTGTAGTTACAACCATTTTAACAGTCCAGGTCAACAGCCCAATGTACGCGGAAGTAAAACTGTTTGTTCAGTCCAAAATTTGACGCGCTTATATGCAAGAGCGCCGAGGAACAGAAACGTGACAACATATTCCCAAGTTCCAGTTACCGTTAGTGAGAAAAGTAAATAACGAATCAGCATTTTTATATTTCGACAGTAAGTTGAGAATCTTTCTTCATGAAACAGGTTTCAACGTTTAAATTACCCATAAAGAGTATCATATCCTTTATGTAAAATCCCT
Organism: Hermodice carunculata; assembly: GCA_964020975.1. NCBI lineage: Eukaryota > Metazoa > Annelida > Polychaeta > Eunicida > Amphinomidae > Hermodice > Hermodice carunculata. The sequence continues at coordinate 79,374,450 of OZ026617.1, forward strand.
GGTTGCTTGCTTTGCTGATCCACGATAGTTTTGTGTTAAATCTTAACAGTACAATGATGACAAGTTTCCAACAATAGTTCAGCGTGGTTGAACCTTTTATGGTAACTTGAGTAGACAGTTTATACAAATGTTTTATGTAGTTCTATCAATAGCTATTAGAAGGAATATAATTAATGCCCTGAAATGCCTTTTATTCACAGAGATCCTCTGCATATTAAGAGGTAACCGACCGCACAGACTTATTGATTGATCAGCGGAAATACATGTACCTATCATCTATCCTATATTGTAATCTATCTGTACATGCATTTGTTCTTATTTTGCCCGATATAGCGTGATATAAATTGCATTGTCTCACACTCCTTCGACCGCTATCTGTGTTCTTCCAATTTTTACGGGTTCACCATCTGTACCAACAGGGACTTACATCTTACATTCAATGCCTTTCCGTGTTATCTTGTCACAATTTTCTCAAGCAACCTGCAAGATCACACTGTGTATTTCGGTCTGGTAATTTCCTAATCTGTTAAATGCTTGTGTCTTCCAATTTTTCTTGATACATCCGGCAGCACGCTATGCCTGAATCACGACTTAACTATTTAACCAGCCAAATTTGGGACTGAGTCAACAGCTTTTCTCGGCGCGCATTGGGCGTGATCAATGCGCGCCGAGAACAGCTGTTGACTTGGAGTATTTTCTCTGGAACCATAGACATGCTGGTTCTTGAATGAAAGGTCCTTTTACGAGGAATAAGAATCTGAGATTCTGATGCTAATTCAGACAAGTTTGGCATTAGTTGATCGACCTTATACGTGATTGGCACTGAAAGAGTTAAAACCATTTCATAGGCCCACATGTGAGATTTGTTCCGCTCAACAGTGTTTAGTCACGTCCTATTTGGAGAAAAACAATCCTTTGGGTGGTGTGCCTTTGAGAGTGACCAAACATTTTTTTCGTAAATGTTCCTAGTAACAGACCTTTTGGTACTATTTTCCCGCTTTTCAGGATCAAATTATTATGATTCATAAGACATCCAGACTACGACTGCTTCCATAATTACAAACATAATGTGTTCATGTGCCTGGCCAAAAGCTTCATGCGCGTGTACATGAATTAGAAACGCATCCGAATTGTATGAATGAATGGAAGTACTTTTATAACTACTAACAGCTTAAGCAAACTGTGTGACATTTTTGGTAATAGATCAAGTCCGTTTAACAGTGTTGTAATGCAGGACAAGATGCATTAAATGTATACCTTGATCTCATAAACAGTTTCCCTATTAACGGGCCAGTGCACCACTAGTGTCGTCCGACGACTAATTTCCACAATAATGACAAACAAAATTTGAATGGGAATATACCAATGCGACCAATCAAGACAACATACAGTTCGGACTGCGGAATAGGGTAGCGACTACTAGGAATTGGTTTTGGACAAAAAGACACAAATATAGTACCCCAGGTGAATAGTTGCCCCAGCCCAAGGGATGCTGTTGACTGTCAGTCATAAACTCTTAATTTGTGGCAGAGAGGGCTTAAAGCAACGCATATTTGGAAAAAAGCTATTGCAAGGCAGGGTGGGGGTTCTATTTCGACCCATCATATTTGTAATAAGGTCCTTCGAAAAGATTTAGATGTAAACTGGGCAGCCCCCAGCTGCCTGCTTCTTTACAGTGCCAGTTTGGAAAAAAATTACGTTGGTTCCGAAAAAGTAGGACCACTCCCAGGTAGGTGTAACATTTTGCAATATACCCCTTTTCATATAGACTGCGGGAAGCCGGACAATTGATGATGTGGACCGACTGTCACGAGGCAATACACGTTGGTAATGGATTTTCATTTTCGCTTGCTTGTTTACGTTTGCGTTTTGTTTTGTGTGTGTGTGTGTGTGTGTGTGTGTGTGTGTGTGTGTGTGTGTGTTTTAGAGACAGGGTCAAGTTAGATTTTGCAAAATCACGGCTCTACGGGGCTAAATGCACTATAGGGCCCTAACACACTGGCCAGCCGGCCGGGCGATTTGGGCTTGTACGAGCGTCGTGCGAGTGTTCCAAGTCGCCCCTGCAGGTGTCTGTTCAATGTGTCTCACCGCCAGCCCGACTTCGGAAAATCGCGTCGGCTTTGAAACTCGTACCAACGTTGCACGGATTTTTTTTATATTGTGCGGGTCCAAGCCGACTGTGTTTCAGGTTGTTGTAGTTTAGAAACTAGTATACATGAGATCTTGATCTGACAAGATGCCTTGTGGCCGTGGAAAAGGAAGAGCTCGTTGTGTTCGACCATCAACTGAACCAAAATTAACGGAAGATGTCAATAAAAAGTGTCGCCGGGTCCTGAGATTATGGTTACACCAGAAAGGCAGACACAAATTCGCAAAACGACACCAAAGTCTTTGCATAAATTAAAGCATGACGGAATCACCAAAATATGACATATTTTCTTCTTTGACCAAACTTTTTTCGCCAATATGTACAATATATCATCTACGATTATAATGTTTTGGAAGCATTTTTCTGCTCTTGTAGACTTTATCATTCCACTTAAATGTGCACGTGTTTTTAGAATTATATTTAGCACTATTACCTGCGTAACAGAATCACAAAACCAGCCCTTAAAAATTTCACTTACAACACAGTGCAAAAGTTTAGCCCCCGGTGTACTGTTTTGCAGAATAAAACAGCTATGTATTACAATAGCAATTATTTTTATATTCAAATATCACCATTGTGATAAAAACCAAAATACTTTGTTGTGATCTTGACTTAAATGTAAAACACATCACGTGACGGAATCACAAAATTGACAAATCCACTAGCACAAGGCCCCCAAAAAGGTTCATTCAAACGGTTTTAATTTCCGCCAGAGTGCACTTGCAACCATTTATATGCTGAGCTGCTAACATTGGACAGCTGAACTTAGTTTCAAAACTGCACTTGTCCATTGCTGTTTTATTGTATAGAAGATGTTTAAAGCCTCCTGGAAAATATATTTTCCGAAATTGACCATACAGTTATACCTTGCAAATGGCCAAGAACCAACAAATATATATCAATAAATATTTTGAAGTAACATTATTATACACTCATTTTAACCAAGACTGAAATAAGGACAATGGGCTTGTATTTGTATTGTATTTGAGTCTTTTTGTCCAGAGCCACTTCCTACTAGTCATTACCCTATTCCGCAGTCCGAACTCTTTACTCCCAATTAGCCAACCTGTCACTGTCCAACCTATCTGCATATGGAAGTGCTATTGCCTATATTGCACACGTTCTTCTGTAGAATTTTGACATAGGCTGTATTAGCCCAAATAAATTGAAAGGTCTTCAGCGGGCAACTACTCGGAACATGTTTAGGAGCCTATACCCGTACATGTCTCTCTGAGAGACATGCAAATAGCTTATCCAAGCTAAATATTCAGCAAAGACAACCCACATTATAAATGAATGAATATGAACGTAGCAAATTATGAATAAGCTAAATACTTGAAGTTTTGCTTATAAATGCGGAGCTTCATTATAATGAAGAATACCTGTCAAACCAAACATAATTACTAAATTTGTACAGTACAAGTTAACATATGAACAGTTTGACTTACCCCTGAACCAGTATGTATCCTTTCTAGCTGAATAGCTTATCTTAGATAAACCACCTGCCAGTGTATAACTGAAGTAGAAACAAACTGGGGCATTATAATCAGTCCCAGTGATTGTAAAATAAACAGTTGCAGCTACACCACCTGTACAAATCCTAACAAGTACTGCAACAATGGACATCCTGCACCAGAAATGTAAAACAAATCCCATGATGACACCTACTCCTCACTTAGAAAGTCTCCAAACAATAAATCTCCATTTCGCTGCCAACCCTGAGTCAATGTTTCAACATATGGGTCAGGTTTATGACATTTGGTAAACACGTCAAATTTGAGGGGTTTTTTTCTATTGAGTTAATGTGTACTTAGGCATGTCAAAAAGAATTAAAGTCATTAGCACTAAAGTCCAAAACATGTTACCAAAACATAATTTTTCTTAACCAATTTTTAAGTACAATTAGGCAAGCTTGTAACTTTCGTAGGTAGCTGCTTGCTACCTTTGGCCCCCTGGGGGTTTAACCTAACAGAAAACAAGGTGGCCTAAATGTCTGAAAGGTGAATAGTAAGCAGAATGGTGCCAAAAGATAATATTAAGTAGCAAAATAGTCAAGCCTTAAATCGCTTAAATTATTGAAGCCAAACTTTCTAAAAAAACCTTTGAATATTAACAGCTAATTTTTCAGGCAAGTCAGAAAAGAATGAAAGCAAAGAGAATGCAATCAAAATATTATTTTTCTTAACCAAATATCAACTACAATTAGGCAAGCTTGTAACTGTCGTGGGTTGCTGGTTGCTACCTATCGCCCCTAGGGGTTTAACCTAACAGAAAACAAATCAGCCTAAACTGTCTGAAAGGTGAATATTAAACACAACGATGCCAAAGGATAAAATTAAATAGCAAAACATGCAAGTCTAATATCTCTCAAATTAATGAAGCCAAACTTTCTAACCATCTTTGAATATTGACAGCAAAGTTTGTAGAAATGTGTAATCAAAAGTACACCTTTATATCATGCTCATTGTAATTTTCAGTGTTGGGAATACTGTCAATTGTAGAAAAGTTGAGGCAGTATACGTAGGCCTAAGGGGAGGATTTTTTTTTTATCATCAACTGTTTATTTCTTGCATATCTGCCTTATAATATTTCCTCATTTCATTGTCAAAATGCCAAATGATTAGCGCCTAATGTGAGGATAACATATATTTATTTAAAATTGTTCTTTCGCAGAGTGAATTGATTGAATATGCTAGTTTAATGATAATAAACAACTATTCTTTGGTGATTCCGTCACGCACACTTTGGTGGATTTATGACGCATATTATGCAAGTTCTGGGCACTAGAATGAAAAATTCAATTTCGGGTTTTAAACGTACATTTGTTTCATGAAATAGAGTATAGGTTGTGGCATTATGGTTACCTTCTGCGAATTTATACAACAGGAAAGAAACAAACGATGTGACGGAATCACGCAATGACCTGTGAAACAAAAATACCTGTTTGCATTATGATTTTAAGAAAGACAAACCAATTAATTCTGAAGACGGATTTGAAGATATATAGATTATTGTAATTTGTATTGTAATTATTCAACCATAATCAAAACGGAAACTGCTATATCATTCATATTTACTTTGCAGTATGCAAGCGTGCATCAGGTGTAGTGTATACAAAAACAGTGGGAGCTATGTGATTCCGTCACGCAAAAAAGTGATTCCATCACTTTATAGGCCCATGGCTTAGATATGGCTAAAAAGGTTGACAGATTCTGCAGCAGACTCGAATTTTAGCATTGAGTACGAAATACGAACAAATAACTAGTAAAACTCTTGCAACCAGCTAGAAAACTTGTGTATTTACGTGACGGAATCATCGAATCAAACCAACACCACATGTTCTTCCGTGATAAGTATGAGATAAGGTGATTGCTAAATCAGTACAAGTATTCTGATGCACCATGCCGTACTCTTAGTAATGGTATCAAACTTATCACATAGTCTGTTCTGTCTTTCTTGATAATGATTGTGAATGTTGAATTTCATTCAGGCCTGTTACGGCGGTAAAGCAGAAAAGTACTTCCGGTAGTTTTGCACCTAAATAGACTTGCAGCAAAGTAGGAAATCATCCCTTCATGTTTGTAAAGTGTATGTTTTTTTAAAAAAACTATGGAAATGTAGCCCTTTTTTATGTGGCCGAATAAAAAACATAGAAATGAAAAAATCGCCTTTTTGCCCCCCCCCCCCCCTTGGAATCCGTGTTTGAAGTGTACAACAGTGTTTTCACCTGTGTGGATCCCTGACAAAAACTTACAAAATTATGAGACTGGGGGCACATTCTCTTCTCACATTGGGAAAAACACACCAAGGACAAGAAATCGTTGGTCATTTAACAAAGAGAACCAACTCGTAGCCTTGTGGGGAAGAATAAATCCATCTATAGGCCTAAGATTCGACACACAAGGATTACCGCAATACGGGCCTAGGACTGGACACATTCAAGCGATTATCTATCATATTAGGAATAGATGGGGAGAACGATATTTTTGCGTGTGTTTAAATATAATGAAGCATATTCACTGCATAATTGTCAAATAGACTGCAGGCCTAGGCAATATAATAATTACCACAGGGCAAGTTTTGTCAAGAGGCAGTGTGGGCCTCCTAGCCAATATTAACACTTCATTAAGTTAGGCCTACATATAGTTAAGGAAAACTGGAACCAAATAATGTGACAGGTATCAGAACAATGCTGAAAATCTATATATACTGCATGTAGGCCTAGATCATGTGATAGAGGTTGGTGGTCACGTGAACAAACTCAGCGCCAAAGCAATTGAAAATACGGTAGGTCATATTGAATCCAGTCCGTTTATTTTTTTTTCATAAGATAAACAAGCCCCCCCCCCCCCCCACATACCCAAGGGATCGTGGCTAATCTCAGGTCATCTCAGTGTGTCTGGCTTAAAAGAATTGTATTGTGTAGATATACAGGTGCGACGCAAATACTTGCACGAGTGTGGAAACCCTTGCGGCAATTTAAAAAAAATTAGATCAAATTGAGCGTGTTTGAAAATAGGCGCAGATTTGCCACTTGGCGCGGCGCTGAAACACATTGACCATTAAAGGTCGCACGACGTTCGTACGACGTTCGTGCGAATCCTGAATTGGCCGGTTGAATGTCAGTGTGTTCAATTTCGCTAATCTGTTTCATCGCCGCTACTAGCCCGTGCGTGTTTAACTCGAACGAGTCGACGAAAGCTTGTGCCGGCCGACAATTACTCGGCCGGCCGGGCGGCCGGCGCAAATTGAGTTAGGGCCCATACGTAAAACATGTAAAGTTTTTGTGCATTTTAAGCGGTAGATATGATAAGAAATTCCAGTTTCTAACTCATATTTGCTCGTGTCCTCATTAGAACTCTGAAACACTCAAAAGCATGACTGTTGTTCAAGTTCAAGGCACGCGGACTAAATCATATTAATTGCGACTTTTCCCGGCAAACGAATTGATTTATTCTGGTGAGAGAACAATAACTGGACATCAGTAGCTGTGTGGGATGCCAACTCGTCCTGAAAAATAGTTTAATCCAGAAGAGCAAATGGAGAGCGGTGATTCCGTTGTATGATGACGCTGTCACTTCAAATGTCATATTCATTCTTTCAGGCAATTATACCCACCGCTCTTGTCGAAAATAATGGTGAAGCTGAAGTGACCCACCAGGGTGCTTCCGCAATAAACGACAAGTGCATCTTATTGAGTAGGCATGGTAGAGCACGAATGAACATCGTGCAAATAAACATAAATGAAGAAACCACCATAGTGCAACTTGACGTCGCAAAAGGTACCCCACGATGCCGCTGACATTTTGACGTTTGATGGTCTTGTAGTGGGACGGAATGTTTGACCCCTTGCTGCTCACATAAATGAATAATGTGTACGGAATTTTAGAAGGTACTGTTTGAAATTTCATATTGTTTGCCATTAACATTACTCTTTCTATTCTTGTGCAATCAGTTGATGCTAAATAAATCGTTTGTATGTAAAAATATTGTCATATCATCACGAAAATTGTAAACGTTTCTAACTTCATAAGAATGATTAATTGAAATTACTTTGAAGAATGGGTAATTTTTACTTATAATTTTATGAGAATCATCTATTTTAATTATATTAATAATATAATGAGCATTATTATAGCGCGCAAAGCTCGCTCTTATGGCTACATGTGTAGGCCTACACGTAGGCCTAATTGTTAAAAATACCGAGTTGGCGAAGCCAGCGAGTTGCCGGATAAGGTTTTTGGATTTTCTGCGTAATGGCGGCCGTCATGGATTATCTGGATGAGATCCGATGTCTTGTTTGTTCTCATTGGCCATTGCCTTTTACGCAAGATGACCAATGAGGACAAACAATTCACCATGACTTGTCGGTCAATGTTGGTCTGTACCATACCACAGAATAAGCACAATACCGCACACACTGTCCAGTTAAAATAAATAAATAAATTCAATGAATGGTCGGATCGTTGAATGTTTAAAATCGGGAATAGCCTAATTCAATTCAAAGTCAGATTGTATGACGCAATATGAATGGGCATTAAGTACAGTCCGGCGTTAACCCCCACCCGACAAAAGCTTCGCGCGCTTCTTGGGCTACATCTATTAGTATTATTCATTTGCTATACAATGCGTCATTACAAGGGTCGGCTTTGGCCAAGCCCATACGTGGTGGGTAGGCTGCAGGAACAAAGGGTTTCTGCATCAGTATGCGTGCGTGTGATTAAACACCGGATTTCACCGGATTGCACCGTACCTACGCAACACCCTAACGTGTATTATTGTCAACTGAAACAATTTTGTTCTTCCCATTTTAAAAAGTGAAATTTTTGCTTGGCAACGTCGATGCCTGTTTGAAGTACGAGCCTATGCCTGTTTTGATTATCCTGCACTGGTGCAATGACGGCATTGGTTTCCATCAGATGGCGCCACCTGCCGACAATCAATGCAAGACAATACAATTTCCCTGTGACACAACTGAGACCCATAAAATATGTCCGTCATCACAGAGTTTAACTGACTATAAGCCTTCACAAATGATTTAATGTTCTCTAACTTGGCGACCCCTTCTTTTTAAAAGAAGACTTGTTTTGTCATTTTCAATCCGCCAGAAGAACCAAATGCTGCTGGCTGTACACAGTATACACACAGTGGCCCTTTCAACAACGAAAATTTGAATGCATCGTTTTGATTGGATAAGAGGCAGCCAATTAGAACTTTGTTCGTAACCGACTCGAGCGGAATTGGAATAAAATAAATCCTTCATTCACATATGAAAAGGGAATATGAAATATAAAGCGGGAAAGAATGTATATTACTTGTCTTGAGCAGTAAAAATGTAGCCAGCTTATTTTGTGCATTTGTTACTTCAAGCCAGGCTGCTATTACTTCTCCAATTGACATCGATTATGGTTCATCCCTCCTGTGAGAAAATATCAGCATATCTTCCATATTTAAATGTATATCTATCTTGATTATTTTCAAACATGCTGGTACATGGTGCTGCCCTGAGAGGGAAACTACCGAAGTTATAATTCACCCATTGTCAGAAGATAAGAGGAAATCTACCGCAGTGATTTTTAAAATTACCGTGATTTTGGCCTGGTAGGCATACAAATTATCAGATTAGGTGATCTTCAATAATAATTATATAAACATATTAGGTACTTCTGATTTACCGTTAGGGTTCAAACCAAATAGTTCGACAATACAATGTATCTTTCCCAAACAGAATGCGTACATAATACCAAACGCAGGGCACTGATGCAAAAATGGTTCACGTTAATAACAAAAAGGAAATTGTCAGCCATCACTACAACATTGCTTCGCAATATTTGTACAAATCAGTGTATGTACGTCTTTTGGAACGGTACTCCTTACCGGGCCGTATTCCTGTCAAAATGAAGCTAAGCACATTTGGGCTGCTTGGCCCATCATATTTGTACTTTATATCAACAAGCTCTTCATAAAGCTAAAAGATCTGGCTTAAGCTGCCACATTGGCAGCACATATCTCGGTGCACTGTCATTTGTCGATGACTAAGTATCGTTAGGTTCAACAGTGCATGCGACATAAACTTACTTGAAATGTCTACGTTTGCCACAGAGTGTAATGTCATATTTAATCCTACTAATGCTACAATTTAATTATAAACTGAGTATACATCGAAGCTTCAAATATATTTTAATGGACCCCTCACAGATTGTGTCGAGAAATTTTCCCATTTCGAGACCAACTGGGCCACGCCACAGAAAATTGCGTGTGGAAAAATGTTAAAAAATTTTCTGCTCCGAAGTTATGATTCTTATGAAGCAATTTGCTTATTCCTTGGGACTTGTCAGTATAAATTAATTTGGACTTATGGAACTTCGTACCATGGGAGTCAGTAAAGGGGCCTTTCTGACAAGGAAGTGGAACACTAGATGAGGCACGGTAGGAGGCTGTGAGATTTATTTCGAAATTTCCTGCAAATGCCCACTGCCTCTTAGTGAAGCAAAGCTGTGAGTATGTATTTTTATTGAATCTCAAATTCATCACAGGTTGATCGAATTCTTATAGTGCACAGTATCAACGCTAATAAAGTGCTGGGAACATGTGTCAAATATATGGCAGTCGACCGGCGATAGCGAAAATCGCGTAATTTCATTCGTTACAGGTACAAGTTCTTCATAAAGCAACGTAAAACCACAACAGAAACTACAGTTTCCCATGACCAACAATGATAAATCGACAATAGAACCAATTTAATTAAAGATTTATGTGAGATTTGGGATGAAAAAATAGAATTTACTACCTGAGAATTTAACTTTCTGAGGCCAATGTGTACTCTAAGTAGCAGGAAAAAAGATAAACACCGACACAGACAGAGAGAGAGAGAGAGAGAGAGAGATGAGGAGAGAGAGAGAGAGAGAGGAGAGAAGAGATGAGAGAGAGAGGAGAGAGAGAGAGAGAGAGAGGAGAGAGAGAGAGAGAGAGAGAGAGAGAGAGAGAGAGAGAGAGGAGAGAGAGAGAGAGAGAGAGAGAGAGAGAGAGAGAGAGAAGAGAGGAGAGAGGACATAAATAGTCCTGATTGATATGCTCGTGCATGTATTACATACATATACAGTTCCAGAATTTGTCTGTGACAAAAGGAAATAAAATTCAAAATATAGACCAGGATGGATTTACAATTATTTCATGAGGATATTTTATTGAAATTGCTTTGAAGAATAAGAGATTTGTTTTAAATGAGGATCAGTTTGCTAGAAAACATGTAATTTTGGAGTGTAGTAAACATGTTGAAAAGCTTGTAGCAGGCAAGTGGTTCCTATTTTGATTTCCTGTATTCTTTCTTTGATCAGCCAACGAAGGTCAAGAAAAATTGCCTAACTTAAGGTTGGACATGGTGATTTTGCGCACGGTTTACATAAATTTCTCAGCGATTTAAAACGGACTTAACACACTGTGATGGGCTTCGCTAAGGTCAAAAGGTGAACAGTAGTCATCTTGATGTCGGTCTGTGTTCTTTTCAGTCTGAACCTCCCAAACCACCCACATATATAATATCTTCTGTCTTAATGATTTATTTTTCTTAAACGAAAACCGTTTTGAATGGGAATTGTAGACCGGTCACATCAAGATAACATGTCACAGGATAATTTCCGTGTGTATTCGATCTTGACCAAGGAAAGCTGTTGGATCAATATAACAATGTTAAGGTGACAGGTTATAAGTTGCTGAGATGCAAAATGCTGACTCGTGTCTTTCAGTGCCAAGTTTGGCCTGAGGAAACAGTGTTCCTCAACGCACTTTGGGTGCAATGCGTCCAGAGCGCACCGAGGATGGCTGTTGACCCGGACCACCATATTCACCGGAACTATAGGCATGCTGGCACTGGAATAAAAAGGAATGTGAATTTAGCATCCTTATCATAATTAAGAGCAGTTTGTCTTAAGTGATTCGACTTTAGTCGCAGTTGGCATTGAATGAATGAAATTGAGTAAATTTTTGCTGATCACTCGTTCAGGCGTAGAGAGTCTTGTAAGAAAGCCGATTGAGAACTGGAATTGGCTTGATCCTCCGAATGTAGTGTCCGGAATGCCAATTTGAAAGCTTTAAGTTGCTGGAGGTGTATTCCGCCCATGGTTTATAGTACTAAAAATCTGTCCTTGTTTTTGGTGTCATCGAAGTTGATAACAGTAAGATGCCAGCAACTGCTTGCTATCCTGAATCCAGTATCCAGTAAGATACGTCATTCATTATCATAGACCGGTTTATTTTTTGCATGTTCATGCAAACTTGAACGAAAGTGTGATTGAATTTAACACAAGTGTGTGTATTGTTTACCAAATTTGATATTCCTACTCTTACACGGCATCTACAAGATTACGAGATATTTTCAACAGACTCCACTACAGTTTGAACCGTTACGGGGGAACAACATTGCAATATTTACTGTACAGAACAAATTGTTATATACATCACTATTTGAACCCCAACCGCTCCCGCTACTTTATCTCCTCGTTGTCTATACCCATCTTTGAAATATGAGACGCACCAAGGAATTAACCCCGCTGCATTGTCGTTCCCGTTCTACCATGTACATTTCCCAAATTATTATTATTATTATTATTATTATTATTATTATTATTATTATTATTAGTAGTAGTAGTAGTAGTAGTAGTAGTAGTAGTAGTAGTAGTAGTAGTAGTAGTAGTAGTAGAGGCAGTATAATTTATCAATTAATGATCCAAAGATATGATACCAAAGAGTTGAGAATTGCTTGGGATGAACAAACGTCACTTTTAAACACAAATTAGAAAAAAAATATGCTAATGAAACAATTTCTAACACTAAACCAAGTCCACATTCTTAATGCGAGGGAACCGGGGGTGCAAAAAACATCTTTTCTGTCGAATTGGGAAAGGCGAGAGTATGTGAGCTTTACGGGAATCTCTTTCCCCGAGAACTTTGATTAAACCAAAGAAGTGTTTTTCCTTTTTTATGGTGGTAGGTTTAGGTACCAATGGGTGTTAGGTGCATATAAATGTGACAACACGATAAATAAAAATTGCAATATGTTTAAAGCCATGTATCTCAGTGCGGCCTCCCCTATCACAGAGACCTTGCATATCGTTCTTATTACAAGGGTCTCGACAGGCGAAGAAAAATTGTCATGACAGATTGCTGTATAACTTTCGACCATTTGTCTTCACTTCGGACTGATATGCCTGGATTTATGAAAACTCCTGGCAATTCGTTAAATGTCCTGTTTTTTTCTTCTGAACCTGAGGGGAGGGGATGGGGGTGGAGGTGAAACAGTATTAATTTGTGATGTTTCTCCGAAAACACGTTTATATGTCCGCGCAACGATGTATGTTTCGTAGAACTCATTCTGTCAAGAGTGCTGACGTAGTTTATTTCAGCGTATTGGTATTGGAAGATGAATCTTGATGCTTTGGTAACAATGGAATCTCTTTGCTGTTATTGTTTGGTATGGAATTTATGAATATAGGTCTTGTTTTTGTGTACTATTTGACATATACTTCAATGCCTATTTTGTGCTGTGGGCTGTCTTCTCCGACTCATAGTTATAATGGAGGTAGAGTGTGTTTATAATGTTCCAGATTCCTAAATATTACAGAAACGATGTAGGCCTACTTTCTTCCTTTGCTTTAAACTTAGCTGACTGGCAAGTCAGGAGAACTAAAAAGTGATAGGCCTACCAGGTCTCTTTTTATTTTTGGCAGAAGTAGTACAATTTGGGTTTTGAGGGGTTAGGCCTATACATTTTGGAAACACTATAGTCTGTAGTTAATGAAGAAAATTTCAAAGGTTGAGGGTACCGGTTTAAAAGCACCAGTTGCCTTTTATGGGTGACTGCCTGTCTCAAGTCAGGAGTGAAATTTGTTTCTTCACATTGATATTGGAAGACGAATTTTGATACTTTGGTAACTCTGGAATCTCTTTGCTGTCATTGTTGGGCTTGGAATTTATGAATATGGGTCAAGTTTTTCTGATCTATATTATATAGTGAATAAATGTGTCCTCATGTTTCAGATTTGACATGCAGTAAATACACTACTTAAAATTCCCTTAGTTGCTTGATGGCGAACAGGAACGCCATAACTGCCCCAATTCGATTTTACACTTGCTTTAAGCCTTGTTCTTAAATTATAAGTATCAAATCTTGTCTTTTTTTTTTCTTAAGAATTACTGATTCTTCTCTTTGGTGGTTACTTGCATACCTGGTACTAAAAGTCAAAAAAAAAAAAAAAAAAAAAAAAAAAAATGGACGCAGGCAACAGTCCATGGTATCCTACAAATGCCCTTCATCTGTGTGTCAAATATAATGTTTAACTTGTTAATTTAGCTTAGAAGTTGACGAAACTATTAACATTCACTTTATATGTTCCATTCCTGTGCCTGGAAAGGTGTACATGACTGGTCACTTTATAGTGGGTCGCACTTGGGCTGCATTCGTGGTAGCAGGTCAAGTCCTCAGTAATCATTCTAGCACAGGCTCAACAGCGCGCGCACATACACACAAATATATATATATATATATATATATATATATATATATATATATATATATATATATATATATATATATATATATATATATATATATATATATTATATGCATTGCTGCCGTCATAAACAAGCATGAGCATGACAGGCCTGATTAACTGTCTTTAACCTTTTAATGGGGATATGACGAATAAATGCCAGAAATAGTAAGGCGTCACAAATGTATGTACATGTTCTGAGTAGTTACCCGCTAAAGACCCTTTACTGAAGGCCCCCAAGCACGGGGTGGGGTGGTTGTGATCACGATTCACAGAAAATTTAAATGTACTTTCACGGCTAAATCCAAATCATAAAAATTACACTAACGTGAATAAATACTTATAATCATCATGTTAGATAATCTTTGATTTCACAATGAGTGCACGAGAAATAAATATAGAATAACAAATCACGCAAATACTTATAATCAGATAGTCACAAATCAGGCTAAAATAATCTTCGATTTCACAGTTCACGAGAAATAAATTTAGATGAAAGCGTATCACGCAAATACCCCTTGGAGCCCCTCTTTACTGTACTTGGGATAATAAAGCTTTTGTCACACTTCTACAGAGGAACGTGAGCAATATGTACAATAGCACTTCCATATCTATATGGGATAGACAGTGACAGGTTAGCTTATGGAGAGTATAGAGTTTGAGCTACGGAATAAGGTAACAACGACTTGAATTCATAACTGCAGAGAAACCTAAATTGCTTTGCCGACAAAGACGAATTTTTTATTTTATGTTTATAGCTACGAATACATAAATTTCCGAACATATGACTTGTTTTCATACAGAAAATGTGCACACGCTTAACACAGAACGCTGGAAGTGATAGAGGTTGTTAATACCCACACGCATGAGATAGTTTACTAGTTGTTGAAAGTGACTGTATCCAAAATTACATTGCGCTCTGTAGACCGTGTAATTCCCTAAACTATGAAAGATTCGATGCAATGAGAACCCATGAAAGAATCTGGACTCATTCTTAGTCTGAGCTAGGAGGGGTCACTGAAACATCACTGTTTTGCACCGAGCAGCCATTTGTAAATACATTGAAATCAACTACTGGCTAAACGAGACAACTGAGTTTCCCATAACATTTATTGTATACACTTTTCGATGCATTGCTGGTGTTGTCATAATAAAACAGGATCAGGGCAGACCCACCGATAAACTGTTTTTAACCTATTAATGGGAGGGGGGGTATTACGAATTAATGCCAGAAATAATAAGGACTCACAGAAAATCCTAATTATAGTCCACTCCTGACGAATATACCCATTGTTCAACAATTGAAAGATCCAATGTCAGTTTCTATGCACTTGTAAATTTTATCGGCAACGTGAGACAAGTTTTGTTTACAGTCACCGGAAAAGATGACAGCCAGTTGCGGCGAAGGCAACCACCTCGGAAAGCTGATGGAGATTTTTTGGGCTAAGCTTTGGCTGGCGACGGACTTTTCATAGTTGGCATCCGCAGCAGACCGTTCCTTTGAATTAATTACAGTAACTGCATTTTAATTCATGCAGAATGTAGATTCAAACCGAATAATAAAAACACTTCAGCACACATATTATACAGCAATTTACATGAAAAGTCTAAGACTAGACATGTTTAGCTCTCTCAGTTTTGAGCAGTGTAGGAGGGAAAGGTTTAAATGCATTTTAGACGGTGAATTTATAACTTTAAAGGATGAGCACGTAGTTTAAACAAGTATTCCGTGCGATCAATCGTTCATTTCAGGGACATCTTGTCAAAAAGTCGAATGATTTTTGATGTGCTGAGATAACGAGACATTTGTTCCCTGTTCTTTAACTGCCGATGGATGGTGAAATATTTCTGTCCGGTTATCGAGCGGACAATCATGAGAAATGGGACATGCCATTAGAAAATCCATCTGGTGTATAAAGTAATTGTCTTCAACGAAAAACATGAAGACTTGGCATTCTTCAGACACGTACCACATAGTTTCCTAATGAACGGGCCCACATCCATAATTTGTTGTTTTGGAGAACGAAAAATATATGTGCTGTCACTATAAATGTAACAACACGAAATAAAAATATACTATTTATTGTATTGTTAACATATATGATTTAATTTGTTAAACTGCTTGGTTTGAGTGCACGCTCTCAATATGTATGCCATTTTAAGAGTGACTTTGCAAATTGCGCAATAACACCCCTCCCCCCCCCCCCCAAAAAAAAAGCGAAAAAGAGAAGACAAATTATCACAGTGCAAAGTTGTCATCTTAATTTGATACATAAGTCTTCACGAGTTGTTTATTTATTAACAATTTGATGTTTTCTAGGACCCGGAGCACATGTGCATGTATGAACAAATGTGGGGTTGTTTGCATGTTGTTCAAGAATTAGCAGTGGTGAAAAATTGGAAGATAGCATCTCATTCATGCATCAATGTTACAACATTTCTGTTGTTCCCCTGACAAACATACGCCAGACATGCAACATCTGAGCCTGACATTTTCGTTTATACTCTTACAATGAGTTTGTGGAAAAGTCGTTTTTGCGCCAATCCGCGAGATTACACCGAGTAAAGTTGACTCCAGCACAATATCTACCTGGATCAAGACGACGGGTTTTCTGGCTTGTCAAGCAGTCGCCAAAAGACTTCCGACAGTTTCAAGCCATAGAGTCATAGCCAACTCTCTGTATACATCGGAAAAGGATCTGTCTCAGACATCATTGGGTCTTGCAAGTAAAAATGCTACGATACCCTCACTAGTTTGATTGGTAAGACTAAGCTGAGGCGGAAGCTGGTTTGGTGGATCTCAACCTTGTACAATCGGCCGCTGGCAGTGGGATACAATAAAGGCTCTCACACCATTCTCACTTTCTCTTTATTGTCCAGGAAACGACTACGGGCAATCCAGCTATGTTTTTTTTTTTTTTTTTTTTTTTAACAGTAGTTGCATCTATAGGTTCTATTGAATTGACTCGTGCAGATTACCACCCATCGCCATTCTGTTGGTATGTCCTATGGTGTTCCATAGGTGATGTATTATGACACAAATATGAGGAATTTATACCACTTTACGTGCCCAATATATATATATAGGTGAACAACGTTCCAGTTGGTCTTAGTATTAATTGTGCTGCATGACAGTGCTCCTTTATTTCCTTGTAATAAGTCTAGAAATAAATGACCCGTGTATATTGTTAGTTATGAAGAAGGCAGGATAAAATATAAATATGCAAGATTGTACAGGTGTTCATGTGAATGGAACACTACATTTATGATTTAGAACAATCGGATGTGAAATCACGCATGTTAATATCAAGTCAAATATTACGTTTCAAGTGACTATCCAAATTTAATCGTAAACCCACTGAGAACGGCTGGTTTTATCTACACTGAAACTGATGGGATCATGACTCATTCATGGAATTTCTATCTGAATCTGTCTCTTCTGTTTTAGAACAAAATCTTCTATTTTTACTAGTAACCCGTGACTTCAACTATCCCTGCCAGAGTCGGAATTCAAACCACTGTGACAGCGAGCTTTAATTTAATCTAGTACCACAAAACAGCCTGCATCGACTAATTTCTGAACCCAATGAATGTACCAAAAGTCTACTGGGCCTTATGATCATCGACTCGCCTGGTTATGTTCTACACTCTCGTACACTACCATCTATTTCTGCGACAGACCATGCTGTTATATTTTGTACTTTATCATTTTCGCATACTTCTGACAAGCCATAAAACGTACAATATGGGACTTCAAACGGGGTAACTGCGACAATATCCTGCTGTGTCAATATTCCCTTACATTGATTTTTTTATAGCTAAACTGCCTTCTTGTGGGCTTCTTGCGAAACATAAGCAGTACTGATCGTCCAGACGGACGCGTTTATCACAGGCCAGGAATGTGTGTCTTACAGAAAAACTGCAAACTTAGAGCTGCAATATATTGAAGACTCCTTAAGGACTCAACCTTCTCTAAGATAGCCTTAAAACTTTTGGACTCCTTAAAGATTGGTTAAAAGCTTTAGGATGTTAAAAAACAACATAAAAAATGTTAAGATCCTTAAAAACACTCGTTTATGATTTTTGACTCTTTAAAGGCAGCCTTTACATTCCTCAACCATTGATTTGACGCCCCCTCGAAGATTTCATGCAGCACTGCCTTACTCGATGTACGATAAGACACTGGTTCTACACTTTCGACGGTATTGGTGATATTTCTTCTCACTGGTCAAATCTATTCATTGACACTTGCAAACAATCTATTCCATGCTGCGATGTGCTAATAAGACTCAAAGGAAAACCCTGGATCACCTGTGAAATTAAAAACTGTTGAGACATCGCAATCGGGCATCGAATAGATTCAAACGCATTGCAAACAAAATGCGGCCCCTTATTTATTTGGGCACAATAAATAAATATCGGTTCTTTCAGCACTACAAACGCAAGCCTAATGACGCTGGAAATGCCATGAAAATTCTACTCGATCTTATTTTTCAAAACTACGTTCAGACTTAGACTTGAAAGACATTACCCGGAAAAATGGTGCAGCTTTGCTAAATGTGTTCTTGGTTGTAAGGTGCATCAGAACGTCCCTCCTCTCAGAGAAAACGAGATTTACGGAAACAAAGACAAGTGTGAAATATTTAAAACTTATTTTTCCACAGTGTTAGTTACCGCCCGAAAACTCGCGAATCTTACCTAATTTAACTTTTGGAACCGATGCCCACCTAAATGATTTTCTCGTAAACGAACAGGATGTCAAATAAGTATTATAGTCATCGAAAACCAGCTCTGCTACTGGTCCTGATGGCATCGGAAATGTCTTACTAAAAAGTGCAGCTAGTAGTATTTATCTACCACTGACTAAATTATGTAATATCACGCCCGGTACATTCTGCTTTCCTGATACATGGAAAAAAAATCAGTTTATCTGGTTTAGAAAAAAGCTGACAGACAAAAGGGAGACAACTAGTGTGCAATATCACTTTTCTGCAATGTTTCCCAAGTTCTTGGAAGATTAGTCTTCAATGCCCTCTGTGAGTATTTAACACGAAACAATCAATTAGCTGGTAAATATTCCGAAAAAAAGTATTTGCCAATGACACCAGTTCCTTGAGATTGTTTGGCAAAATTTACGTTTGAGATATCTTTGGAAAGTCATATTTAATGCGGCCAAGTCTCATAATTTCTAGCAAGTGTCACAAAGCTACCCATCCACTTGTACTTTTGAATAATACCCCATACCAGAAGTCGATAACCATGCTCATGTAGGTATAACTCTTTGCCATAACCTCTCACATCACTAAAGTCGTCAACAAAGCCAGCAAGCTAATTGCTTTGCTCAAGAATCTCAAATACACATTATCTCGCAAAGCTCTAATTAAACCACACATTACTATGGCAAGGCCCATACTTGAGTATGGGTGTGTTCTGTTTGACAATTGTACTAGCTTTACAATTGTTCAATTCCCTTGAGGCAGTCCAATACGAGGCCGCTAGAGTATGTACCGGTGCACTTCGTCATACCCCCAGCCACCTTCTCCTAAACTAATTGGGCTGGTAACCCCTAGCCACCAGACGCAATTGTTTCAAACTTAGTTCTCTTACTCGACAAAATAATTAGCAATCTTACCCCTGCTTACCTCAGTAACCTTGTACCACGTGATATTGCAGGAACTACCACACGCATGTTAGGAAATCGTTTCGACTTTCGTCAACTTAAAGTTTCGAGCAAACGATACGGTGATTCTTTTCTGCCGTCAATTATATGCTTATGGAATAATTTACGTCTTGATGTTCGAAACTCAAAGTCATTACAATTTAAATCTGCATTATCTATCTTACTGTTGTCACAGGACAAAAAAAAACAAAAAAAAAAACTGAATACTATGCGCCTGGTAGTGGCTTCTTGGATATTTATCAACCGCAGTTGCAACTCGGTCACTCCCAGCTCAACTACCATCTACAGGAAATAAACGCCGTTTCTTTACCCGCCTATACATGGAGTAGCGTCCGCGAAGACTACCAAAGTTACTTCCTGCTTTGTCTACGACATGCTGCTCCCAGGAAAAAAAACTTCTCCATGCTGTGGTTTTACATTAACACCGGGTGGTATCCCCTTACTGCTCATGTAATTGGCTAATGATTTATTGATTGAGTACTTTACACAAGGAAACCGATTTGGCTGACAATGAAAAAATGATAATTTTTCATGCAGTGCAACTTTCAATAGAAGAATCCAGACGTTTTATTTTCTAACTCATTTGGTGCTCCTTCCGGTGCTGCAGATACATGTTTTTTGACTCGATTCGACCAATAGTTGCATCTTAACTTGTTCACTGAAAAATCCTGCCTAATGCCTTCTTCTGTACTGTCCTGTGTGTTGCGTACATAATTCGTGTATTTCTTTATGTACGGGAGAACCTCCAGATTAGTACTCGTCTGTACTATTGGGTAATCCAGTAAAAATAAATTCGTTTAAAAACAAATGCCTCTATTTCATCCTTTAATACGATAAGGTTTGGTTTTGTTTTACAACGCAATAATCCCTTTGGCGGCTTAAAGATGTCAGATAATATGTTGTCAGTCAGGGATATGACCTTGTCATCAACTCTAATAGACAACGTAATTAATGCAAAGCAGCTCGCAATTGAATGACGATAATAATGTCTCAATCGACGGGAAAATATTTTGAGCTTTGTAACAATAACATATAAACATTACAACAATATTTAACTCCAAAAGCAGAATGCGTATGTACTTGCAATCCCAATGATCCCTGAAATACAGAAGCCAAGCCGATCGTGGCAATGAATGCGGGGGGGGGGGGGGGAAGAAGTTTTTAAAATATAAGTGGTGATTTTGTTGACTGGGGTTTCACCAAACTTGAAGGAAATGTTATAATCTTAGGCAAGCAAATAAAGCAAAAGAGACCACATAAATCCAGTTATTTGAGAACAGATGATGGATGAGGAAATAGAGGCAATGCACCAAAAACCTGTTTGTCATATGGTCATCTCAAAAACAACCGTAGGGGGCTTATTTGAAGAAGAAAAGCTTATCATAGATTTCCCTATCCTGCCAGTTACAGTCAGTCAAGACACGTATACATAAGTCAAAAGAAGTTTGAAAAATCTATAATGCAACCAATGCTACTATGGAGAAGAAACTAGAGTATTTAGGTTGCCAGTGTAACTGAGTTTTTCGGACGTACACATGTTATGAATATTCCTTTTTTTCCGGATGAAAGACCATAAACATGCTTGAGTGCAACCACGTTCCAAAGTGACTTTAAACTCATACCTCTTAACTGCTATCTTTGTGTACAAATCCTCTCTCCGATGATTTATTTTCATTATTAACGTGCGAGTTCAATCTCTTGAGAATTGTTTGAGCGGAAATTAGATAGAAGCTCGTAGAAAAGCATACCTTGGTCATCTTTTCCTTTCCCACGCCGAATGAGCTCTGAAGAAAGATGATGGGTCAGTTTAAGTTTGACAGTGTTATCTCGATGTATGTGTGTCAAGAATAATGTCGCCGCCTGGCTTTGCTTGTACATCAAATGGATCTTTCTGTCACGAGAGGTTTTTCTTGGTGGCTACATTCCAAATATGCCGTGTGGGTAATGTTAAGAGCGACCAACATGCAAATGTACTGATAACATGCAAGACGGCCAACGCCGTTCAATGACAACCGAGGAGGTACACCAAAAACCTTAAAGATATGACACTGGCAAGGCCGATATAGACCCAACGTAATATTTTTTTTGCATTTAGTATGTTGGCATGGCCAAAACGTCATAATGTGTAACGATTTCACGGGTTCAAGTTACCATTGGCAACATTACACCTGTATCAAATTTGCAGTACATTTACCGTTAGAGCAAACTATTGGCAACTTTACCGTTTCAATGGACCACTGTAATCCATAATTTGTTCCGTAAGTAACTGTATTTCCAAGTAATCACTGTAGTTTTACAGTTACACATTAGAATACACTAACTGGAAATAAATTATTGTAACAAGCATTGTATTCTTGGTAACTGCTCATAATTCACAAGTTGCAAATCCATTACTATGCCTTCTCCAAGGAATTGTTATTCAAGGTGCAAGACCTAGTGATAAAGGCGCATATGATGTTCATGTTGGCACTGCTTTGTATAAAAAAAACAAAAACAAAAAAACAAAAAAACAAAAAAAAAAAAAAAAACAAAAAAAAACAAAACAAAACAAAACAAAAAATACATTGAAAAGAATCCAAACTCGAAAATTTGGTTTAACAGTTAGCGGCTGAAGACCCGTGATTAAATTTTCGTCATTGAACGTGTTCTCGTAAATTTGGGAATCAAAACCAGAATTATCTCAGAATCGGATTCGGAATGCGCATCGGGATCAGAGTCGAAATAGGAATTGACTCAGAATCGGAATAAGAATAAATACCAAATAGGCAGTGACAGGACCCGAATGGATGGGTGTAAAACTTGGCTGGCGGATTATATATATTGAGGATATGGAAGTGTTGCACAGGACCTTGGACTTTGTGATGCCATGAATATGATAAAATTTCGAAAATGAGCAACGCTTCTTTTGATTCACGAAACGAAGTGGAGATGTTCATTCTTCATTCAAGATATCTGGACGCTAGTACAATAAACAAACATAGCACGTCTCTTCCCAACGGCCAAATTGTTTTAGATTCACATGTGGGGGTACATGTAAGGTGACACATGAGTAATAGTCTGTTTTTGTATTTCCTGCAGGACTTGATTACAAAACTACATCAATCTTCAAAACTACATCAATCATCAAACCGTTGCAGAAAAATTGGAAAAGGGTAGGTCAAAAGGACTTATCATTTATATTCTATAAGTTATGACCGTAAAGCAGTAACCAGGAGATAGACTTTGGCCGTCTATTATTTTGAAACCTTTCATTAGTGATCTGGGGTTATTCGAGATTATAAAAGTGAATGAACGTATGTATTCATCATCATGAACTATGTCGCGTTCCTAGCCGGGGTGGCCTCAGACAGAATTCGTTAAGGATTACCGTTTGCTTGATTCGAGAATGATGGAGTCAACAGCTTTTCATGGTTGGAGATGCCAATGTTGTACATGGGAAAAGATATCATGATATTCTTTATCTACAACTTTAACTCAAAATGTTTATATAGAAAAAAATGAAGCAGATGACATTTGGCAATCGGGCGCTATCGTGCGGTTTGATAATGGAATATATTGTGTGCCATGGATGGTGAAACCACAATAGATTTAACGGCATCTCAGACACCGATTTATGCTGCAAAAAAACGCATGCGAGCGTGGTTAATGCGCCTCATCATTATCATCATATTACACAAAGGCATTGATTTTTACCAAAAAAGGTGCTAGCGGAAGGGGTTTTTTGCGACTAGTTAATAGATTTCCTTTTCGTAGGCATAAATCAATTTCTGCCGTGTTTGGTCAGCGAATACATTTGGTTACTCGCGCAAATCGCCAGGAAGGTGCATTTGTTTTGGGGGAACTCGGCTAAAAAAGTTTCCTTTGAAGACACGTCTCCAGATCCCAACCTCGATAAATGCTTGCATACGCATCAACGGGAAATATGTGCATCTTCATTGATTTCTCGGAGAAAAAAGCATGTTATTCTGTTGTCTCTCATAACGCTGCTTGTACAGTTACCTACTTTGAGTATGCATTCGGTTTTAGTATACCAAAGTTACAAAGTCGAGTTTATAACAATGCCTCTTGTGATTGCCGTTTAATTATCATCGTTCTTACTTTCCATTTCCTTTGTTGCTGGATCTACTATGTAGACCATTTTTATTCATTACGTACCTCTGTAAAGATATATAATTTTACAACTATCTCATAAAACACATCCAATTTTAAAAGAGATTGATAGACTCTGAATAAGTCCTGATGAGTCCTGTTATACTTGAAAGTGTACAAGAAGTCACAGACTGCAATGGAATTGTGTCGAATCAAAGTTTATTGTCGAAACAAGCAATGAGATTTTCATCAATATAGTCATATTTAAAGCTAAGTAAATCCTGAATTTTGCAAAAAGAAAGAGAATAAAAGGATTAATTGGTTACTTCCAAATCATAGCCCAAGAGATTTCATGACCATAACACCTGTAAAGCGCTGGAGTCGTTCGTGGGTGCCTGAGCGGTTGGACGCTCGCCTTTCACCTGTGCGACCCGGGTTCGATTCTCGTCCTGGGCAGCATGTTGAAAAAGTTCCTACCACTTTACATTTCTCCGAGTTCTTCGGTTTCCTCCACTAGGCAAGATAGGAAGTATACGCCAACATCTGTGCCATGGAGAGTGACTCGATAAGTCAGCTTGACTTCTTTCACAATCCATGTAAAACAAATGTGTCTATACTTTTTATGCAGTCTTTATTCCAGTAACCATTTTTGAGCACAACGATATGATAATCAGGCGCGATGGAAACTACAACGTACTCAGAGAGAGTGACTTTGTTTACAGAATGACAGCCTGTGTTACTGCACCTATTTGATCCTCCATATATAATTAGAATTAGTTCAAGTTCAAGTTGAGCATCTGATTGACCTATGTTCATAGAGTACAACATATCCAATAAGCCAAGTCACTGTCTCAGTCCAGCCAGCCACCGAGTGATTCAGGTCAGAGGTCATCCAA
The DNA here is from genome assembly GCA_964020975.1 of Hermodice carunculata. Taxonomy (NCBI): domain Eukaryota; kingdom Metazoa; phylum Annelida; class Polychaeta; order Eunicida; family Amphinomidae; genus Hermodice; species Hermodice carunculata. The sequence goes on from OZ026617.1 coordinate 79,399,311, forward strand.
CACCGGAAGTATCCTTTCCTCATTCAACTTGTTACATTACCCTGATAACCAGAATCAAACTTCATTTTTTTTATGAATTTCTTGTACTTGTTCCGTGGATATATTAAAACAAGATAAAGACACACACTATCAAACTTCTTAGTAAATAAAGCTGTCAATCGTAACAATTCTTTCAAAAGGTTTATGTTTTACCTCTGTACATTTTAATGTTCAGTGTCAATATAAAAAGGTCAACAGTAGTTTCAATCAATACTGTAATATTTAAAAAAGGATCTTCATAAATAAAAACACAATCATACCAAAATAGACAAGCCTAAATTACAAGTTTGAAGAATTTACATCATTTCTCTAAAGAAGAAATGGAAAGTTCATAGGCCTAATCTTTAATTTATCTGACATGTCAGTCAGTTGAGTTTTTATGGTGAACAGCCCAATCAAGGGGCCCAAACTTAAGGAAATGGAAGACTGCTGGACGACCACATGCCAAACATTCCTTTGTGGTGAGGCCATTTTGAACGCAACTGTCGCGTGTGAAAGCCAAACAAGGAAGTCATGACAGTCACCTTGTTAGTGATCATCAACGGCTGCCTTCATCGATTACTCGTGACTTGCATTGAGTTCAAAAAGACAAAACGAGCAATCGTAACGATTTATCAGTGTTTCTTGTTTCCCTTGCTACAGTAACCAAGGCAAAAGCATGGACAGATCTGGACAGCAAACAAACGCTGGACAATGAACGTCTTTGGTCAAACTTATTTTAAAGGAATACCCCAGCCAGACAGTGATGAGATGCGTAATTATTTGAACATTGTCAAAACCGACCAGAAACAGCACAGTCCTACATATCGGACTATGTAGCAAACCCTTTAGTCTTATTCTTCGTATGTTTTAAGTCTAAATAATGACCAAGACTATCGCTTTTGCAATCAGGTCAATGTTAACTGTCGCTGGGGGCCAACATAGTGTATCGCCCCAAGAAAGTCTGCTTAGGAGGCAAGGCCATATGCTCACTTCTTAAAAAATCAGCTTTTGTTTTTCTTTAAGAAATGTAAGTTAACAAATGCCAAACTAGTATTCATCCAGCACTTCCCGAGCCATATATAAGAACTGAATTCGATCTGCCTTAATAAGCACTTTTATTTCTAAAATATTGGTAAATCCGCTTGTACTAACCCGTATTTCGCCATATCTCGCGAAGCGAGACAAGGCAATCAGATATGCATTTGTGACCAGGAATCAATATACATGTCTCGTATTTCCCGTTCCACGCATGTTCCCGTACAATCGGCCTAATTGAAAAATACCGTCACTGCATTGGAACAGGGCATGGATTGTACTGCAGTATTTCGTGACTTTTTTGTCACAAATTAGAACACACAAATGTGGAATAAATCTTACAATTTTGAGTCTAATGCAATGGAACACCAGCACTGTATCCCCCTTACAATGACCTTTCCAATCATATATAATATATGGTTGGTCATGATACTTCAAAAAATAAAATAAAATAAAATAAAAAAATAACTGTGTGAAGAACAGGCCGTGCTCAGCTGGCCTAGAAATTGATGACACTAGTGGCACTGTGGCATTGTGAATAAGTTCAAGGTCATTCACATATTGTGTGTCTGCCCTTAACAGAGGACCCCCGCCATGCACAATATGAAGGTCCTAAGTCAAATAGTTCTCCAGTTATCATATAAACAGTTAAATTCAGGAATGTGAACCTGTGACCTTGGAAATAAGGTCAGGGTCCCTCATATACATTGTACTGTGTAAATGTGACCCCCTTGTAGAACAGTAACATGTGCAACATCAATATCCCAGCTGATAAAGTTCTCAAGTTGTTAAATGAACAGTGAAATTCAAGTAAGTGGTTCTGAGACATTGGGAATGAAGTCAAGGTCACTTATGTACTGTCTGAATCTGGCCCTCCTACATGAGTTGGTCAAGATATTTTGAAATATATAAAAAAAATCATTTTGTATGCAACATTAAAGTCTTAGTGATTTCAGAGATGAATGTCTTTTAAGATTTGACCAAAAAATGAACAAAAAACAAAAAAACAAACAAAAAAAAAAACAAAAAAAAACCCAAAACACAAAAAAATCAAAAAAAAAAACAAAAAACAAAACAAAACAAACAAACAAAAAAAAAAAAAAAAAAACCGAAAAAAAAAAAAAAAATAATGAAAAATAATAAGACTCATAAAATCGATGGAGCGTTACCATATGAATACATTTGATACAAACCTACCCAAGGTACATCCCAAAATTGGTCATACATTAAGTAGTTGGTCTCTCAATGGATGTAAAATAACACGGCAAAGATATCATTTAGGGCCTTGATGAAAGCAGTCTTACCAGCTAGGTAACCTAAGCAGTTGATTTAACTACCACAGAAGTGCAAGGTTTCTCAAAGCAGGGACTACTGTACTGATATACATATACATACATATATAACAAATACATCATGAACATTTACAGTACAAAGTTTTATTACATATAACGGTTTTATTTGAATCAACTAGACATAATCCACAACATAAATTAAGATCAGGAGTTAAATTCCTTAAAACAGAGTATTGGATGCTGAGTATAGGCCATATATACTGATGCTCGATCCTTACAGTATGACCATTTTGCAATATAGAAAGCAACACAGATCATTGACAGATAGCAACGCAGATCATAGACAGATCCATAGACTGATCTATCCCCTTCCTGACATGAATTGGCTCCATGCTGTTACAAATATTGATATGTGGAGGAAGATTTAGTTACATTTATCATTTATCAAAGTCCAATGTCCTGAAACACTTCCATTCGACAATACACAAAAAATACCGCAAGTCAAGCTCTCTACTCTTCCTATCTGTTCCTGTCCAGGAATCAGATATCAGGCTAGCAGGTGCCCGCAGGCTTACATGTGACATATGTGTCGATTATCATTTTCTTCCAATGATAAAAAGTAGTATTTTTTCTGTCGATTTTTCATTATTATATATCAAATTAAAGCTTATTTATTGTTTAAAAATAATATATGCGATTTATATGGTCTATACTTTATTTACTATGCGTACAGAAGGGAACTAAGAGGAAGTGTTATGAACTCGGACCATGAACTCTGGCTGCCGCTATTTGCATCATCGCGGAACTTTACCTGACATCGCTAATGCGAGAACGTCTTAGAATATTCGCTCAGTTTTCTCGTAAAACATACCAAAATGAAGGCTTAATAATCACAAAAAAGTTACCGGAATATTTATATTTTATCTATTCTAAGGCTTACATGTGTGGGCTATAGGTAAAACTAAAAGGTATTCCAATTTACGGTCGACCACTCCACAATACCCAGGCATTTTATATTTGAACAATCCAACAAATAACGACTTTATAATATCTTTTAATGTAATTTAAACCCATGAAAACCAAAACGTTGAGTTTATTACATTACAAATTAATCTAACATAAATAAGCTCATTCCGTTCACCACTTTTTCTTTGAATGCAACAAATATGTAAGACTAAGAAATGAACTACAATGTAAAATACTTACCTATGGTAATTTCAACCTGGAAACCGTGTTATTTGGAATTGAAGGAAGAAGAATCACAAAAATGAGGAGATATTCGAGGCCGTTCAGAAGTACCTTAAACTTTCAGGAAGATTCAAAACATGATAAATTCAAGTTGGAACATAATTTAAGTTGGTAAATAGTACAAATCCTATTATCTTTACAATGCTCACTAATCATTTTCGCTCCCCTTCCTTCTCTTCCCATTGTCGGTCCGGTATGTTTATTCATCTGTGAATTTGTGTTCACAATCTACCTGTTATATGTTGTCTTGTTGTAAACGTACAAGAGGCCCTAATATAGTGCTGGTGAGCCTGTCGGCTAATTGTATTTTCTTTTGAAATAAAATATGTTTAAACCCAATAAGCTCATATCGGGTGGACTGTTTCCGCCTGCTCTCGGTCACTAATGCCTAAACAAGCCGGGCACTCACCACACTTCTGCAGGCAAGCTATGATCTGCCTTGGCACACTCCTTATTCGTAACTTTCCCCTCAAACATTTTCCGCGGCACGTTACGTTTGAGCGGATGGCTCTATTGTCTCAAATAAAAAAGTATTGTCTGATTTAGAACATGTACAACCTTTTCATGTATTGGAAACATTCCACCCTTTTATCTTTCAGGTAATGTTTTAAAATAACTACTCGCAGGTTCGCAAAAGATCGAAGTTTTGCTGTCGCGGTGCACTGCCGCTTGCTGGCTTCGTCCGGTTGGGGTGACCAGGGACGTGTTACAGCAGGTACATGTACCTGGCTAGACCTACCTGGGCAACAAGAGCGGAGCGATCGTCCCGCCTAGCCCCGGGAAATTTTGAACTACGTTCCCTAAGTTCGGTATTGACAGAGGTAATATAGGCAGCAGCTCTCTAAGTCCTTGGTTATACTCCAGTATCGACATGTTTATCCAGGCATTACAGAAAAAATCCCCTGACATAATGAGCACACATTGTAAGTGTCACATCTTCATTAATCAATTCAGTGGCCGTGGCAGCATTAACACGCACCTTTTGCTAGGAAGATTACTCTGTTCCCTAATAATTGAAAGAGGAAACTGACTTTGCCGTCCTCAAATACATGAGTACTGATGCCATACAAGATTTTATGATATATTTACATCAGAACTTTTTTTTCTTGTGCATGGATGCCACTTTGATATAACACGCAACTATAGTGGAGTTTTTAAGCCTGCTATAACATACCATGTATTTAATTTAGTGACATAGAGATGTTAAAGGTGGCCGTATAAATATATGCTTATATATATATATATATATATATATATATAATATATATATATATATATATATATATATATATATATATATATATATATATATACCCTTCTTCATACTCATCCCTTGGCCTATGAACTTCCCTGCACACCAAACAGCTACAATAAATGTATGCTTATATATATATATATATATATATATATATGTATATATATATAATTCTACATATATCTGCTGGGGAACCCCCCCCCCTCCAACATTATACATCTGTTATGACGATGTGTGTGGGGCGTTTGTTTACTTTATCATACCATTGCTTTTCACATCTCTTTTGGGAGGAATGATGGTCCTTAAAAGAACCTTTTTGGTTGTTGTTGCTGTTGTTGGGAGGCTGCATGTATCAATATCGGGTGTTACCAGCACGCTTCTGTAAGCAAGCTATAATCTGCCTTGGCACGCTCCTTATCAGCTTGGTGATTTCAGCCTGGGGAATTTGATTTTCACCTTTTTGTAATATACTTTATTTGTTTTCAGAGGATCAGACAGATAACCAGATGCTAATAGATGCCTCCCCCGCGTATAGAAATTGGTACAATACACCATTATACATCAAATACACCATATGATGAAACAGATAGAACCAAAAAAAAAAAAAAACATACAAAACCCCACAAAAATAAATAAATACTGAATAAAAATAAAAAAATAAAAAAACATTCGAACAAACAAAACAAAAAACACCCACTCTCTCCCCCCCAAAAAAACCCCGAATATATCAAAAAAAGATAGCAAATAAACAGGCAATTCAACAATTTTCTTTTAGTCCGTATCATCATTCTTTATGAATCTGATAGAACGTTTGGTTTCAAGAATATAGGTTATAGTAGCTGCAATGATCTCACAATTAGATGAGACATCACGACCAAACAGGCATAAGTTACCTGTGTCGTTATTACGCAAATTAGCAAATATGAAGGGAACATTGTTCCACTCGAGAATTTCAATGGCCCGTGCCAAAAGTGTTTCTCTTTGCAATGTGAAATATGGAGACTGCAAAAAGTAATGTATTGTAGTTTCATAGTTGAAAGCACAGCTCCACCCTGTTAATTTTAGGTATTTGTGCCGGTCAGTGAGAGTAGGCCAGCCAAGACAGACAAGTACTTTTGCTTGGCTGGAGGTTCTGAAAAGTAACGTGCGGTTCTATATTGCGCTGCTTCAAGCAAGGAGCCACATTTGAGAGAACAATCATCAATTATAGTAGCAGCGTATTCAAGAATTGGTCGAATAGATGAAACGTAAATACTTTCAAGGGCCCTTTGAGGTAATCTATACATACATGTTTTAATTCTCCCCAAGCGTGCAGCTGCTTTATTACAAGTTGACTTGATATGACAATCCCTCGAAAGATTATGGGTTAAGATAAGGCCGAGATGTCTTTACTCTTGAACTGTGCTCACTGTTTTGCCCACGGATTTTAGCCTTGGGTGGTTTACCTTTTTTGTCTTTTTAGATTTAATAATGTCCTCTGTTTTATAAGGATGGAAATCGATTTACCATTTCTTGCCCCAATCCTGGACTATCAATAGATTTTCATTTAAACTAATAGCCGTTGCTTCGGGGTTATCTACTATCTCCATAAGTAGTGCGTCGTCTGCAGAAAGGTAAATTTTACACTATCACCCACCTAATCATTATTATACACTAAAAACAGCAATGGGCGATTGGGGAGCACCCAATGCCTTTATGAACCCCTCTCTTAAAATAGAAAAAATAATAATAATAAAAAAAAAAACACGAAAAAGAAAAAGAAAAAGAAAAAAGAGAAAGGTAAAGCTACAGGAAGTGTGTATCAGGACGATACATGAACAAAAACAGACATCTGAAAGATTCACATCACATTTTACAACACAGATAGTAAAGTCACATTGGTTTTTTGTGGTACCCTACCATGGAAAAATATATATAACATTAGCTTTAGAAATTGTTTTTGTTACTTGTATGTCCCTAATAATAGCATGGTAAATTTCGAGTTTAGTAGACATGTTGCAGTTATCTGGTCTGTGTAACAAGGCTTTAACTGTGAGTGTGAAGAAGTCATGAGGTATTACTGTGTTATGTAAAGAATTCTGTTGTACAGCCCCTAAGACCCTTGCAGGTATTTAAAAACTGCCAATCAAACAGTGAGCTAGAAGTTTCATTTGTCCATGTGATACCTGGCAGGTTAAAGTCACCTGTCCCAATAATAGCATGCGGACTCTCAGTCATTAGTTGAACCAGAAAGTCATAAAAAGTATCTAAAATATCCGACACTATTTGCATCTTGACCAGATACTCTTCAAAAGGTACCGACAAAAATGTTGCACCCGTGAAAATAAAGCTCTGCCCAGAGAGATTCAATTGACTGATTATAAAGATCACTCCTTTCCTCAGCAGGCGTATTGACACCGACGCCTCCCCCGTGCCAATTGCGGTCTAGACGGTATGATTATGAAGGAGTAAACCTTGGTAATGACACATCAGTATCTAGAACATGCTGGTTAACTTGGTTTCATTCAAGCATAACGAGTGAACGTCATGGTGTACGCAAAGACTTTCAAGTTCATCTAGTTTGTCGTTTATAATTAAGCAATTAACATTCATATAAATAATATTGAGATACTTAGAACATTTGAAAGGTAACGGACCAAGAAATTTTGAGACGCAGTAAACTAATGCCCTGTCATGCATGGTACTCGTTAATATCAGTAAAAACAACACGAAGCGACGGTACCATCCATTCTTGGATAGGGAGTACAATCATAATGCAGTGCTACAGAAGAAGTGGCTTTCATCATCCTATACCAACCTTTGGCACGGGTCTTTCATTACTTCGAGTGTACAAAAGTAAATCATTACTGCATACAATCACAAGTGGTCGCAAAGATTGCCTGGTGGCTATTTTTTAATTTATTAAATACATATACATGAAAAAGAAATCACAAATATGGAAATATAAAGCATAGAGCACAGAAATTGACAAAATGTGAAATAAAATGACATTGTGAACGGTAGTATGAAAGTGAAAGCATCGAAAATTTTGCATTGAGTCCACATTTGATAAAGACTTCGCAGAAACCACAAAGAGTATTCCAACAGTGTCAGAGACGATGCTTTTGTAGTTTGGTAACCAAAGGAAGAATTCCAGACCACCGTGGTAGGCGAAAAAGACATGCTAACATTATTGAACAAAAGTACAATTAGCCAAGTTACCAGCACGTGCATGACGTGTAGTGTTCAGAAACAAGTGACATGCGCGAAGAGTTCAATAAACTTTTCGCTCGGGCACACCCTTAGCTATCCTGCTGATGTTAGTTTATTTTGCTTTGCAAAATGTTTAATTGAAAGCAGAGTGATAAAGGAGGCACAAGTATGATCGACACTTTGTTTATTGTTCATAACCTCTAGGCACGTCCAGTTTTTTCTTTTCTGTCTCTCTCTCTCTTAATTTTATCATACAGCAACCAAGGATTGGATGCTTTACCATCACATATTAAATTATCCAACAGGGTCAGTTGTTTCAAAATATTATGTAAAACTATTTGGTGGCCAGAGCTTCTTCATCAGAAAATAATGATATATGCTACTACTAGGTGTCACCGCTAGTGCCTCACACGACAAAGTACCACCAGATGTTATTTAACTACATGTTTGTATGAAGCACAATAATTGCCCAATCCAATATGATGCATGTATACTCAGGGTAAATGATTAATTTATGGATTTTTATTTATGAGTCGTATAGATTTACACAAATTCCATATACATACATACATACATATATATATATATATATATATATATATATATATATATATATATATATATATATATATATATATACATATATACATATATATATATATATACACGGGTTAATTTATTGATTGACAGATTTTCACATAACTATTTATTTGCAGTCCAGTCATCCCACTCATCTCTCACCTCCCATCAAAGTACCCAACGGACCCCAATGGAAATAAGTCTTAGTGATTATATTTCTCGGGCCATCCTTGGTGCAATCAACATACCTTTTAGTCATTTTGTTCTTTTACAAAGGCAAATTGGTAACTTTTTAGTTTAATCTTATTTGTCACTATGATTTTACCTGTATGAACTATTGTATTTGTGTCTTTTTGCCCAGAACCACTTCCTATATGTTGTGCTTATTTTTATGCGTTAGTTACCTGTATGTTTTTTTTTATCCATCATTTTTTACGTAAACTCATTTATCGTTTGCATGTTGATTATACTGAATAAACTCACTCACTCACTTTCTCCGATTTCTATGAGCTTCCGATTTAGTTCCTAGCAACTGAAAAACACCTAGCCTCCTTCCCATAGCTTCTTTGTTATATCTGGTCTCCCGTTTGTCAATTCCTCATTCTTTATTCAGCTCTCGGACCATGTAGTTCGTGTGTGTCAAGTTCATTGTTGAAAGTGCATGGTTGTATGTGCCGATAGTTAATTTGGCTGAAGATTTTGGACTCTCGCTGGTGTACTCAGCTCACATGGGTTTACCATGGCGAGCAGAAAAACCCAGTCGTAGAGACTTACCACCCGTAGGTTATGCCAGACAGGATGCAAGATTGCCCGGAGTTAGTCTGATTCCAGATTTAGACGTTGATCTACTGAATAGAGCCTTTTAGGGTCCCAGAGGGCAGCACTTGAGGGTGATCATTTGCATAACAAAAATACCATTGAAGCTTTCGTCAAGCAAATATCGAAATTTATTCAAATGAACACCGTCAAGTGCTGCCACCTTGGGTCCCAAATTCCACTATTATAGTGAGCCCAGGTATGTTGATGTTGACCGCACGATAAAGTATCCGGTGTTGTAAAGCATGGTACTGATGTTCCAGATTTGTCACTTGATATTGACAGAGCGGACTGTATGTATGATATGGACGATGAGGACTTAGATCGCACCATTTCCGACATGGAGGCAAAGTTGAAGGAACAGCAGATCCTGGTTTGAAAAGGAAAAAGCTTGAGAGAATTACGCAGTTGAAAGTTTAGCTGGCAGATATGTCGACTGCTAACTCAGTACAACGCCAACGGAAGTCATCGGTTGGAGATTTGGTTGTTGTGCCTGAAGAAGGAGCGAAAATTAAGCGTCCACGGAAGTTTACCACTGGATCCAACGGTGATCAAGATAAACCTACCATAGATTTTATCCTTGAGATTGAGGGTTTCCAGAGGCAGGTTGAGTGGCAAGAAACATAATACATTGAGGTTGAATAATATTCCATGCGACACCCGTATTTTCCATATAGAGGCATATTGAAAGAGGCCCATATTAAACCAATGAGGGTGCCATTTTTATCAAGAGCAGTATATATACAGCGCTGCTGGTAAAAATACCATTTTCTTTCTATGGTACACTAAAGTAACTAATGGCTGAGTTACATTATTAATGGTCGTGGAAAAGTTTTGTCCTTTAATACGCGTTTGGGAAAAAGATTTTCACCCCGATATGATCCCCGCTGATTTCAACAGTTCAGAAAGCACACTGTCCCAGTTCATGGATTGGTGCTGAACTGTCTGTGTGCAATTCTGACTCTGAAAATTTTGGTTCGGTTAAAAGCGGCAGTTAGCATTTTGCTTTCGCAAGAATGGGATAAAATGAATATGGGATGCACGGGACGAAAATCTCTTTACCAAACGCGTATTAAAGTACAAGATTTTTCACACGATCATAACCAACGTGAGTTATATTAGGCTTTAGTTACAAATTGCTTGAACATGCAATCCAATTGGAACAGACATCTGTAACACTAGTGTGAATTGGGTTGTGCATTCATCTGTATACATGTAAAATTTCTAATTCTCATCCCCTCCTATTCATCCCAATTGTCAGATTCAGCGACTCTGAATAATGATTACGGACTTGAGTGTCTCCTATTTGCAGTCATAGCCTGCGAACAAGGTCCAAATAAAGACTCCTCATCAAAAAACTAAGTCCATTTTAGTGCCTTTCCCTGAACCCATCTTGTAAACCTTTTGACTTGAGAACTTGAACTTCACATTACTAGTAAGTCATTGGTCTACCAAAAAAAAAAAAAAAAAAATAAAAATTACAAAGTTTTTGGATGTTCTTTGGGCTAACTGTCTTGGGAAAAACAGAATTATTGTTCGCATATGCAAGTTCACCGCTAATGAATGGCAGAAAAGACCAGGGTAGTTCAATGTTACTCTCAGTTTGATGTCAAACTTGACAGGGTGCCTAAATGTCATGTTCAAACAGAGTTTCCCGACGCGCACAGAGAAGAGATCAAGTTTCCAAAGATCAGAGGTAGCGCCTTAACAAGATGGATAAAGAGGGCATGGTTTGTGACCCGGGCCATTTTTCCCATTGGCGGTGTTTTATATTCTTTGCTTTGTGAGACAGTGCTGGTTTCTACCATCCGTAAATTCGGGTTGTAAAAGGTCTCAAGATATATCGGCCTACCACGTCAAAGGATGAACACGAGCGATAACTACACTTGCACTTTTATGCCCTTGTCTGACGCCAATAGGTGCGAATCTTCCTCAGGACGGGACGCGGGAGCGGGGGAGTTCCCAAAATATTACTGCACAAGGAGGTGCCGCAGAAACTACCGCTAACTTTTTTTGACAAGCCACTCTTTAAGATCGCTGTATCTGGAGACATATGTTTCCCTTTGATTCCTCTATTTGTCTCAAATCATTAAGCTTCCTGAGGTTCCACTATTTTATTTACCGTCCGGAGTATAACAACGCAGAGAAACGTATTTCAGAAGTGTGATAAATTCAAACTGGTCAATTTTAGATCCTGAAGACCATACATGTGTGTTTAGAATTGTAACTATGTTTATTTTTACATATATAAAAACCTTTTTATTGACATATGTAAAGAGACTTACCCATAAGTCTATATATATTGTAGGCTTAAATGCTATACAGCTTGGCATGCACATCCGCATCTATGAAGAAGAATTGAAAAGAATTTATGCAACTTTGATCATGCTCATGTGTAAGACACAAAGCCACGCATTACTTTAGCTCGCAAAATATGTTTTATATTTATGATACTCAATCCTCACCACAATAAAACAGTCACCAGTCTTACGACTTCAGGACACATGAGATGAATTCTTTTATAATGAATTTTACTTGTGTTAAGGTTCATGGGCCTATCATTTATAAATGAGACATCTCTTCATGAAAAGAAATAACCTTTTCACCTATAAATGATATAGAGGTTACACATCACGAGCATTAAGATATTAAAATGTTAAAACATAGGATTTTTTATGTTCGGAACGAGCGAGACTCGAACTTGAAACCTTTGGCACCAGTCGCGTAGCGAAATGTAATCTATTTCATTTGCCGACAGAAAAAATTACCTTTTTCAGTTTTCCCGGTAACACGGCACGCATAAAACAGAATATGGTTTGAACACTATGTCGTGATGTATTCGGACAATTGATAATGAGTACAGGTCGGACAGAAAGGAACAAAACTATAGATCTTCGTAATTATGTCTGCTACATGTTTTGTCGATGTGAAATGTGACAAAAGAGAGCATAACCTTTGAAGGACAAAATATACACTACTCAGAATATTTTCTTCCCTGAAACGTTAAGGATAAAAATATTTTAATGTTAACACTGTGCTGATCAGATCAGCAGAACAAAAAGTTATGGTGGGCATACATTTTGGCCAGGAGGCTGCCACCTCTTCAGTAATAAATCCCACAATGCAACAGTCACGACGTAACATCCTCTCCAGGCTGGTTGTAATGTCACAATTGTAACAGCAAAAGACCAAGACCACATACAATCAATAAAACAACTTTATCCATTGTAATTTTAGTTGGCAATTGTAATAAGGACAATTTTGCTTGTGAGGACAGTCTGTCATTTCTTTTGCATGATGGGATTAACATTTCGCCAAGTGGCTGACTGCACCTTTGAGGCAAAAATGCAAAAGCACTGCATTTCATTTGAACATGTGTTTACATCATGAGATTCCTGGTTTCGGTGAACTTCATGACAAATAACAATTTTTAAGGCTTATTTCTGTTTTAACGCGTGGCCCTTGGAATGAAAGATAAAATGAATACAATGCATTAACCGAGTTTGCAGAAACCCTTCAGGTAGCTCTGAGGAATATTAAACCACTGTCTGACAGTCAGTACATTCGTGATCTGATAAAATATAATTTGAATTTGAGCTATTGTGCTTACTCTGAAGAACCAAAATGGTAAAATGTAATTTAGGGTTAATAAAGTACAAATTACACATCAACACAGGCCTCATTTTCCCAACCGTTAGAGTGAGGTACGCGTCTATTTTGTTCAATACTAAGGTTGCGAATGAGCTGTATTGACCCAGAAACCCATATGTGGAAAAGACCTCATTCTTTACATAATTTCTTGCACTTCGCTAAACTGACAGCCATGAATATGTCTCAATATGTAGCAGTGAACACCGAAAAACCGAATAGTTTTGATTTAAACTGTATCACAAAAGAAAATAATGTTTAATTAATAACATCCACAGTAATTTACTCATGTGACTTTTAACACCACCACCCAATCCCATAATCATACTGTATGATTATTAAAAGAATAAAACGAAACATCAAACGTGTTTAAATATATTTGCAAATTAGTTCCGAATGATAGAAATTGCATGATTATGTAATCAAGAATATAGAACAGTATCATTTAATCTTTCTAATAGGATGTATTTGTATTCAAATATGTTAACTGCAGACCTGTTCTTGTCCCGTCAGTTGGTAGGATGCGGAACTATGCCTCTGCCATAGTGAGGGCACTTGTACCAGTTATTTTACTCAACTATTCAGAAGTAACACTTTTTCCGACAAGCAAATGAAATGTTCTATATATAGTAAGCATCTTGTATGTTTGAAAATGACTCCTCTTAAGCTTTTTGCTTTTTCAATTTGTTACGTTTAGCAAAGGAACCGAATTGATCCGACCTTATACATGTATGTACCCTCTTTCCTTTTAACTTCCTTGCTACTGCCTAGGTGGCAGCACAGGAGTTTAATAATATGAGCACCTCCTATTGTATGGATATCGTTATCTGTTCTTGTTTATGTACAAACGCAAAATGTTAAATGACGAAGAGTTGGTTACATCAGGACTGAGTTTTTGTATCAAAGAAAATAGTGAATACGGATGCTATTCTATTGCGGTTTCCAATTTCACTGTTCGGATAAAGTACCTGGTGAGGAGGACTGTTTCTTGGAAATATTCTCTAAATGTAGGTGAACTCGTTCATTTCAATTCATTAATAAGAAAAGTACATTTGGAATACATACCATGCCATAAAATAACAATGTTACTTCCGTTTGACATTGTTACATTATGATTTCTGAACCTGGGCAATACCACGTGGTATCCTTTACAAAATGAGTATTTCATGCACAGAAAGTACTATGAAAAGTTGCCTAAGAGAGCAGAGACAATTTTTATTGTATGTAGACATGAAAAATGCAACCAAAGTTTTAACTGTTATGATAAAGCCAAAGTACAGCTTTCCCTATTAAATGCCCATAATAATTAATTCACATCTCGTTGGGCATTTGCGGTAGCATATCGTCAATATGGATTTTGATGATGTTATGGTTCTCATAACAGGATCTTTAGATATTCCCTGGTGTGGATGCAGGCTATTTTCAATCAAGAAACGCACTCATGTCAAAGAAGTTGAAATATATTGTAAGATGGAAAACTCGAGGGCTTCAGTTCCTTTAGTGCAAAAATATAGGTCACGACACCAATAGATTACATGGCTTACAAACTCGTCACTTTTCCAATCAAATAATAACGAAAACCGATAAATGATATTGTCAGCCTTAAAAGGTTAAAAATGCTACGAAACAAATAAGCAGGATATCAAAGACAAAAGTACAAACCGATTACACGGGAATTTGCTGCAGATGTATTAATTTGGGATTGTCGTCAGGTCGGCTTATTTTGCGACAAATAAGCACAGTTATCGAGCATACACATGTAGCGTTTACGTATCTCCTGAAACTGGTGGACGGCTGTTGATAGTTTGAATGTCACGTGCGTCATGTACGTATGACATTAAAGTATCAGCGGGGAACGATCAAATAACAATCGCCGAACAGTTCTTGTTAAGTTTAGTTTAAACATGTTTATTTCAAACTGGAGAGCCCAATAGTACAAATAGTGTTATTAATCGAGGGGTTCTCCAGACACGGAGACCCACAATATATATGTACAAGACACACAGGACGAAACATTATAAGGTAGAAAACTATGCACTTAGACAAAACAGGCATTGTACATGTATGAACACAGGAGATAACTTTGTACATGTGTGTGTTGACAATATTCTATTAACAAAATGAACATGCCACCGGAGGCGACTGAAGGCGAGGGCATCAACACGACTAAGGCCCGCCCACCCTAGCAGTCATATACACATGCAGTGCAGGCAACTGTACGCCTTTTTCCACATGAGGGTGTGGGATTGAAAAATTATATATTTAAAACACAGTGATGAACTTTTTACCGCAGCAAGCATCCGTTCCCAGCCAGTAAAAACATATGTATAGTGCAAGTGAAATGCTTGCCGCAACATCTTCATTTTCATTGCCATTACCTGCCAAGGGGTTTTCTGCAGTTTGGTAACTTTAACTTTCAGTTTAGTGTAGTGCCAACTTTAACAACTTAATGACAAGCCAAATTAAATTTGCAGTCTTTAAAATAAACAAAGTTTGTACGGAACGTTATACAAATACGATGATATATATGGCGCATCAGCTCTTGGTGTTGCATTATTTTGTGATAAGTTTAGACTGTCTACAGTTTGATTTATAGACACTAATGTCATAACTGTGCTCTTTCTTGAGGGAATTGTCATTTATTGTTTTGAAGCATTTTGGACTTTTGAAGAGGGTTGGTGTAGCAAAGCTGCTGCTGATATCCTCAAGCGCCCAAATGAATGCATTTTTAAGGGGCGGGGGGTACTTAATCGCAAGATATGATGTACAAAACAGAAGGTTTAGCGTCTTTTGTACTTGTGTCGTTTAGACGTATAAACTTGCTATGGGGTAGTACATTTGGTAATATCTAAGTGTTAAAACAGACTTATTGGTAAACACATGACCCTGTATTTTGGACTCTTACAGAACAGTCAGCGACGGAGGTAGTGCTAACTTGCCTAAATGAGTGTGCCATGGTAAATTGTTGTGTTTATTCTGTTGTATTAATCACTCAACATCTTGAGGTACGGCATTGAACTCGTTATTGTACGAGTGGATACACCAATAAACAATAATTGAAGCGAGCATTATTGTTTAAAACAGAAATGAATCTCATCTTGCTTAATAGCATGATGATGATGATGATGATGATGATGATGATGATGGTGATAATGATAATGATAACCATTGCTCCGCGGCGAAAAAGTGTTCACACCACAGTAAAAGTTTTCTTGCCGGTGGAAAAG
Source organism: Hermodice carunculata (assembly GCA_964020975.1). Taxonomy (NCBI): domain Eukaryota; kingdom Metazoa; phylum Annelida; class Polychaeta; order Eunicida; family Amphinomidae; genus Hermodice; species Hermodice carunculata. Next base: position 79,415,624 of record OZ026617.1, read on the forward strand.
TTTCTTCCGCGCGCGAAAGGTGTCAAATGACACGTTCAGAAACTATTACTCTAGTAGTATAGCGAGTTTATGAGAATTATATGACTTTACTTATGAATCGTGTGGTCAAAATGCATATCTCGTTTACGGCATTAATATTTAGCTCACAAAATCCCGCTACCACATATTTTTCGAAGTCGTGATTTGTGAACGATGTACACATTTTTTATGATTGCATTTTAGCACAATTAAAATCAAATAATAGGGTTTTGGCATTATCAACAAAAATATCAGTATGGGTTTCATGTACAAACGGTCTTGGAATGAATTACTCCACATCTACTATGCTCGCAAAATACGAATTATGGGTTATGTGAAAGTCGTTTTACAATGTAAATATGCATTTTCACCACCGAAAACGTATAACTTTGAAGTGTTGATAACATCAGTGACTGAAATAGTTGCTGTGTACTTTAAATAGTAGCTTATCCGGTCTCTCATTTCATTTAAAGTGATGGTCACGATGTATCAAAACTTGGGAGAATTTTACTTGGGTTTTCATTGCACAAAGTGATATGTTGATTTTTTTTTTTTTTTTTTTTTACATTCAGTATTATAGTCATAAAACAAATTTAAATTAGTTAAAGGTCCTATTGATTGAATGGGTACCACTAATAAGAAAGTTGATGTTTAAGGTCGTGAGAAATGATATCTGTAAACCAAAATGTTAAATTTCATTTTTGAATAGTGTTTTTTAGCTCCAAAAGTACATCACATTTGCGACAGGAAAGCGGGAATGTGTTACTGACGTCACAAACGCAACCTGCTGGCCATGGTGTATGTGTTCCAAGCCAGAGTACCTTCAGTTTGCCAAGAGTTATGGCAGATACAACAGAGCATAATGATTCTGGAGAGTATGTACGTGGTCTGATGACAATGAAGAAGAATTATTAATAAGAAAAGCTGAAGCAACAGAGGAAAAGATCATTCAGCCTTACACACGAGGGGACGCCTACCGTCACCAGTACTGCAGGGAGTGTAGCCGTGGTACAGCCAAACGATCCCATCTTGCCGTCTGGCCAATGATAATTCGTTGCAAAAGATATATTTCCTGTCAAAACTTATAAAAGTCCATTTAAAAAGAACAAGCATGACTAAAAAAGATGGAAGGCCGGCCGCCCACTGGTCTTGGCAGCTGTGTAGATGAGGCGTGAATGTGGTAGCTATCCAAACAAATGTTATCTGGTTAGGGATTAAACACTTCGCAATATACAGTAGTAATTGGACATACACATAACAGTGGCCGGCTAAGTCAACTTGTCATAAACTGTTTAACCCTAGACTTGGGTATGGAGCAAGATCGGTCCTTGTTTGTCCATGTGTTCCATCTATTTTTTCCATCATTGTACTTGTATACTCGCACATGGGTTATTGAATCAAATTGGTTAAACACACTGAAGTTTTGTTACAATGTTACTTTATAACAACATCCTAGACCAGCGGTGTCACTGTGATATTCGATTGATAATTATGTGATACACTGTAACAGTCGTACAATTACTGGAGCTATATCTTGCAGTTAAATCAGAATCATACCGAAGATTGATTTGTAAGTACTGTTAAAAAAAAAACAAAAAAAACCTGTTCCTGTTTTTTTGAATAATGACTAAATTTGGCCAGTTCCATGAATCCTTCCATTGGCCAGTCATGGGACCGTATTTCGCAACAGCAGCAGCTTTTTCTTGCCAAACCTATCCTAAACATCGTCATATTTGACAAATCAAAGTCATTTTCCACAAAGTGGTCGCTACAAAGGTTAAAATTTCGATCAGTTCCCAGGCCTTGCCACTTGTCCCTGTAAATCTTGACTGTGTGGGTCCACCAACTCCGTAATTTCAGGTCTTTGGGAGAAGGTAAACAAGCTGTAGAACTTGTATTGTTACAATTAACAGCAACACACCAACTCATCCTGGCCGTGAACAGGGAAGAAAATAAATACTTCTACATGCATTTTTAACCCTGTTGGTTCAAACATATTTTATTCAAAAAATAAAACAATTGGGGATAAGGACATGGCCCTATATTGACCCCTTTGGTCAGAAGAAGACAATCCTGTTGATAAAGGGTGAATAAAATATGTTTAAACCAAGTGACACTTGACAGCCATGGCTCGCTAGCATGGTCGGAGTATTCCCTGTCAACCAGCGGTTTTGCGTTTTGTGACGTCACAAGCTTTTCACGCCTTGTGGGTGTCGGAAATGAACGGAAAGCGACGATTGAAGGCGCATGAGTTTTTAAAATATAAAATGTGAACAAAAGTATTATTTTCACATCCATTTTTTTTAATCGCACTGTATGGAGAGAACAACCCATGGGTCACCCATGTATCAAATTTGAACATAGGTAAATGTATTAAATGTTCCAAATCGTAATATTTAGAGAATGAGATTCCTTTTATTATATGTATTTTAGTTTGTCCAGTTTATGAAAGAAAAGCAACAACAACGTTATGAAGTGAGAATTTTGCCGTTGGAGATGAGATTAGAATCCAGGTAATGACAAATCCACACACAGTAAAAGTGTAACCTACTTCGTTTTCAAAAGATTAAGTAATGTTTTTGTCAGCCCTACATTTCATTTGACATAAAACTATGGTCCACAGACTGGTCAGAAGCCTCTAAACCTGCCGATGGTATGCTGCATTGTACATTCACACCATCATGAAATTATCAAGGGAGATATTTCTTCGACCAGCTCAGTATTTGTCGTCCTTTGGAACCAACGTTTTAGCAATTTATTTGGTAATTATTGACGTCGCCTTTCGTCTCTTTCTTCAATGACACCGTTGTACCGCCCAGCTAATATTAATGTTGGAAGAAAGCCTTCCTAAATACTTAACTTTGAATGGTCCAAAGATTTCCCCAACTTAGCATTATTTCGTATTTCTTCCCAAGTCTCTTATCTCAAGATTCCGCACAAGTTCTTTAGGAGTTAATATTAGTAGTTTTTTTTTATTCTGCACCCCCCCCCCCAACGCGCATAATGTTGTGCGCTGAAGTCACCCCGACAGTTTGGATTTATAACAATAATCTGTTGAATGTGGGCTTGCTGCTGAGCTTAATATTAAAATCCCCCATTGTTGAATATGTAAGACGGCAGGTTTTCCAAGGAAAGTCCTATTTACCGGGAATCTTAAAAACTGTGGCATGCAATCAAGAGTTCATACTATTTCGGTGTGAATAATGTGGGTGGTTTCGGTCAAATGAGAACAAGATAAACCAGATTTTAAAAAAACCCACGCAATAGCGGTTAACCTCTATCTTGCTGATTGAAAAAAAAGTCAGAAATTTCTTTTCACAAAGTGGGATGCTCGGTATCCTGTGCATGTCAAAAGGTTGTCGACAATGTGGATGGTTTCTGTCAAATGAGAACAAGATAAACCAGATTTGAAAAAAATCCCCCACGCGATATCGGTTAACCTCTATCTTGTTGATACAAAAGATGAGAAAGTCAGAAATTTCTTATCACAAAGTTGGATGCTTGGTACCCAGTGCATGTAAAAAGGTTGTCGACCTAGAGCATTCTTTCCTGATGGGTCTCAAAATTCTTGTTCAAAATGATTTATGTAGAAGCAAAGAAGCAGGCGGCGTGCTACACCTAGGTACGTTTTAGAAAATTTCGGTCGAAAAATGTTAAAATGCCTTTGTCCAGGCCAGAAATTCTTTGGGATTAGATTGCCTGTACTTAACGGTTCCACACTCGATCAAATATTTGGATGGCGTATCATGCCAAATATGATCAGGCTTTGAGGCGAGGAGTCTGATAAGGTTAATTATTTGTTTACGATGGAAGAAGCTTTTACTTTGTTAGCGGTAAGGTTGCGGGGCAAGGCGCTTTATGTGCTTAATTCAGACGGCATGTTCTTCGCCTCCTTTATCACAGAAAATGTTTTATTTAGGGTCCTGAGGTGGCGGTGCCAATCAGAACTTAATAACTCAGGAGAAGCAGCTAAAAGGGAAGGATATAGTACTCTGTCAACACATTGGGAGGTGAAAGTGCAAGGCAGTTACTGGTTACGCTTGGGTCATTGTCTCTCGTTGCATTTATTTGTGCGTGTGGTTCTAGCTTTTAGCAATACTGGCCAATACCAATACATGTGATGGGATGTGGCCAGAATGTCCAATCACCGAGAAGAGCAGAGCCATTGGAAATAGCAGGGACAGGTCAGATGAGGGGCCAAAAGATTACAAAAGATTTTGAATTAGGGATTGGTATGCTCTATCTTATTGTGACTGCCGAGGCCATACAAAACGGCGGCTTCCGTTGGTGAGTTTATGGGCGATTAGGGACGACCGGCCTTGGTTGTTACTCACCGCGAGTTTGCTTCCATGGCACAGCTAAAGTGGAAGTATGATGACATGGCTCGCACAGTGCTGCACGGCTTAGGCTGTCCACGGTCTCGGACTCCAACCAGCAGATTGATAATTGCCTCCGCCTGGTGTCCTCAATGTGAACTACATAAGGGGGATAATTAGTTTTCATCAGCAATGAGAGAGCCCGGCAGAAGAGGTGAAATGTTACCTTACATGTTAGGAACTCAATTCGGTTCATGGTGGGAGTGAACAACGCTTTCTAACCGTAACCTATCAGACTTAGCGTGTATAACCCTTCCCAATAAAACAGCAAACAGTTTATTTCTTCAAATATCTAACATGAACACCTGAAAAAAGGTTTATAACTGAAATGAAGGATCCGTTTAATTCACAAATGTTACATGTATCAATTGATCATTACAGTCAGCTGAAAATTGCCATCCACAAAGGAGAAAATTATATCAACAATGCCAAGTAAGTAGATATGCTTTATGAATACATCCATATGCAGGAGGTATTGTTTTGTTTGTTTCTTTGTCTTTCAATTTTGTTTTATTTTGTTCTTGCTTTTACGACGAGGGAGAAAAAAGCCACGGGGAAAAGTTTCCCCTAGAATATTACAATCTTTGTTGTCTTTGTTGTGTCACAAAAGAGGTCACTAATTTAGTAGTTTGCTGTGATCACTTTCAATTGCTTCACTGATGAGTCTACACAAATAATAGGAAGGGTAGTTTTTGACACATGGGGATTTTTTGGTGCGACATGTGATATGACATTGTTCCTCTCTGCTTTACAACGATGCATGACTCACACCAATTTGTTTTGTTTAAGTGGTTTCCGATGCGACTACATTAGCGATCAAAGTACTAACATATATATTCAAATAGTAATTCAGGGGAAGACCAACATGAACAAAAGGTGGCCATTGTACCTGAATACATTATTTTGCTCAAATTTCCGTTTTGTTTGTCTTTGGTGGTCCTAAATTTGCTGTACAGGTATGTCACTTTGTCACGTTTATCATGACTTACAGCTGTGGCAGGGAAAGTTAGCTTCTATCAGATAAATTATGTCCATCAAAGAACTAATTAATGCGTGTTGGTTTTTATTTTTATTTCAGCACAACTATAGACGTTTTGATGTAGATTCTGTCTGTAAATGATCGAACAGTCGTTAGATATTTGCATTTTTTTCGAGAGAACGGAGCAGCCGTTTGCGGCAGGATGAACAATGGGATTTCATCCTGCTTTAACATGTACATTGTACGCAAATAAATTCCAATACGATATAATTGCAACGTGCTGTTCATTAAATGAATACCGCGGGATTTAGTATGCCAATACGTACCCCATATTATATCCATATGAAAAGCTATGGCAACACAGTAGGTCTTAAACACTTGCGGCAGACACATCGTGAGCAAACTGGTCGAAACAATGACCGATAATTTCAACTATCGTTTTTTTATATTTGCTTTTTGGTTCTTTTGTTTTGTTTTTATTTTCACTTGTTGTTTTTTAATTGTTGCGTGGTACAGTCGGAGTACATTGAAGTTCCAGACGACGCCAATTAAATTTTCTCGCTCAGTCTATTGTTAGGGTGCACGTCGCATCGAAACAAAAATATCAATTTTCCAGCTTCGCTTTCCTCAATAAGTGAGGTCGCATAAGGTACACACACCTTTTCTATTTCATCTTTTGGCACAAAATGTAAACGGGATCAGTCATGTTGCAGCACGGTGAAATTAGCAACTGTTTAGTTTAGTTTAAACGTATTTATTTAATCTGGGTAGTACATCGAGATGACTAATCCATGGGTTCTCCAGAACATGGAGACACACAGTATGTATATACAAGAGGCACAGGGCAAAATAGTTGTTACCAATGTATAATATCAGCGAGAACTCGGTACAAATATCATAATTTGGTTACATATAAGATGCAATTTAAGCCAGTATGAGGTTAAGTTCAATGTTTGCCCAAGGTGGAAAAAAACGTGTGATAAATTTCATTGTCCAAACCAATGATCATAGCAGTAACCGAAACATTTAGTCGTTAAAGCGTCTGGTTTCAATGATGTACAGCTTAAGTGCATCACAAACCTGAAAATTTAGGCCGGTAGAAAGCTAGTTACTGCCCCGGAGAAACATTTCAACCAGCCTATTACTACCAATATGGATTATCAGATGATGGTTAACCCCCAGAGCACTCAAATAAATAACAGTATTAAGTGACTTGTTCCTCTGAACGATGCAGTTGGGACAGAAGAGAAGAAAGTGCTTAGAGTCTTAAGTGGGATAAGAACATGCACATGGTGGGTCAGGGAGGATGTTAACTTTGTGAAGGTCAAAGTTTAACCTGGAGAATCATAGGCGTATTTGCGTGTGACAAATATTTGTTACACCCTTCCCATCCCAACAAAACAATACTAATAGTTTTAAAAGAGATATGCACACCAGATTACACTATTTTTGTTCGTAATTTGGTTTAAACATAGTTCTATTCACAACAGGACAGGAATATTGAAGGTGGGGAAAGGGTGTAACCTTATACGCCCTTTTGAAAAGTCCCTACCACACTTGGAACACTACTGACCTCAGGCGACAGAAACCAGAATGAGGCTGTGGTGGACACCAATTCAAGTCCCCATTCACTTGCATGTTAAATTTTCTTACATTTCTAGCTCATAATTGTTATTAAAAACACTTTTTGATATAACCATTGCGTTATTCTGTTAGGGAATCTCTAGGACTGGAACATAAGGGAAAAAAATCGTCAGTGTTTTGACTTTCTCTAATTGCTGCTAATATACATCTTACTGCAATTTTGATACCCTGTAGAGTTGGACCCAAAGCAAAAATAACGGTGTTGACTAATCCGTGCAGACCTAATTTTTTATTTAAACTAATATATATATATATATATATATATATATATATATATATATATATATATATATATATATATATATATATATATATATATATATATATATATATATATATATATATATATATATATATAAATGTCCCAGGTAGTATAAATTTCACACCCAAATGAATGACTGCTTCTAAAATATGAATTCAATAGACTATATTTTATAATAAAATGATATAAAACATCTTGCTATGAAAAATTATTTCATATTAACAGACTAATTAAACATTTCTTCCTTGCACAATATATCTTATATACCAGCTGCGGTCGAAATGCTTTAGAAAACTTCATAGTACAGAAACTGCTGCATCAATATTTGCTTTGTTATAATTTACTAAAGATATTGTGAATCAATGTTGCAGTTCTTCCAGAAAATCGGGTAGACAATGTTATCTTTGGGAGAAGATCGTTTTTAATCATTTAATTTAAGAATTCGAAATACTTCTGTCTTGTAGTTGCTTTTAAAAGGTCGATGTTAAAATCACCCAAAATAGTATGTCAGATCGGTCCTAAGATAGAGTTGATACTATTGGTGACCATTAATTGATAAAAGATTCAATGTCGCTGTCCCTGTCGCCGGGAGGTCTGTAAATATCATAGGTTGTAATTTTTGTCTTAAACAGTTGCCCAAATATATTGATACACTAACCTTCCCATAACGTATTTGGAGTGTGGAGATATCACACTACATTTTGGCAGTTTTCATGTAAAGCGATTAATAGTCCACTATGTGAACTTCAGTTGGAGCCAACTGGAATGAGACCATAATTGTTTAGTTCATACAGAAAGTGTCAGGATCAGTAACTTCTAACCAAATTTCTTGCAGAAATATTGCGCTGAATTGAATATTTGCTTCTGGTAACTCATCCAGTAATGATACAAATTTGTCCCATTTTGCATTCAAACACTGTATGTTTAAACCTAACACAGGAGAATTTTGTGAAAAACGGTGCCATGTATCCGGCAAGAGTGTTTGTGTTCATCACGGTCGTCAATTCAATTATTTATATTATTTCCCGTGACACCACCAAAATTTCTCGGGCCATTATTGACTAAAACGTCTAAGTTCGTGATACAGTATATGAGTAAAAAGACTATTAAATGCTCCTTATTGGGTAGATGCATTAATTGTAGCTGACATTTAAAACATAGATTGACTGAATATAAATCGACATTAACGATAAATTGAAACAAGTTTGCAATATTCAAATCAATCATATGTGTTAAAAGGAATAGAAAGATAGGTTTGTGTGAAACTAAATTTTGCCAAAATACGAATATCATTGCAAAAAAATATATGAAAAGAAAGCGTAAGAAAATCCGCAAACAAATTGTGATCTAATGCGAGACGTGGGAACATAGTAAGGGCAGTTTCCACATGATTTTGACCAAATTGATATAGTTAGCAGAAGCTCACATTTGTACCTAACTACGCATTCAAGTGTTTGTTCAGAGTAAAGATATGACTCAGGAATGTACATATAAGAAGGCAAAGATAACGACAAATCCGAAAAGCAAATTTTGGACAGTCATTAGCAGTGAGTAAGCAGAGGACTTTCTACCACAGCAAAAGGGTGCTACTATTGTAAAAAAATAAGGAAGTAACTAGGAAGAAAAAGTTGTTGTCGGATAACATCTTTGGTACAGGACCAAATTGTACTTCGCTAAACTTTAGGATTTGCAGGAGGGAGCAAGGATAACTAAACTAACATAAATCATATAAAACATTGCACGCTAAAATGAAGTACAATCAAAAGTCATTCTGCCACCGCATAGCATCGCCATATATTTAACTACATGACAGTACATGTACCGACATAGCAGTAAACGAAGAATGTACAAGGACTGGGCTTAACAATAAGCAGATCCATGCAATAACCAGTACATGCACTGCAGTAGTAAATTTGTGTCTTTTTGTCCAGAGCCACTTCCCAGTAGTCAATACCCTATTCCGGAGTCCAAACTCTTTACTGTCCATAAGCTAACATGTCACTGTCTGACCTATACACAGATGGAAGTACTGTTGTACACATTGCATTCGTTCTTCTGTAGAATTTTGACATAGGCTGTATAAGCCCAAATAAATTAAAGGGTCTTTAGCGTGCAACTACTCAGAACATCTTTCGCAGCTGCGAATGTCTCTCTGAGTAGCGGCTCCTTGTACGTTATTAATGGAAGTCAGAAGCATAGTAAGTACTCAGTGCCTGCCGTCATTATCAATACATGTTCCCCCATGGCTGTAAACGAAGTTATTTAATGCAAAAACCAACTTTGTCTCAATAGGCATAGATATAATTGGATGTAGCAGTGACTGAAAACAATATTGTCAGTATCAATCTCCCACCACCTAGCATTGTCATACCCACGGTGAGACGTGGCCATGACGCGACTACATGGTTACAAAAGTATGTAGTCATGACAATAGTGCCATTACGTACAAGGACTAGGCTAAGCAATAAACAAAGTCCTACATTGACCTATACATGTACGGCATTATCTTATAAATGTAATGTAAAAGTATAGTAGTTACTCGATGCCAATATCAATACATGTGTTTACATGGGCGTAAACGAAGTTCGAATTGAAAAAAATCTATTCCTCGTTAGTCATAAAGATAACTGCGTTTAGCAGTGACTTGCAACAATATGGTCACTATCAATCTGCCACCACATAGCATCGCCATCTTCACAGTAAGGCGTGGGCATGATGATGCCACAAGGTAACAAAAGTCGGTAGTCGTGACAATAGTACAATTGTGCACAGGTACTAGGCTTCAGCAATAAACAAAGTGCTGCATTGACCTATACATGTACTGCAGTATGCCGCATCCAATGAACCACGAACCAAAATGTAAAATTTCAATTTATACCTATATGGAGAAATTGAAAAAGAATAAATGTTGAGTATCTATTTGCAAACCTATTGTGCATAGATGTTCCATTTCAACTTAACATCTAAGCTTTGTCCATCATCAATATTATTTGTCCAGAGATAACTCACAGACCCTATCAAAGCTTGCATCTCTAAACAGCAAGAATAGCAGATGGAAATACGGACGACCAGAGACTCCAAACTCCCCGAGATCTCCCGCATTCGAATGATGAAAATCAATCAAATTTTTCAACATCCCCCCTGATTAAAGTGCTTCTTATAGTAAGTGAAAGGAGCTCCCGCTGGGAGCAGTTGTTTTCACAATTATCTCCCGTTTGCCGGGGTCTGTTGGTTGAAGTGTCTGGACCAGACATACAACAGGCCATGATCTGCCATCAGCAGTCAATTTCATGTATAAGTACATAACATTTTCATGCTAGCATGTGGGGATCATTTTGTTATCAGTCCAAGCTGTAGTGTCAACCGTGATCCATAAATGAATCAAAGTTACAATAAAACGTGTAAGTGTTCCTTAGATGAAACTTACCATTTTTTTTATCAAGATTGTCTTTTATGTCTGGCATTTTTTCTACCTGCAGATTTTATGTCATATCAAGAGCCACATACTGCTAGAGGTTTTTTTTTCAATTTCATGTTTTCTGCATGTAGCTTTTCCAACTTCAATTTCGATATACAAGGCAATAACTTTCCTTTGTAAGCATAGACAGATTTGCTTTGAAGCAAATCTTGTGTTCTAGTTTGCCGAAACACTACCGGGAACAGCAAAGCCCATTTTTCATGCGATGTTACGTACGTACGAATTCGGATACCACTTGGGGTTATATTAGTGATGACACGTCATATTACGGTTAAGATGGAAGTGGTTCAAGTAGGGTTTTGATGCTTCCTGTTTTTTTATTTTTATTCGTGGGTTGTAACCAGAGTAGAAATTTTATTTTACTAATAATGCCAATTATTCAATCACAGACCATGCAGTCAAGACGTCCCAGATACCAATGTGCGTCAATTTTATAGGCGACTGACAGACCCTGGCAGAGGAGTGATGGGCATAAACTGTTGATCTTCCAATAATTTTTATTGGGTTGCCCTGGAAGATCCATGGCTCTGGAAGCCAAAGAAGTGCAACCTCCCAAGAGATCCTATAAATCTCTAGGGATGTGGGTCAATAGCATTGACAATCCGCCAAGAACCTAGGAATCTCTGATACCTCATTGATGATGATTTTATGTAATTGTAGATGATTTGTTGGCAACTATACATACTGCATTATTAATGAAAAAAATATATTAAACCCTTTTCAACTTAAACGGAACGGTCTGATGTGGTATAGGTGTCAAATATTGTTTGCGTCGATTTTTTTTAATGATTCGCCAACGGTTATAAGTGTGAGGTACTTTCGCCAGTATATAAAGATGGACAAGCTGCCTATTATAGCGCATGAGTTATCGAAAGGCGTGAATTTAACCAAAAAACAAGCAAACAAACAAAATGCAGACGCATGCCATTTAAAAAGGAGGTGACACGTATTTAACCAACGGAAGTGCATCTTACCAGTGAAGCTTAATATTTTGAAAAGAAATGGCCTGGCACATGTCTAGTGCAAGATCATTTTAACGTCTAATATCACCGAGGAGGACCAACATGCCCACACGTTAGCATTGCATTGATAGTTGCATTGTTTTTTTTACTGCAATGATTTCTTAGATAGGTGTTACAGCGTAAAACACAGTTGGGGACTTTGGCCAACAGATAAGGGGGCTTTATCTCTTTCTGAGTTTATAAAACAGGTTTGAAATACTGTTTTTTCAGGGGGCCAAAGTGGGCCAAAATATTTTGTTCAGATAATGTGGGGTATCTGTTCTTGTATATAATTATATATATATATATATGCATGTAGCTTAATTTAAGTTGAGCACATTCCAAAAATATGGCAAGTGCCTGAGAACAGCCTTTAAAACTTATACATCTCTATTTTAATATGAATCGTACCATGCGCTTATACAGGTGGTTTAATGTACTAGTGATTATTCAAATATTGATCTGTACATTAGAGACAAGAGCTTTCTTTCTGCTTTATCTAGGATGCTGGAAAAATGCTAGTCCCATTTCATATTAAAACGAAATGGTAATGCCTAAATGGGTATGGTTGGTATATTGTGGAAAATTCAGTCAAAGGGTAACAATGGAGGATTATTAACTTTTTTTCATTTCACGAAAAATATGACACCTAGTGATATGGTTAGAGTAAATATAACTTCCCACTGTTTACACCAAATTAAAATCATTTCAAGATCAAAACTGAACCATCGTCCAGAAATAAATGGATATTGTATCGTCTCCGAAAACCACTGTCATCAGTAAGAGGCTTTTGTATCTAACTGACTTTGTTTGTGCCGTCATTTATGTACATATCAGTGGCCCCAGGAGAGAACTTTGTGGTACCCGTGACTCAATATGAGGCATGGAAGATGTCTGATCACCACTTGGTACACATGGGAATTCTTCCAGGAATTAGGAATGCTAGGAAACATTCGAGAATAGTAAAATTATTCAGCAAGCAAAAGACAAATACAACAAGCTGTGGTCTTAGAAATAATATTTCCCAAACCACCAGGACCAGAAACAGAACTGGTCTTAAGCATTTGTACAACTTTTCTGACACTGAGATCATCAACTCTGAGGACATTTTGCCGATCCTCAGTTGGGTAAAAAACACTTATTCTACCATCAGACGTGTCGCATGATGCGTTTTACAATGTACCGTAAAGTCTGAAGATATCAAGTACTGAAACTTTGATTGTAATTACTTTATAAATATCTTGTTCCCTGGCAACCAAATTTATGTGACATATGTCTGCAAATGCGACAATACCCCCCTATTTGTTCAATCAAGCTTTGCAATGTTTCTTCAAAATTGCAGAGTACACATGTGGCTGAATTGCTTCCTATAATTTAGACTTTTCATACCAGAATGTTTTTTGATGCCAGCTGGATCGCGTGTAACCTACTCTGGATCTTGACAATTATGATCCAAGGAATATCAGCTGCATGGGAACCTAGCATTCTTTTGCTACTGTATGTATATGTGTGCATACGTCCTAAAAGCTGATTTAAAAGTACTTCCTCCGCATTTGCTACTCAATCAGCTCTCTTGGTTATTTCGCGAAATTCCTGAACCTGATGTTAAATTCACTTTTCTCTTGGCCAACGCATAGGTTTATATACTGGCCCATAATTACGGTGTGCCCACAGGAAATTTAATCACTTGTTGCAACATGCTCATCGAAGCCATATTTTAAATGTGCAAACCTTCAGGGATCCTTTTGCATTTTTATATGGCACGTTTGTTTATGCACTTTCTCTCATCTGCCTTCTTTGAGTCTTGACGTGGTGCCATTCGTATGTTACGTGCATTCAGGCATAGCAATCATTGACTGACATTTTTCCAGCGCCTAACGGTTTAGCCCAGCAGAACCAGACCAAATTTTCATTTTTAGAAAATAAAATTTTGAACTTTTTTTCTCTATCGTAATACTTATGGCAGATCGAGGCGTGACTCAAGACCTTCTGCAGGTGCCGATGGGACCCATTTGTTAAAGCATGTACTTTGCAGTCCAAAGGGCCTTCCTTCATAGAGCGGCCTGATTGGCTAGATTCAAACATGACGGCGGCTCTGAACTGCGCCTTTGTCTGGAGTGTAACCTTGCATGTCTGTGGCACACGGTAGATTGACTTTGCTGGCACCTAGCTTCATAAGAACCTCAACAAAACTAAGCCGAGAAAAAATTCCCAGTTTACCATTTTAAATGGTTCATAATTTGTTATTTTGTCCAAGCAATTGTCTATAGTGATGAAGATTTTATGTCTGTAGTTAAGGGTGTTCTATTTCAAAGGTGATGTCATCGATTTTAACCACTTTGTAAGTTGATATCTGCCTGAAGTCAAAGATATATTAGATTCCCTCACATAAGCATTATGCACGACGGACTCCTAAGGAGTCGGATTTGGCATGTTGTCTCATTACGACAATGGGATTTCTGATGTTTTGGAGTATTTGTAGAGTCTGTACTCACAAAATCCATCACTGTGCAGTGGTTTCTGGCCACTCGATCTTAAATTGTTTGTACTCTATGAACGTGGATCGTGCAGTTGCTCAGACCGATCTAATAGATCAAAATGACTTCTTTAATTTGTGCAATTTATTTGTCCCACATCAGCACGGTAAGAATGAGCTCATATGAACTTTGTCGAAGCTTACTGAAGGTAACATTTTAGCACATTGTCATGGCAGAGAACAGAAGAGCAATGTTTAAACGTTATGCGCACCACTTGTATCGTCAAATATGCATTTTAAAATCCGGGGTCGTCCACCACAGATAACCCTTGCAATGAATCAGCTTTTGCCAAATGTATCCGGAGCATTGCAGTTCATTCTATCTTGTAAATTCACGAAGGAAAACATTTCTTGGTCATTAATTGATTGCGAACTAGTCAAAGGACTTTAAGATCATGATATTTCATATGACAAGACGCTAAGTGTTATCCTAGATCAAAGATAAACAAAACAAGACAACTTAACATTTTCTTTAAAAAAACATAGTCGCAGATATGACTTGCTCTCATAAAAGAATTACAGGAAGAAGAGAAAAGCAATATTTAGGGCTTTCTCTAGCGTCAGTTTGTTCCAGCCAAATGCAAAAGTAACGTTATCTTCGTGACAATTAGTCAGACTGGCGACAATTTATGCACCCGGTATATGAATACTTTGTCAAAAATGAATTTTACTGCAGTATGCTAAATTAAAATGCCAGGATTAAAAGAAAATAACATGTTCTGATTGCCAGACCCCGTTGGTACTGAAAAACAACGAACGACGAAGATTTCAATCTTGTACAGAAAAATGTAATTTTATCATATGCAATTTGTGCTTCAGAAAAAATTCATATACATAGAATTTACTACCTACATTTTTGTAATTCTCTGCCTCATTGTGATGCAATGAGATGAAGGTCTGTGAAACCCAGTGCAATCACGTTATGCAGTCCCGTTAGATCCGATACAATTTGGTGAAAGTCCAGTGCAATCACGTTATGCAGTCCCTTTAGGTCCGGTATAATTCGGTGAAATTCATTGCAATCTTGTATAACCTGATGCAATCGAGTACAATACTCATGATACTGCCATCCCGTATTTGGCCTCGTCCTGAACGGACAATAGCGCCATGGCCAATTACCTCACCTTAGACTTCAAAACTGCCACGGATCTTAATGAACATTTCTTATGTCTTTCTTTCTGAGGCTTCTTACGACCAAGATTGAAAGCTATAACTGCTTTGATGTTGAAAGCTAGGCACCAGGGTAAATGTTCTGCATGCCGCAACTCCAGATGCATTTTGGTGTGTATTGACATGCACCTAGGCATTAACAACGATGGACGGCCTCGGGGCATCAGCATGTTTTTTCAAGGGACTTGTCACGTAACTACGCTGTGTGGATTTATTTTAAATTTCTTCGAGTGGGGTTATTTTTAAGTCAACGAAATGTATGCTTTTTTATTAGGGTGAAATAAATAAGGTGCCAGCAACCAATTCATTTCGCCAGCTTCACAACCTTTTGGGTGCAGTCACTGATCATTTAAATGTGATAGCAGGGATCGGGGAAGGAACAGTTCATATGGGGAGGTTTCATCTTTACAAATGATGGTGGAACTTAAGCACGCTATGGTATCACATCAAGCTGAGAAGAACATTAAAAAATTTACAATCACGAAACTCGCTTTGTATCTAAGTTTATTGGTTCCATTCTCCTTCTGTCGATGCATACCGTGTAATCGGTTTTAAAAGTGCTATTTTGACAGATGTAGACGTCACTGTGCATATAAATAATAAATAGCAGTCACTATTTACATTAATTTAATTCATTGGTTCCTCCATGTGCTCACCGGGGGGAAGCCACAGTAGAATTATGAAATTTTGGTGTGATTGATGGATCCGCGGTGGAATTCAACCTGTCAAGTTAAAGCTACCAGGAATACATTATAAACGATGTTAGTTGCTATTTCATTACACAGGCTTACTCTGTATATATGAAAATTCCAACACTGGTAGCCCCTACGGTCGGACATATCTTTATGTGAAACACCTGTCTGGTAATCTACTGTGGAATTCAACCTGTTAAATTAAAGTCACCAAGAATGCATTATAAAACGACGCTGGTTCCTAATTCATTACACAGGCTTACTCTCAGTCTGTATATATGACAATTCCAACACTTGTGGTCCCCCACGTCGCAAATATCTTAATGTGAAACACCTGTGTGGTGATACGTCTCATTTTATTTTGCTATGTGCGTGTCCAAATTAATCTACCTACTAGTTATTTATGAGGAACACGCTGCAGAAGAATTTGTTTAGTTTCACTCTCGAGGAAATATAGAATGCGGCACACCACTGGATATGTCAATATATGCGGATGAATGGCGATTTCAGACCTTAAAAAATCAACTGGCAAGATATGTTTATGCGCAGTGCATGGTTATGAGTCGCTACATACAACTAACTTAACATCATACACATTAATTGATAACTTTTTGAGGTACATGCAAAAATGTGTTTATACAAATAGACAGGTTAAAACACACACACACACACACACACACACACACACACACACACACACACACACACACACAAACATGTGACGTTATGACGGATGGCAAAGGTGTCTATTTTATTCAGATGTGAAAGGTGACCAAACATATGTCAAACGAACGCTACAAGACACATAATATGATGTACAACATTTCATTCAGCCATGAATATATATGTTCCTCCGGATAAAGTACATAGGGGCACGAAATTCTACTTTTAACTGCATTATTTCAGTTCTTTGATTTAGTGTCAAACTGATATAAAAAGGAAAAATAAACAGTTCGGAAAATGGAAGCCAGGCATAGTATAATAGGAGTTTTCATATGAACTGTGATCCCGTGCTGTTACCTTGGCTACAGCAAGGCACTTAGCAGGAAGGAGGGCAGATTCATGTATTAAGTAGCGTCAAAGGAGCTTCTATGATAACAGTAACAACTTAAAAAAGCAAAAAGCTAAATGAAACTCATTCACTGAGTTTAAAACACGAAAAATGCTGAATACATTTAGAAAATAATTTGTTTGGTGAAAAAAGCGATATTTACGGATGGCATAACTTGAACAAGTGGCCTCGTGATGGCAGAGGCATAGTTCCATTGCTCAACAACTGAAGGAATCTGAGCAAGTCTGCAGTTAATATATTTAAATACAAATACGTCCTAAAATTTCTGTGTGCAATCGTTTAATACACAAGTTCACATGCATAGACCGAGGGGCTTTCAGAAGTTCATCATATTTGTTTATTCGTTGAGAAATCCTGCCCCCCCCTTTACATCAGGAGTGTCAACGAACAGGCAGAACCCCGCCGTGTATCACAATTAGGTACAGTTTGGCCTTAAAGCACGTTTAAGCAACTAAAATGATCATAGTCCTGTACAAGGAGAATGAAACAAGAAGAATGAAAAACTTGTTAGAAATACACAAGTGACACGCCGAAATGGTATAGCAGCAAAACACTGTTGCAACAAGACACTATTATGTCCAATGTTCATTTTACCTTTCTGATCATGAGTTGCTGACATCAGTACCATAAATTTTGTCATGCGCAGAGCAAGTTCATACAAGAAGACTAGGTGAGCACTATACATGCACATTCAATGTGTTTAGGCCCATTGATGATTACATCTCGGGGAAGGACTTCTGCCTAACCCGCTTTCTACAAATTTTCAAATCGACCCCAAATTACCTACAGATGCTTAAAAACGGATGACACAGGCTTTGTCTTGATACATGTGAAGTGGATTAGTATAAGATTTGGATCAAAATAAAGAGACGAGAAAATGCTCGTCACAGGCTTCCATAATGTCGATACTATCAAAGCACTCGTCAGTTTCTTATAACTCTACAAGACAAAAAGTGTGAACCGCAGTTAAATGCGGAGTTACCTGACAGGTGGCGGCACGATTCTGTTACAGCGGAATTATCTCAAGCATTCGCAATGCTTTCAGTCCCTATTTGGATTTTCGCCCTGTATAAACGACGTCCGTGTATCTTGCTGAAGAGCATCCCATGTATCCACGCTTAGCACAAGACAATAAAAAGAAAAAATAAAATAAAAGAAGGACAAAAAACGCAGATAGTTAAAACATGTTAACGCCAGGGATGTACATGAGAATGCTAACAGCAGGGATATATAAACTACTGACACCAGGAATATACAATATTATGCTAACGCCAGGCATTATAGAATAGACAACTGATCCCAGGGATGAAGAACAGAATGTAAACACAAGAGACAATGATAGAATGACTGCCAATAGCCCCTGTTGCACATGAGCTCACATTTGTTACGAGGGTTTCTTTTACTTTGTGTCAGTGGCAAAGTATGCAACTATCGTGTGATAGTTGTGACTGAGCTTTTTTGCACTCGCGGGGCAAAGAGATTTTTTGATTGCTGAAATCTATATGGATTTCAGCAATTAACTAATGCCACCATTGATGTTCGCATCTTCTTTATTAGCAGTGTGGTGACATCGACACTTGTCCGATGCCGGTGAGTTGTCTTCAACTGTGATACAATGCTGTAATATTGTCGTGAGGGTGATAATATTTTAAATGGTATCCACGGAAAATGCATCTCACAAAACTTCATTTTGAAAATAACAAAGAAGAAGCATGAAAAATAACTATTGATTGTAATAATGATGAATCAAGAGCCCTTTATCTTTACATCAGGGGCATACACCTGTCGGGATACACCCGCGGTGCGTCTGCTATGTGAAATGATTGAAGAGCGATTTGTACAGTCGTCACTATGGACACAGCTTATAAACAAATGTCGTCAACACGCTGCATTGTGTGAGAAATTGGGCGTAAAATCACTTCTCGTCTGCAATTTCCAACGAAAAAGTATTGTATTTTCTTGAAACTGTCAATATTTCAGTACTTCAAGCAGTTTGAAACGATTTATTTTCACAGGGGAGATTGATGGTGCATAGAAAATTAAAAATTTCATCCTGCACATAAGTATGAGATTGCGACTGACTGACAATTTATTCACTAGATTTTCGAAGGGAAAAATGATCCACCAATAGAGAAAGGTTAATCCGGTATTTTTAATATATATTTTCAGTTCTGTAAAAATTACAGAAATGCATATCTTAAAGTTTTCGGCAGTGTTTATCCGTAGGAGCAGGTGCATTTTAAATGCAACTTATAAGGGTTAAAAGGCCATCATTCTTGAGATATCAATCTTGATTTAGAAATGCACGTTTTGTTTTGCCCAGTCCATGACCCTGTCATATTGAAAACACGCCAAGGTCATTCATATAGACACATGCGGGTGATACACTACAGAAAAAGGCTCTAACTCATTATTTAATCTTTGTATGCACTCAGTATACCCTAGGCAGGAACGTTCTACTGAATGTATAAATAATTACAATGTAACATTGTAGAACCTGACAGAAATTCAAGGCATAGTGAGGCCATTCTCAGCTATTCTTACCCGTAAGTATTAACCGTGCTTATCGCGCGAGAGCTTGCAAATGTGAAACTGTTGTCAATTTTCTTAGAATGATCATTGAAATTTCCATCAACGGAACAACGACACCTGTCAATAATCCATCTAGCCAGCAGAAATTTATTTTCTCATCATAACCTGCACACATTGCAAAATATATCCCAGTGATTAACCAGGAAAGTCTAAAACAAGTAAATTACCTGATTGTTTGTTTTCCATATGATTTTCACTTTTTGCCGTATGCTGAGTCTACCTGGATTTCAGCAAATAACCACTTTATAAGGAGAGACCTAATCTTGTCTCTTGCACTTTACCCATTCAGCAATCATGTTAATAGATTGGTTTAACGAATTTTCTCTGTTTTCCGTGTGTTATGCGCAAGAGGTAGCCGAAAAATCAATAAAGTAGGGGCGGGCAGTACTGGTTTGATTTTCCAGAACTTTCGGTCTGATCGTTTGTGAAAAATCCAATATTGAAAAGAATGGACGAACAGAAATTTATAAGGCTTGCTCCGGAAATGTCAGAACCACATAAGCAGAGATGTGGGCACATTGGATTTGTGTTTGCTGCGAGAGATATTACTTTTTACTTATTCGTTTCTGATCATAGTTATGGTGCATGAGGTCCTTTTGCCTGGCCTCCCTTTGGTTCGAGGTATGCTACTTAGAGTAAGCAGTCATTTCAAGTAATAAGGTTTTGTGAATGCTAAATTATATATATATATATACATATATATATATATATATACATATATATATATATATATATATATATATATATATATATATATATATATATATATATATATATATATATGTATATATATATACCCTTCTTCATACTCATCCCTTGGCCTATGAACTTCCCTGCACACCAAACAGCTACAAGGTGCCTTATCAGACTGCCCACTGGAGTCGTCACCAGGCACCGAAAGCCTTAGGTGGCGCGGTTGTAAACTAACATATATTCAATTGAAAGTACCATTGATTTAAACATATATTTATTTCGAAAAAGGCGATTGAGAAAAGGGCATGGCCATATATAAATACCTTACGCAGCTGAAAAAGTAAGAGAGAGAGGAAGGCCGACCATACACAATTAAAAGACGCGGGTAGCCACAGTTGACATCACTGCACGGAGACAGATATATTGGCAAAGCAACACAAGAATTGTTGACAAGACAAGACATCACTGATAGAATAAAAGATTAATGGGGTATGCCATAGTGAAAACGCACTTCGCTACTCGCATATCGATACTTCAACAGGTCATGTGACTGCACCAGGAATGCCTGTTGGTTGGATGTATGAATGCATGTTTTTGACAATTATTTTGTTATCTTTAAGAGTACGTTTTTTCAACCAAACAGTTCCACTGTGGGGCACAACGAATAAGTCCAAACACCATTGCCAGTGGGACCGTGATTGAGTGTCGGGCCAAAGTAAGTGATATCGTGTGTAGAGCTTTGGAAATACACGTATTGCAGGCGCTTGCCTTCTATCCAGCAAAGATAGTTTTAGAGATGCCAACTGTCCCTCATCAACAAGGGAAGTCCCTGGATTTAGCTGTTCAATTTTGGCCACTTTACGGTATTTGTCCCGCATTGCATCTGAGTATTTTCATATATATTCGTTGTCATATATTATATACTCTGTCCGTGATCATCACGCAAATGTCCCCGAAATGGCATTTTGAACGTTGATATCTCTGTGGTTGTTGAAAAGGGACGTATCCCTTGTGCACCAATCTCCTTTAGTCCCTTTCGCAAGCGCCGATGTCGCGCTTGCTGAAAATTCTCTATGGTAATCATAAAACCCCACAACTTGGAACCTGTGGGCCATGTCTACTATATCGGCCATATTTACATCGAGTTCTTCCCTGTGCTGCGGGTACACATCGCATATAACTGAAGAGTAGCTTGAAAACGCTTTCACAAATTATTGCAGGATAAGCGCTTTTGTGGTTCGAGAGTCCCAAAGGGGCTTCACGGGTATGACGTCGGACCCGACAATAATTGTCCGCCGTGGGACATCTCCGGAAAATCAGAGTATCAAGAGACCTGCCAGATTAAAGTCCTTGCCCGACAGTATATGAGACCTTACATTGGCTGATACAGTGCTAATCTTGGGCAGGTTGTCAGCGGATATCCGTCTGGTCATACGTAGCAGGTTTCCGGGCAAGATGTCTTCGCTTACAAATGAAGGGTGTAGTCTAGAAACGCAGTCAGAGTCATTAACACCTGAATTATCATGGGAACCAAATAATTGGTTCTGTATCTGTTGTACAGACTCAGTCAGCTGAGATACATGTTCGGAATTTGAGTACTCACTGGTTAATTGACCTATCCCCATTGTTACGTATGAGTGTGGTTATCGCAAAGGCTTATGGGTGCATCGGGAGGAGTCTTCTGGCTCGGCGAGTGTAGCAAGCAAACACACACACACACACACACACACACACACACACAAAACATCTTTACTGGTATCGGCCCTGAAAAGAACTACATTGCGTGGTGACTATTTATTCACCACAGACAACTTTGATGGAGCCCGCCTAAATTCAGGCGCGTACAGGGTGTTAAAGCCTCGGAGAGGACAGAAGACAGGTGGGGCATGTCTGATACTGCATGTAACACCTGTCAATGCATTAAAGCTGGTTTTTTCTCTTGCTGTTTTTATGTCCAAGTTTAAACTCCATAAAAACTGAAGTCGTTTAAGCAACCAGAACAGTTACTGATAGATAGGGACTTTAGTTATGTGTGGCAAAGTTTTATGGTGTCATTTGTGTACCGAATGTTAAACTTCCTTGTTGGTGACGAAGGTTTTAGTTTTGGCGATCAAGTAGTATTTTAACTTGATGGCATATGTAACATTGAAGCAGGGCATTTTAGGAGGGAATGCTCCAATTCCTGACTGTTTTTTTAAGTTGTAACAAAACTTTCAATTCTCCTGATGACTGTGTATATATGCATATATGGACGCACCGGCGGTTTGCCTCTGACCTCGGTGCCCTCGATGTAAAGGAGTAGTTTCCTCAATGAATTATTATTATTGTTGTTGTTGTTGTTGTTGTTGTTAAAAGAATTTTAATTGCATCTTATGAAAGAATGAATAAAATAATATAACAACAATGAAATACAATCGGAATGCTGTTGACGGACGATCATTGCAACGCCATTTGAACTTTCATTGAAAGGATCTGTATCTGTTTTGGCAAACATCCCGTCTTCCCATGTAACTGTTGTGAACTTTTACGTTTATAATATTTTACTGCATATTCTAATAAAAAGACTGGATACCAGTAATTTGTCAAACAGTAATTTTGCTCCTGGCTCACAGTTTTCGTCTAAAATTATCAAAATTCAGCCATGCGGATAACCTACAGGTGAAATTTTTATGCTTTGCGTTACGTGTCCCAGAAATGGGCTCCTCCGCTTTTGCCATAATCCTTTGCGGTAGACACGCTAATACGTAATAGTGCTAGTATATAGCAGTAATAGGAGAGATGTTTCTGCTCTTGTTTTTCCTTTGCGGGCGTTGCCTGGTCCCTTTATGTTGTTTTATGCTTTTGGCATCGTAATCCCAAACACAAATATTCACATGTAAAGTCGCAAGCTCAGAACGGTCCGAATATCCAAGTCCTAGAGGTTGAAGACGTAAAGTTCCTATATAAGAAGATATTTTTCCAAATCACATATGAAATGTAATGGCTGCCGTATGCGAAGACCCAAGAATTTGGAAACCTTGATTTGTCCCTGAAATGTGATCACTGCTGATGTGGTGTAAAATAGACTTAGCACCCATACAAGTTCCGGGCGAACCTTGAAATACAACTTACCCAATGAGTATACATATATATATATATATATATATATATATATATATATATATATATATATATATATATTGTGTGTGTGTGCGTCCATGTACGTGTACATATCGATATATATTCATCATATTCCTAATATGTTATTGGTTATGATATGGCAAATTCTGTACACGTGATATGTCATGTTCAATGAGCGTCATATCTCACGTGCCGCCGTATTGTACAGCTTTCCTGTACAATATGGAATCCGGCATGTCAATATCAGTACAGTTTCTGGCGCCACCCAGCAAGCCAAAAATGATATTTTTTCTCTGACAGGGATCATTCATTGCGCAGTGATGCCTGTGATACACTTACATGGAATAGACGCATCAATAAATATATGACAATATTTTCACATGCTGTGTGTTTATTTATAGTCAGTAGGTCCACCGAGTATACATGTATGGATATGATAAATATAATAATACATGGCCTGTTCCATATCAGTACTCGCGTCAGCACTCCGCACATCCATATCAGTTGCTTGCTGGTACTCGTGCTGATATGAAATAGGCCATGCATCATTGTATACATTACATTATATATTGTACTCAATCTTCACATGCCAAAAATTTACATTTGAATGCAATTGGAAAGAACTGAAGTTAACTGTGCCTACCCTTTTGTTCTTTCAACGAAAAGTATGTGCAAAGAAAACGTTTCAGTCCTTAAAACTGTGCTATGGTCATGATCTCTGAAGTACACAGTCAAGCCAGAGATCGTGTTTTCCTCACTACACACGACGATTCCAACTGTCAGACTTTGTCATCATCTAATTGCCATATTAAGTTTGTTCAGCACAAACACACGGCTGTAAAAGCAATCTTACGAATATCAGCTGTGTCGGGTATGAAGAATGAATTCGCAGATCCCTCATATGCACCTACAATCTGCCACGTGGTCAATTTACAAAAATTCTTTCCTCGGCTCTTGTTCCCTATTCATCTAATACAAATAAGTCAACCAAAGCAAACTTTGCCAATTAAACTGTATCTGTGTGCATTATTAATAATCTGAAAAATCATGTCTACCCCATCCACAAAAAAACATAGTTTATTTTCTAGTTATAAGGAATTGCAATCAGCAAAGAAGTTTTCTAAAGAGAACGTCGTAAATGTTAAGTTTTGTCAAAGAAGAGCAAAAAGGCTTGTTTCGGTGCCAAATAACACGGTTGTACAGAGTTTCCAAATGTGGATCATGGTCATTGTTATCCTTATTAATTTCTCCTCTTTGTACAACTTGAAGCAAGGTAATCATTTGTAAATGATTTCCTGTTTAGAATATGGCCGATGTTGGCCTCAAGTTTGATGTCTTCGTAGGTACTATTTATAATGTCATCAATATGAATATTTCACATAAGTGATAAAATTGACGATATTCTACATCTTAGCGGTTTAGATTTGATTTGAGCCGGAGAGAGGTAATTATGTCTTGCACTAAAAAAATCATGTGTAGATGAAAATTAGATCAATTTCTCACTGCAAAGGGCACACACACACACACATATGTATTGTACACAACTCAGTGCCTATCATGATGGCTGTACTCGTATTTTGACATTTTATATGTGATCTGTCTGTTAAAAAATACTACCGTTATCATGGACATAATGATCATGCAGGATATAAGGCATATTTACATAGTCGGAAATTGATCACTAGAATAAGTAGCCTCCATTTACGTGCGATTGACGGAAACTCTCTGGCAGATTACGATATTTAAGAGCCAATTAACTTGACCTTGACTTAATACAGACCAGAGACAGAAAATAAAAGTTGGAAGAACATATTACTGACGTGCCAAAGAAAGAATGTGGTGATTAAAAAGAATTTGTGAACATTTGGCGTTAAAAATTTACGTGGTTGAATAGCATCAACCATTCCAATTCGATGTAAAGTAAGAAAAGTTCTACTAGGAAATAAACTATGCAAATATGTTCAAAACCTGCACGACAGAAATTGAGTTACAGGCAACAAATGTATTTTTTCGTGCGTCGGTCATGTGTTAAGGTGGCGAAGTTATACTGTTCATCTACACTTAATTATCACACATCTTTCTGTGACAGTATTATCAGTAATTCTCTATATATGTATATGACATATACGGGAACCCAAAGCAAAATCTCTACTTAGAATTGCATTAAACTAATTCTCTTTTTTTCCACATGTGATGCGTTCTGTTGTCAAAAAATTGTCGTCTATCCTTTAAAAAAACACAAAAAACAACCCCCAAAACACACACACGCACACACACACACACACACACACAGAGCAGAAAGTATTCAATTATAGGTTCATCAAGCGTAACTATCCTATTTCCCCATGGGTTGTGTAGACAACCAAGCCACTTTCTATAATTATCTGGACCCATAGGCCTACATGTATGTTCCACATGGATTTGTGCAGCATACTCAGCCACTCACTATACGTTTATAGACCCATACGTCCCACATGGGTTGTGGAGCAGCCTGAGCCACTCTCTATAATCATATAGACTTACATCTTCCACATGGATTGTGAAGGAAATCAAGCCACTCTCTATGTCACTTGGAGAAAACCACCGTGGAAGGAACTTCAACTTGGTTCCCGGGCCAAGAATCAAACCCGAAAAGATAAAAGGCTATCGTGTTGCCGCTTGGCCAACCGTGAACTCTCTCCTGTGAAGGGAGAGTATTGATCAACTGATTCAAATAACAAAGGGCAGTCATAAAGAGGTGTATATCGAAGAAAAATAGTTTGACATGACTGTAACTCAAGAGAATCTTACCACACGAAAAGAAACTAGCATTACAGAACACCATTACGTGGACTCACGTTTTTCAGCAGAATATGCGCACGCAAAAGTAACTGTGCGTGCATGCTTACAGCTTTCTCTCTTCATGGAAACTGTCTGTACGACCATTCATAGGGTCATTCTTTCTGCTACCAATATGTATTCCATACGACCCGGGACGTGCTATCTGAGGTAAAATTTGTGTCCGTATTGTTGTTTCACCCCTTTGCAGTTGCATAACGGGTATATACATTATTGTTCCTTTCTCGTTTTCTCTTCGGTAGTTGGAAATGAATGAATACAGTTGTGAGAGTCCTGTAATAGCTATCGTATGCCAGTGTGAACGTGGTCCTCTCCTGATGTAATTAGTATTTTGTAACTCCAGCTGGGTTGTCCTTTCGATGACATTGCAAAGCAAAATGGAATAGAGCATTGATACTGTTGTGGATTTAAGTGTCCGAAATGACCAACCGGGGACTATTTCTTTCTATACAGAAGTTAAAGTGTGCGAAGGCAGAAATCATGATTATGACTCTAGAAGATAATTATTTTGATTACAGTGATCTTCTGTTTTTACCTCCCGAGCTAACGATATAAAGATTGTGACTGGATCTTTTTTCATGACTGCTAATTTTTGTAAATCCATACCATTTTCATTGTATTTTCATTATCGCCATACTTTGTCTGTGAGTATTCATTTGACAGACGGTATGGATATGCATTTTACCATTGTACCTGGTACATAAGGATAATTTTGTGAAATGTGTTGTCCAGTGTGTGTTGTGCATATTTGCAATGTTTGAATCAAATTTAATCATACGATTGATCCTAACTTAGCAGCACCTCTGGCGTCTCCTGAGATCGGTCCCCATCCTTTGCCGATGAACCAGTCAATTCTGAAAGTCTTGCTTTGTGAAGTGACATCAAGAACATTTTAAATAATTGTTAGCAACAGGTGTATCATATCTGCAAGACAGTTCCATTCCTGGCATGACATTCTACTGCCTATTATGCGGAGACGTTGTTACAGGCATCGATCATTGCATTGCCAGTGAAAAGCAACAGGCAAATCACTGGTCTTAGTCCGGACACCGTCTGATAAAACGGTCAGCTTTTCAACCTTGACATGCAGCTTTTATGTAGATATCAGTGGAAACCGTGGGCGTGTTTGGCCTAACAGCATTTCATATCTATAAGCAAAAGTGCTCCGCAAGTGTGAAATAAAAGCTTGTTACCACTACATACACTATAAAATAGGATAGGAAGAAATCACAGCATTGGCTGTCACCAGTTAATTGCTGTTAGCAAATACTTAGTATTTTTATGTGATACTAAAAATGAGAATTAGCGGAAAGTCGCAAAAAATACTATACTGTTAATATACAGTACCTTACCTTAAAAAATAGCAGTTGCCTGCTATTAAATACAAAGACATACTGTCAAAGTTACAGTACCGTGCTATCACAAATACAGTTACTCATTAGAAATTATAGGGGGTAGTACAAATTCCAGCAAGTTCATGGGTAGCAAGGTTATAAATAAGCTGCCACCCATGAATTTTACGACCCAGTTTACAGTGTGATACTCCAAAATGCACAGTAACTTGTATAAGGTTTCATCCAGGCTCAGTATTTTTGAGGCGGATCAAACTTTCAGACAGATATCTTTGTTGGAAAAAGTTATGAACAATCCTGTCTCGCATACGATACACTGATAACTCAAGAGGATCGTCTGAGGGAAGTATAAACTGTGTTGGTACTGTTTGTCAGACCTACACAAACAGATTGTTTCGCAAGTACCAAACTGCTAAGCGCAATAACGAAAGAGACATTACAAGCCCCATTCTCATTTTATACATGAAATTCAAGTAAGACATCAACACATTAAGCCATACAGTTATAAGAATAACTAAATGGCAAAATGGATAAGGTAAAGAAAGAGTGTGGTGTCTGTCTAAGTTTTTATTTCCCAATTTGCAACTCTAATTTCCGCTGGTATTGCACTTTTAAGGGTCCCGTGTCTCTAGTTTTCGAATTGTTCTTTTGCATTTTAAAATTCAAAATTACTTTGTGTACATGGTATGTCAAATTGATCTTAAGCCATAAGCACGTGGAAGCCCTAACTTTTAGGATGTGTGGGGGTTTAATATCTGTAATTGTTCTACACTAAACATATCACAACTCACCCAAGCCTCTACTGTGTGGAGGTGACCCGAGACACATCAAGGTAAGTAACTTAATATTTAATGAGTTTAAATCATGTAATATTTTCTTGGTTTGCAAAAAGGGAAAAGGGAACGGCCCCAAAATGGAACATTATGGGATGCCAATATTCATAGTAAGATTTTCTGATGTTACGTCAGCTATGGAGACTTGCTGTTTTTTTGTCTTTCATATACCTCTTGAAACACAAACGCAGTTAATCCTTGTGTACAGAAAAAACCCATTTTTTTCACAAGGATTTCGTGGTCAGTGGTATCGAACGCTTTCTTCTGAGCTATTGACATTTCACTCCTCCCTTTAGATAAGAGTTTTTTGTGTTTGACGAACAAAGCTACACTGGTAGAATACTAGGAGATTGATAATGTTCTAAAATTGTTAGTATCTGCAGTACTGCCAATAGTATATGCAGCCATGACCTTTGCGTGTTTCAAGCCGTCGACCACAGTTCCAATCTGCAATGATAGACTTAATGTGTAACTTAGTGGCGTTGGTATGATATCAGCTCGAGAAACCCAATACTGATGCCATCCATCCCTATGGCTTTGCCAATCTATTGGTCTCCTTTATTGTCTGATCAGCTGTTACCTTTGAAAGAGTATGGGAGTTATTTTTCGCACTTTCCGTTGAAATTCAATACCGTCATTTTCATCGGAGGGAGGGGGGGGGTCAAGAATTTGATCTACTTAAATCGATGCCGCTTATCTTTGTTTCCCTAGCAGTAGATTTTTTAATGTCTTCCACAGTTGTTTTCCGTTGAACGTATTTCCCTCTCTACCAGCTGCAAAGTATTCTTTGCTGACTCTTCGGGAAGTGGCCGTAAGAGTTTGCAATGGTCTACATTGCTGCCATGTTTCAGCATCATCTTTCGGAGATGCAAGTTTACGAAGTATTCCTTGTTTTACATGCATTACCTGCAGCGCCTCGTTTATCCATGGCTGTTATTGCGCTTTGATTTTTCTCTCTACCATGGAACATAGTGATGAGCGACTTAATTGAACAATTCTTTAACTCTCCCCCCCCCCTTAAACAGGCCTAAACCGGCTAGTGGTCAAACGTCGTCTGCTTCAGTGTTTTTTTAGATTAATTTCAACAGTTATGAAAAACAATTTGACTGAGAATTGTAGATGAGACCTATCAGAGTCACAGACTCCAGATCAACAGCTTTCCTTCGCATGGGTAGGGCATGTCCAACACATGCGAAGGAAAGCTGTTGACTCCGTCTTAATTCAAGCGGGGAAGGTTAAAGGTTTCTAATCTTCATTTGTATCATTAAACATTTCCACTGGACTTCATGGTACAATGACAAGTCTTTCCTAAACACAGTTTCATTTAATGTTGTAAAGTTACGAAATGTTTTTGTGATGTGGATCTGACCATTGTACAACTCAGAGCCATATTTAAGAAAAACATATGTCTTGATATGGTCACATTTTTTCCCAGGGGTATAACCCTACTGGCTTTAACATGTTCCCACCATGTACATGATCAATTAATGTTGCACTCGTTACGGAGATTCAGACGGGCGACGCATGTCAATAATCTTCAATGCGATTGTAATATCATGCTTAACCATTTCTTGTAATGCGTCTTCTCTGTCAGACAAGAAAACTGAATTCTGAGTAACAAATTATATTTCATTGTGCAATTAGATACGTATCCGTACTTGGTGAAATGCTTTAAGGATCAATTTTCGCGGGTATTCAGTTTCGAGAATTGCCATCACAAATATATATAGTTGAGAATGAGTAACACTGTAATTTTTCTTTATTACACAGAAGATCTGCCGTCATTATGTGTTTTCCTGATACTGTTTCAGGGTGAACAGCCTGACAGTGCTCTGGGCTACCTTCATTTTCTGATGTATGGTCAACGGCTACAGCGTTTGTCCAGTTGCAGAAGGGTGCATGTAAAGGGAATCTTGCATGGAGGTAATTGAAACGTGTTATGATATATGTATATATCTGCATACACACATACATTCATACACACACACACACACACACACACACACACACACACACACACACACACACATATATATATATATATATATATATATATATATATATATATATATATATATATATATATATATATATATATGCGTGTGTCTGGTAAGAATATGGACGATAACACATCTTTACCGTCGATATTGTTTGAATGTCATAAATCCAAAGAATGATTGAAATCATAGTATCATAGCGTCATATTTAACAGTGACAAGTATTTCATCGGTGCACAGCCTGCTATTTGTGACCACAACTGAGTTCCTTAGTCATTAAAGACAAACAATCCTGTGGTCAACCGACGTAAGTATAATAACCTAAACCCATTGATGTATGAAATTTTCATTTTTTCTTCAAACTCGGACAGCACTGTACATATAGGTTCTGACAGGTTTATTGAGTTAAATCTAACTATCGAAACACGTTTTCCGGAAGGAAGTGTTAAAAGGAACAGCATAATAGTGATTTACGACCACACTATACAAGAATTTTACTTTATATAAACCAATATATTTCAAGATAAATCAATATGTAGATATATTGTGTGATCAACACCCATCCGAATGTGAATAAACGAGCAATTCAAATCATTCGAGCTAGAATATATGTGGGGTCAGGCTTAAATAATTTGCGCTAGCAGACCTGTGTAGTCGGGCTTAAATAGTGTGTGCTAGCAGACCTGTGCAGTGAAGCTTAAATAATGCGTGCTAGCAGACCTGTGTAGTCAGGCTGAATTAATGCGAGCTGGCAGAGATTGTGTAGTAAAGCTTGGTTATAACTTTTGGAACAGTCTCATCAAATTTACATTGGTTCTTGTATAAAAAAGTAGAACGTAAAAAATACAAAGTGATGTCTCCGATACAATGGGACGTATTTCTTCCGCACCTACACTGGTCTCTTTTTCATGATTCCGTACTATACATTATATGTGGCAAGCTGCACACCTGAAGGATTGGGAGTTATAACAGCTGCCTTGCAACCACACGATCAATGTGTACACGGCCTGATGAATGTACAAGCAAGAATTGAAATTATTTTTGGAGCACACAAGGCCTCTTTAGCAAACACGCCCTGAGGTTTGGTGCCATCGACAGTAAACGTCAAGTTACAATACTCAGAAACTCAGATCGAAATTTGAAAAGAAAAAGTATTTTACTAATGTTGAAGAACGCAAATGAAAGAAGAAATTTAACCCAACTAAGAATCATTGCCCACAATTTATATTTCAAAATGGTAGACATAGTACGCCAGTTAAAGTATCAGTAGATGCAGAAAACTGCCATTTGTACTGTAAGGTCGAAGATGAAATATATTATGTAATAAGTTTTCAAAAGTTCGGCAAAATCTAGAAGAACAATAGTTTTAAAGCCAAAGGTTATGAATGTGTCCTGATGGGCGATTTTACCGGAGTTATACCAAGTCTCCGCCCCAGAAATAAACGTAGTTTTAATGGGGACTTGGTGCATTCTCTTGTGGAAACAACAAGCAATGTTGTATTAAATTGTACAGGTCTGTGCGAAGGTAAATACACGTGGCAAAGAGGGCCCCATAAGTCTATTATTGATTACGCCATAGCTACTGAAGGTTTTTTGTGCATGATTGAAAGTGTAATACTAGGTGCACTAGGACTTTTTTGTCTAGGTTCGGACCACAACTCGTTAATAATTAAGGGGCATTTCAACCTGGTGAACAAAGGTAATGACCGACTACCACCGGTCAAATACACAGGGTGGAAAGCTAACAATAAGTCAGATTGGGTCTCCTTTAAAAATGAATTATCTAAATGCATGAAGAATTGGAACTGTGATTGTTTTTAGTACGGTCGATATTTCGAAAGCCTTCGATACGATTAATAGAAATTTACTATATTTACAATTATGGAAAAAAGGAATACAGGGGAAGGCATGGAGACTAGTAACAAATTTATATTAGTAAAGTAAATAATAAGGTGATATTTGGTGCCTACTAAAGTTCATGGTATGAAGTAAGCCAAGGTGTGAAGCAAGGTTAAATTCTGTCACCGACGCTCTTTTCATTAGCCATGTCAGATCTGGTGGACTCTCTCAATGAACAAAACTTGGGAAAACCATTTAACTCATCGCGTATTCCGTCTCTCCTCTATGCAGACGATATATGCCTGCTTGCAGACAGCGAGGAGTGTCTGATAAAAATGGTGAATGTTGCGGACCAGTTTGTCACAAAATGGGGAATGAATTTTAATTGCAACAAATCCAACGTAATGGTAATAGGTAAGCGGCTGAATGCAGAAAAACGATGGAAGTTAGGAGACTCTTTCTTGATACAGTGCAACTATAAGTATCTTGGAATCGTTTTCTTACGGACACTGAGTGATTCTGGCCATACTAATACATATTTGAAAAACAAATCGGTAAAATTAAGTAACTACTGATCTAGTATTCTTTCTTCACACGAAAATTTAAATAGAGTTGAATTTGGAGACGCACTTTGGAAAAGTGGCATCTCACCTTCCATTTCTCATGGGTGTGCAGTATGGTTAAACAATACTAAAGAAGTTCTTTCGACACTAAGGTCAGTACAATATTCATTTGCCAGACAAATTTTAAATTTTAAATCATGTCCTGCAATTTCGGCAACTTTAACTGAACTAGGTTGGCTGCCTATCGACCTAATATTGAATCGCCAACGCATTAGATATTTTAATAGAATGAAGTATGACCTACCAGAAACCAGGTTATGTAAACAAGTGTTTTTAAAGCTAAATGCCGAGTACCTTGGGGGGGGGGGGGCATCTGATTGGCCTCATTGTTCAGAAGGGCATAATACGTTGAAAAACGTAGGCTTGGATTTGGCCTTTACTAGTGAAAATGAGTTTTGGCTGCAGCGGTATATGAAATTGAATATTGAAAGTTATAAGATATCATTTCGGCAACCCATTGACACCAGTACGTCCCTTTATTGGTACATATATTTACAAATATCTACTTTTGGTAAAAATTACTTGTTTAATGTGAAAGATTTCTATGCAACGCATCTAAAATTTAAAGTACGTACAGGTTGCTTAGGAATTAATGAAAATTTGAAAAGATGGGGAATTTCAGATGCAGCTTGTGATTTATGTCGAAGTGATAAGGAAGTTTTAACCCATTTCCTGTTTCTTTGTCCGACCCTGAATGAGATAAGAAAAGCAAGTTACGAAAAATTAGAAAGTGAATTAAGACTCTTGGGACATGAAGAGGTATGGTTTAGTTTTTGTGGATCCTCTGTTTTGGGCAAGCTATGTCTATTTTTAGGTGATCATGGATATATGTATAGTAATGAAGTTGGAGCTGTGTTTGACAAAATATGCAAAGAGTTTTTATCTAATGCGTGGAACCTTAGGAGCGAGTCCTGTGCGGACCAGCCAGATCCGACCTAAAACAGTAATTTTAGATGTGTGTGATTGTGACTTGTAAATACATTTTAAATATGTTTGTATATATCTGTATTATGTTAAATTTTAACTGTGAACGCACCGGAGGTAAACCCGGAACCTTCGGTGCCCCTGATGTAAAGGGGTAGTTTCCTAATAAAATTATTATTGTTATTATTATTATTATTATTATTATTATTATTATTATTATTATTATTATTATTATTATTATTATTATTATTATCATTATTATTATCATTATCATTATCATTATCATTATTATAATTATTATTATTATTATTATTATTATTATTATTATTATTATTATTATTATTATTATTATTATTATTATTATACCGTATCTGAATCTACAATTAACTTTTAACATTTAAATTTAGAAGATACATTCATTAAATTGATGAAAATGGCCCGACGCAGAATTAATTTGGAATTTGGGAAAACTTATGATGGTAATCGTAAAAATATGGGGCAATTATAATTGAACCGTAAGAATCACATATACTTGATTTAGACTCATTATTACCCGCTCGACTTGAAAAATTGTAAGTTCAAAGTTTTGACGATGTATTTATTTGTGTAAAATAATACGTATTTGTGTCTCAAATGTGATGTCACGTCCAAGTTTCTGTTGTAGTCTGTGTTTACAGGTGTCAGGCGTTAGACCTAAAAACGAAATGCACTGAAATGGTACAGTTGAAATAAATGTCATCAATTCATTCTTTCATTCACCCATCCATCCCTCTATCCATTCATTGGTTCACGCAAAAGACATTGTGACAGGTTTGTGAAAGCGTCAGGCGGGCGCTCAACAAGTATGTATGGCAGCCACTATGACAAAAAGAAGCGTGTTCAAGAATTCAAGGATGCGAAACATGCCTGATAGTTTTACACTTATGACTTGTTGATAAATTCATTTGGCTGTTGAAGCCTTGAGCATCAAAAAGTCCCCACGTGAATATAGTGATCAAGGTACAGGTTGAGATATAGACTGTAACTTGATCAGATATGTAACGGATGGGAACGTTTTATTGGTTCTATCCTGTCGAAGAAACGAAATCAACACAAATTTTGAATGATAGATTTACGATAACAGGTCTTTTTTCCCCACAAAACTTAAGGTGAAATGGTGCGAGAAAACCAAGGTTAAGGGCCTTGTGCAAAGTTTTCATTGAGAAACATGGTTGAGGTTTGGTCTATATTCCAATTGCCGTTTAACAAATTTAAGCGGTGGATGTAAAAGCGGTGAACAGGAAAAGGAGTGTGGTGGATATTTGCCGCCTTCAGAGCATGACCGAAATGCTCCAACAACATGGGCAATATTCTAGAGCTATATGTTTTCTTATTGCTTGTATTGTGTGTGAAGATGATAACTGGAAGAACACAGTATGCTCCTGGTCGAGGTTTAAACGTTACGGAGAGTTTACCGAAGTTCATGTTTTAAGTATCTACTGATAAAACTAGTGACAGGAACAACACAGGTATGACCAGCAGATGGATTGAAAATTAAGAAACACATACATGTGCGGCTATAGCATATACATATCGTGGATCTAAAGTTTTGTGATGCTTTCATATCGTGAGGTTTTTTTTTTTTTAGCCTGTGAACATAGTCTTGTAACATGCATATGACCAAGCCTGCTGAATCCAACAGAGAAAATCGCGTCGTGATCGGCTACTGTTGTCCCTTCGTAATTGAATATCCTCTGGTGTAATTGATATCACAGTTCTATTCTTGTCTTCACAGACGAGATGATGAAGGAAGAATGCGCGCATGCCATCCGGAGGAATTGAGCGTGCTACTTATTGGTTGTAAACAGTGCAATGACTCTGCATGATACTTATAGGTGTTACATTAATACAAGTGGCAACTCCTTGTTCTCATTTTGCTCAGAAATGTGTTTATATACGCGGTTTAATGTAACCATGATTACTGGCTTAGTGTTTAATTGCAATTGATCCCCACAAGAGCTAACTTGTAGCTTAACTTTTCCCCTTTCACGGTTACTATATCTTTTCACGTACACCTTGTGATGTGAATCATACAACTAACTGTGCAGCACCACACAGAGGATTTCGTCATAGATTATAAGATATTAAGAAAGTCAGGTATCTTATAACACTGCATATCTTTTATACCCCAAATCCGTCAGATAAATTTTACTAAAACTTAAAACTAAAACTTTACTAAAACTTCCTGTTGCTGCCTACATCTAAAATATAGACACATACATTGAAGAATTTATTTTAATTCCTATTTTTTATTGTGTAATATAAACGAAAATACATTCAGCAGGTTATTTCTGAAAACGACCATATCGCCCTTGATATACTGACAGGTTTTGAGGAGGTAACTACCAGAACACGTTTCAGAGCTCGCAGCGCCTCTTTGTTTCGTTCAATATTTTACCACGACATTGCAGCAGGTGCATCCCTGTGCTCATTTGCTACAGTGTATTACTCTAACACAATTCGTTCCATTCATCAGCGTACAATTCTGGTAGGTCAAAGAGACAATATGATTTAGGTCTGGTTGTACACAGATACAAACACACACACACACACACACACACACACACACACACACACACACACACACACACATATATATATATATATATATATATATATATATATATATATATATATATATATCAATCATGCGATCTTTGTTGCAGTTCATTAAAATTACCTTCAAGTGGATAATCCTGACTATATTCTTGTCCACACAGATGATACTTTGTTCCATTTTGTACTTTGTATTTGTAATACAATTGTTAACTGTCATCCAGCATTGGGAACATTTAGCAGTTTTTCCAGAAAGGTCTTATTTTATCAACAATGCGAGCGTAGCCTACAAGTTTTGTTACGCCACAGTCATCTATTTTCCTGGATCTCTTTGTCTCGTTTTTTTCCCATCATTGGTACATAAGGAGATGGATATCACATGTGTCACATGTAAGCTTTTCTAAAAGCTGCAATGTACTATCGTGCAACTAAACACTGGACTTATCCGTGTTAAACTGTAAAGTGAGTGAAGATATACTTCCCTGTTACGGGCGAGGGGGGGGGGGGGAGCCGGGAATGCTGTGTGAATGTTTTTGCAACAGATTATCATAATGATTCTTATTAGGCAGAACTTGAAATAAAAAAGTTGCCTTACTTTAATCGAAATCAATTCACTACGCATCCTATAGGCTAACACGACCACTGTACCGTTTTTAGCTGATTAGTCACTCACTCACTACAAAATACATGAACTTGAAACTCTTACGTAATTTGAACTTTCATGGACGTTCCGCAAGTGAAACATGTTTACTACAAAGTTATTTGTATGACGTATTCTTTTTCAAGGAAACAACTATAATCTTATGTGTTGAGGCAACTGTTGTAACGGACGTTATGAAGTTGCAATTTATATATAGTAGTTAATATGGATACCTAACGTCACCTACGCGGGCTTCAATATTCACATTGCTGTAGCCAGTACACTTGCCCGAAGGCAACACGCTTTAATTGAAAAATCCTTCTGCCCACCACACTTTCACGGAGGCCAGCTCTATAATTTACAACTCCGATGCCTGCCAGACCTTTCCAGAGGCGAAGACTAGACTTGGGGGTGGGGGGAGTCTAAACACTACTTTTGACAATATTATTTATCTGCCAGAATTGGTCTAAGGAAAAGCACTATATATAGTTGAAAATTCTTCTGGCCACTAGACTTTTTCAGGCTCCATAACTGACACCTTCAACTGAGGTGAGGCATTATAATTTTGCAAATTATAAGACATTTGGCCGCGTGAAGTATGCGCATGCACGCCTTATCTTATTTGTTGCTCTCTCCTTGTGGGCAGCAGAAGTCCCACGCGCTGCAAGGCTCCGTCCCTCTATCTGCTGTTTCCCTGTCGCTTCTCATATTCAAAGTGCTGCACACACGGTTATCCAGCTGCGCTTACGTGTATACAGCAGTATGTTTACTCTAATGCAAATGCTAATTAGGATATTATTTTTCATTGGTTCTCTCATTGTAAAACGGTAGCTCCGTAACCTTTTTAGGTTAGGGTCAGTTAGTTATTAAAGTTGATCCGCCAGCCATATGTCATGTCTTGTGTGCATGCTTGAAGCCCAATATCGTGTGCTAACTATTCAGCCTGAGCAGTGCAAAAAACAAAAAACACAAACACACACACACACACACACACACACACACACACACATACACAAACCAAAACAAAAAAAAAACAAAAAACAAAAAACAAAAAACAAAAAACAAAAAAACACCCCCCAAAACAACATAAACAAACAAACAAACAAACAAACAAAAAAAAAAAAAAACAAACAAAAAAAAAAAAAACAAAAAAAAACGTATTTTATAATTTCACATTTGATTATGATTTGCTGTGAGCGAGTTCTCCGATTTTATGGTGATATTGGGGGTGCATTGATTTTGTTATGGTGCAGGTTCACGAAGGTCTCATTAAAAACTGTGCTGCACATAAAATCAGATGAATCTAATCTAAAAGGGTAAAATTTGTTATTTGTCCGCAGTGATAAGGATTACATTTCAAGGTGATAGGATTTGTTTTGGATCAGTGTTAACATTTATAGGGTGGCTCCTGTTTCAGTATAATGCACCGAAAAGTGGAGTTCCGCCTGCTGTGCTGTTGCATAAGAAATCGTGATTCTGAAAGGGGTTTGGAGGGACTTTGTGCTAACATATTTATCACTGTGCTGAGGTTTCTGGTCTCTGGATCTTACTCCAGCCGCCACTGTTTACAAGTCCAGTTGTGCGTGCAGGTCGGGTTAGCCTATGTTTTCTGTTAAGCTTATTGCGTATTATCTTTTGTGCATATTGGGGAATAATTGTGGTTTTCAAAACTTTGCCAGAAAAGACATTTATATTGCTAATGTTCATGTGAAATTTAGGCATGAAAAATCAATCACATGGATGAAAAAATCAAGGAAGATGTTACCTGAAAATAAATATACAGCACTTGTATGAGATGCAAATATATCTGAAATGTATTTCCATCATGCACTGATCAGATGACACAAAGAATCTACTGTGTGAAAAAATAGAAATCCAAAATAATGTCAATTCTACTTGCATGTTTAAATTTTCATACAAATTACACACGCGCACACACACACACACACACACACACACACACACACACACACACACACACACACACACACACACACACACACACAATGTGCAATGAAATGTACAGAATTTTATACCCAGAAAGCAGTAATTGCTGTTATTTGAGAATAGAATCTCAAATGCCCGGGGATCCCCCCAAGAGTGGCTGACCGCCCTGTCAACAATATAGCCAAATGGCCTCATCAACATTATTTTCCTTCCTGCGGCCCTGCAAATATTTTTTTTATTACCAATTGCGCATAATAGGTGCTTCAATTTGACCCGTTTTTGTGTACATATTTTTCTGGTTTAAATTACCATTACGCTTTGAATATATATATATATATATATATATATATATATATATATATATATATATATATATATATATATATTCACATGAGCACAACTGTATGGTGAAAAGACGGATGGACATCGCCGGAGACAGGCTTCCCGGGATATTTGGACATTAATTAAAACTCATACTTGGGGTGCGGTCTTGTGTGTCTGTCTCAATCTACACTGCAAGTAGGAACGGCCTACAGGTATGTTTTTTTTTCTATACAACACGTCCGTTTTGTCTCATTTAAAACTTTGTCCCTTACTATATAGACACTATTTTGACCGCCTTTCCTTATCACAAAAAGGCAATGTGTAGGGAAACCTTAGTGCTTACAATGAACATACTGAGCCAAGAGACAAGAAAAAAAAATACCGAATACACAAAATTTAAATTTGAATCGCTTCAAAACTATAACAGATAGAGGGACCAGTCTAACCTCGATTGATAAGTTCGTGAGACAGCTACATCCAATGAACCATGAATCAAAGTTGTTGCGGTTTGATTTATGCAAATTAGGCAGAGAGGTTAAATAAGTACTTAATCTGTACAAGTTCTATAGGTGCACAGACTAATTTGCTGACAAGCAAATCAAATTTTCATGCTTACATTTTGTTATTTCTAAAGACTGGATGACGGGGTTTGTCCACCACAAAATCGCAAATAAAACTTTTTCTACCAACTTGATTTCAAATATTTTTGCAGCATATGATAACATATACTTATACACTTCAGATGATAGAATGAAACATTTTACACCCCAAAATAAGGAATTTTCCTTCATAATGACATTATACAATATGTGGTCTTTGCAGCAATTTGTACATAAGGTAGATCGCCTTGATCAGGCATTAAAAGCAGCATACAAAGTCAGAGTCAGTTTAAACGAATTGAGAGACACACTGTGATGACTTATAAGCACAAAAGAATGATTGGCGTCCTGGAAACAGCGACATATGACAGTGTGTGCGGACGTGTACATCGCTGACACAAAGCGGAAAAACGTCACAAGGTCAGAGCTCGCGACCTATTTTCTGAGCTCTCGGTTATGTGCAGCAACCGCAGGGAGAATGGAAAATCTGTTTGGCAAATTGCAGTTGGGCTCCCACGGATATAAGGCTCATGTCCAAAAGATCTCGGTTGCAATTGGCCAAACATATTTTTCATTCTCCCTGCGGTGGCAACTGATCCCAATACACACTCTCTGCTTCAGGCACATATATAGATCCCCTTTTTTCACGAGTCCATTAAATTGGGAAATAACATTTCAAAATATATATCACTCAATCTGGATAAAGTGGAGACACTTAAATTTTTTGGGAAGACTTTGTTGATCTTCTTTCCTCCTTTAGTTTCGCTTATTTAGTCCAGTCATAGCATGGGGAAATAACCGGTCATGTTTCTATTTACTGTGCAATGCAGCATTGACAAATTATCGTTACATGATATGCTATTTGAGATAATTAGGCATCCATGTGGACGTCTCGTTGTTCTATTGTGGAGAGCTGCCTAGATAAATTACCTTTACTTCTGCTCGTGCAAAACGGTTGACATTGATTGGTAATTTTGTAATTGTACACGGTACAAGGTGCGGAAAGAAAGACAATTTGGAAATAACTTTTAAAGGCTGATGCGAAGCAGAGAAATAAGGGGCTTGCAGTACGCAATGCCCCATACACCAGAACGGGAAACCCCTTACCTGCTCACCCGACGGGTCTCGGACAATGTCGAAATGAGATAGATAGACAGACAGACAGGCAGTCAGACAGACAAATAGACAGACAATCGGATAGATAAATAAATAGATGGACTGACTACTTAAAACCTTATACGTCCAAGATTATCGCACATTTCGAAATCAGAAATTTATGCCCAATGATGAGATCAAATTACAATGTTAAAAGTGCTCTACGGTTATTTAAACATTTCGTCATAACAAAGTTACTAGAGAACTGTGGAAGGAATGTTATATCATCTTCTGGTCATACAAATTTAATGAAGGTACTGGTGCTTTTTAGGCGCCATTAGACGTGTACTTATCTTAGAATCTGATTGATGAGGCGTCTTATATTCTCATTCCAACTGCATGTTGTTGTCAAATAACTAACATTACTCCGGTGAAGAATGTTCAAACACACGTTTTTTGTGAGACAATCATTAAGTTCATTTGCCTATTTTGGCCAATATCATCTTTCCGACACAGACTTAGCTTTCTCGTTTTGTTTTTTTCTGGTTTTTACTTTATTTAGCTCAGCAGACTCGTCAGACAGCTGAGCTTATAAAATTGTCCGTCGTCCATAATTCACATTTTAGACTTATTCTCCAATACCGACAGCATGATTCACTTCAAACTAGGTGGGCATATACCTTGGTTGGGTGTTTACCAATTTGTTTAAATGGTCATGATCTAATTATTTTCGAAACTTTTATGATTTTTTGTTAATTTT
Organism: Hermodice carunculata; assembly: GCA_964020975.1. Taxonomy (NCBI): domain Eukaryota; kingdom Metazoa; phylum Annelida; class Polychaeta; order Eunicida; family Amphinomidae; genus Hermodice; species Hermodice carunculata. The sequence continues at coordinate 79,457,623 of OZ026617.1, forward strand.
TTTAGCAGAATGTTCGTCTTCGAAACCGACTGGCAAATTGCTTCAAAACTGCATAGGCACACTTCGGGGGACCTCTATATTTATTTTTTTTAACAAATAGTGCTACGATTATTTTTTTACTTTTTTTGTATAATGCTTGTGTCTTCACTTTCCTTGACCTCTTTCTCCCAAACTGGAAGTCCGATCCTTCCTCAAGTTATTGGGAATGTAAGTGGACTTGATCTCCACCACACTGGTTCACCACATGGCAGCGCTGTCATTTTCTTATTTCTACCAAATTATAAAAATTCGAAAAAATCAGTAAATGGATACGTTCATTTTAGCAGCAGTGATAATGGTCTGAAACAAAGGTGACCTTGATATGATTTTGAAATTCATAAAACAACTTCAGTCTATGCATGTAAATCAAATGAATACAAGACTGTCACAGTCCTGTTGTTCTATTAACGAATAAAGCAGCGAAAGTATGCCGTATATGCTGGGTGTGTGTGTCAAATTGATATTTGTTTACGAAATAATTTTGTTTATCTATCTATCTATCTATCTATCTATCTATCTATCTATCTATCTATCTATCTATCTATCTATCTATCTATCTATCTATCTATCCATCCATCCATCCATCCATCCATCCATCCATCCATCCATCCATCCATCCATCCATCTATCTATCTATCTATCTATCTGTCTATCTGTCTATCTATCTATCTATCTATCTATCTATCTATCTATCTATCTATCTATCTATCTATCTATCTATCTATCTATTTGTCTGTCTGTCTGTGTGTCTGTCTGTCTGGTTGCCTGCCTGCCTGCCTTACCTACCTACCTACCTACCTACCTACCTACCTACCTACTTATCTATTTGTTATTACACTAAGGCACTGGGCAATGGAGACTTTGGTGAAGTTGCAGCATATAATGTTTATGCTTTTACCATGATCTAAATTTTGAAAACGTATTGGTTTTAATGCTGGCGAAATCTGTATAAGGACAGCAACACATTTATATCTTCTTCGTACCAACTACTGGTTTCGTCCGATTAACGTAACAATCGTCTGCTTCAAGAATACCTTGAGTGGTCCAATTTACCTTGAAAATATTCGAAAGAAAAGTACAAGACTGTTGTTTGAGCGAATACTTTTAGTTATCACAGTTCAACGCGCTGAATTGCAGTCAACGAAAGTTGTTGATACATAGTTAGGCTGACAAGGAAAGACGTGGACTTGCTGGATATTTCAAAATGACGTATGCTTAGCCTTTGTTACTGCCATGCGTTTAATGCTAACATATTATGAGTAAATCTAATTACAATGCGAAAGTATGCTTCGTTAGCAGCAGATGGTGTCTGTTATGACAGTCGACAATCAGTCTACGCAAACTAATGTCTCTGGGCTGTAGTCCGTGCCCATTGGTTAACAAACTAATTCACTAATTTATCAAATTTGAGCATGCATAATAGGGATATAGGTGGTTTGTATCGAGCAACGACAGGATGTGACACTGAAAATGAACTAATGGCTGTTTCTTAAGTTATTCTTACATACTTAAGTGTGTTTACTAATACATGTTTCAGACTGACTTTTGTTTGAGGCCCTTCAAGTTGCTTCTTCGCGTATGGTGCCTATTAGTCCGCGTTATTTCTTGTGCCATGGTTTCTGCAATAAATGTTATACAGTAAAATACAACGGTCATCCAAGAATTGCAAACTAAAGTAGAGAAATAGGACAAAAGGAAACTTATTCAAAAGGTACACAATTACTATCTGTTCTATCTGTCTATCTATCTATCTATCTATCTATCTATCTATCTGTCTATCTGTCTGTCTGTCTGTCTGTCTGTCGGTCGGTCTGTCTGTCTGTCTGTCCGTCCGTCCGTCCATCCATCTATCTATCTATCTATCTATCTATCTATCTATCTATCTATCTATCTATCTAACTATCTATCTATATGTCTATCTACCTATCTGTCTGTCTGTCTGTCTGTCTAAATACACATTTATCCAAAAGGTACACAATTACAAAGTATTCCTTGCAGCAAATTATAGCAAAATCCATCTAATGAAGACAACATTGTTACAAAACATGTAATACGAGACAGTTGGGAGGTCTGACCCACTTTCCAGAAACAACTGAATTATATGGTAGCTTATTCCTTTTTCCTGCTTCAACAAACTTTGAAATAGTCCCCGTGCCTCGCAACAAATGAATTTCGAAATCCATGGCAGAATTAGAGAACAGAGGCAGTATTAATGTTTTTCAATCAGTCCGTCACAGAAAATCATATTTCGTAGGTAATAGATTTGCTGGCGTTAATCAGGCACGATTGGGAACGGGACACAGGAAATTGAAATTGAATCTATTTATTATTATTGGTTTATCTGAGACTCTGTAGTGTCGTCGTAGACATGGAAGGGAAGACATATATGGCACATTTGTCTTTTTATCTGCCATGCTGTTCCATGGGAATATCTGGACACAATTGTTAATGTGGCTCCTCGGGCCCTGAAACACCTTTTCACTGCATCATTGGCTGCAGCGTCGAAAATGATATAGAGATATTTTTGCCTGTTCGCAATGTCATTTTCAAGACAGAGCGGTTTCAGCCAGCTACTCTCATATCAGAGTCATAGGCACCTATTCAAACTTTAAGTTGTCAATTTTGTAAAGAAGAATATATATTCTATATAATAACACCTTGCTGGTTATATAATAGCTACAGCCTGCTCTAGCCTTGTCCCCTTTGTAGCCCAACATTCTACTTGTGCCATGCCAGTTTTTCCTGCTCACAGAATTTCGCCAATCTACAATTCCTGAGTGACAGTTTAAAGAGCACCACAGTAGGTCTTGTGATGTTCCGTCTTTCCTGTGCAACTGTCTTTTTTTAACATAGGGATCAATGCGAGTTCATTGCCTTGATAGCTGTCTCATTGCATCCTTTGAGGATGAAAATGTGCTGAAAGAGGAACAGTCTTCTCCCGGTGCCTGTCGCTGTGAAGCCGTTGAGCAGTCAAAATTGGGTCAGACTTCTGTGCATTTGTATATGGAGCGCGCAAAGATGTCACAGATTCTGTACCCCCTGTTGTTCACTTTATTTGATCTAGTTTTTTTCACCCCAGCTAACTTGAAAGTTATTTGATCTTACAGAAGCCGTTCCGTATGTCGTCATCGTCATCGTGCACCGATTATATCATATTTCGGTATTGTCGGAACGCGTTGGCAAGTTCCTCTTCAAACTTAGTGGGTGTTGCGTGAGTAGGTCTGTACCACTTTTGTTCAAGTGGTCACACTCTTGTTAATTTCGGATTTGAAATAGTGTTGTGTGAGTTCACATTACTATTGGACCGATTCCGTCGAAATTGCACTTAATTAACAAGTAGCTATAGAGCTGCAATTTGCTTTTATTTTTGCAGCCATTTCTTTCGTTTGTTTTTATAATTTTTAACTTCTTCTCCCAAATCACGTGCTGACTTCTCATATTGAGCCTATGACACAAATCGAATTTACGGTTGGGTGTCCATATTAAATACCCATGTAAGTAAACGTTCGTCCAGGCGAATGTTGTGTGTATATGTGCGTGTGCTAAAACACGTTTGATTTGCAGCTAATATATTGTTTGGTGTATTGCTATGCATTATATTTTTTTGTATCTGAGGGCCCGTTAAGAAGAAACCTGTAAAGAAACCCTAAAACTACAACAAAGAAGGTCATTCTGATTTGAAATTTTCTGGAGAGCAAACTGCGTCAAAAACTCAAAAAAGTACAAAAGGTGCGTTGCCACCTTACAGACCCGTCAATAAAATGAAATGAAATGAAATGAAATAAAATGAAATAAAATAAAATAAAATAAAATAAAATAAAATTAAATTAAATAAAATAAAATAAAACAAAATAATATAACTACCAATTATGTAAAAACCCGCCGGAACTTTCGGACCTATATCCACTACCGGGGCACCCATCTCTTCCTAGCTCCATTTTTGACTCAGCGGGGCTCTTGACTGCTGTGGCCAGTGGTGCTACCTGATTCATAATCTGGGGGCGACTTCAGGGTCTGATACAATATCTGGCACGAGGAGAATCTGGCATGAAACGTATCCATAAGTTACAGAGACAATGAAGACATCCACAGTGAACAAATCTAAACTGAGAGATGCATTAATGGACAGCTTCAACAATTTCAATCACTCACATCAAAGCTCGTGATATCACCAGCGATATTACCTTTTAACGTTTTGGTTTAACTCCCAAAATACGACAGAATGTATTCAATAAAGTGACCATACGCACTACCATGTTAGGACATTCCGAGAAGTAATGGCAATTGGCCAGAAACTCCAGAGGGTGCGGCATACATTTATTTTGCAAAGATGAGAGCCTAATCTGGCATGTGTTATCAAAGCCGAGCGTGCGTGATATTGTAGAATCTCACGCTTTATGAATCACATGCACTAATATGGTCCATGCATTACAGTATGTATTAAGACGAAGTTCAAACTGGTCTTGAGAGGTCAACTGTCTTCTTTCCAAGGGTATATCATTCCGAAAATTAGAAGTGCAAGGGAAGAGAGATTTACCAAAACGTTTGGTTGAGAGTTTAGTTTGCTGTAGGCTACGTCGATTTCAAAGGTTTATATCAGGCCGTGCAATACGGAAAAAAGACAGATAAGCAAGCCGGGATTAATCTATAATCTATTGATTATTTTGTACAACAGAGTGAGCTTAAATACTGTCGCCTGTTAACTTAAGTAGGCCAGCCAATTTCGCTCAACAGTTGATAACAAGGAGTGTGTCTTCTAGTGCAAACGCATATACTTGCCACATCATACCATACTGACTCCAAGGAATCAGCAAGTGCATTCGAGCATTTGTCAAAGATGACACAACGGTGTTGAAGGATGGGATGTACCGTGGCTTTTCACAATCTGCTGAGTATTTTGCATGGTAGTTTAAACTTTATAATTAGTCTGCGGAGTAAGGTTTGGTGCTTTCCAGCCTTTTCTATACTCTTGAGATATGGTCATCCCATTACAAACTATAAGAAAGGGGTAATGCGAAATAAGAATTAGGAGTCCTTTTTGGAGTAATCAAAACACCGAGAATGTGAATTTCCATTGTTTATCCAAAATGAAAATTATTCGAAGGTCGACCAGTATTTAAAAGTTCTTATGATATATGATTATAAAGATATATACATATATTTTGTGAGATGTCCATTTTTGTTAATATATGTATTTAAACTCATCGTTACAAGGAAAGCCTTTGCCACAGCGATAACATAATAATGAATGTGCAGATTGCCCATGTACACTTATCTTTATGATGTTATGTTTGTCTGCCTACAAATTCCCCTTTGCGTATTTGCAAGCGGGTGGAAGGTGGTGCTTTGGTTGACATATGCACATTTCAAAACAATTTGAACAGATGAAAGATTGTGCTTTCTTACACATATAAAATTACAAACCAACCACAGAGATGTAAGATTGTGCTTTTTGAGGCATGTACGTTTTACAAAACAATTTACATAGGTTAAGATTGTGTTTTTTGAGATATGTAAATTTTCTAAAACAATTTACAGAGGTAAAAGTTTGTGCTTTTGGCGACAAGTACTTTTCAGAAACTTACCACCCAGGTGTAATATTGTGCTTTCTAAGATATATGTACATTTTGCAAAACAATGTACAGATGGCAAAAAGGGCGTGGTATAGAGTGTACCAATACTAGTAGTTAAGCTTGCATATGTATTTTTTATGAAAAAAAAAATGAAAATGACATTCTGCACTATTTATGGCATTTAATAGAAAATCTTGGCATGCGTAAATGTAGATTTTACGCTTCTGATTGTTGCATAAGCCGCAGAAGCATGTGTGCAAGCTTTTGGTGGATCAATGTTCAGTCTTCATGACCTCAAATTTACATCTGCCCTCCCGGAAAAACCATTGTTCTCCAAAACATTCGTGTACACGTTGCAAGCAATAAACCTATCCACTTTTCCGGGGAAAAGCATCAGACTGTCATGATACGGGTGGAAGAGTTAAAGGGAATATCATGTAAACCCATTGTTGTGAGAGAGAAAATACGGAAATTAATGACCTAGGATTCAATAGAATGTTCTTTACTTATACCACGAAAATATTAACAATAATGCAAGCACTTCCTACTCTGGATATCATGAGGAAGCCATTGAGTCACAGTCTCCAATCATTTAGACAAGAACTGTTCAACAAACTTGTTTCCATTCGAATTGTCAAAATTGCAACCATTTCCCATTCTAAATTACCGTCAAGCATACGCATTGACCTTAAATTGACTGAGGCAACAGAAAAGGGTAACCCGCGGAGGTCAGTGGGCTTTTGATTGATTTATACACTTTATTTATTCAGTATAGCCATACATCAACAAGTAAAGCTGTTGCTTTGCATGACGGTTTCTGCATACACATATCACACTCGTACCAATAGATATTATTGAAAAAAAAGATAAGTTACTAAAATTAATAAATTATATCATTTTGAAATATGTATAGACTAGACGAATTTATATAAAACTAGATTATTATTAGAAAGATATGTCTGTCTGTGAGGATATATAAACTAGCACTGTCCAGTTAGCTCCCGTAGTAATCGTAAAATTACAATACCTGTATCCTCAAAGATAAGTCCGTCAGCGGGGATGAACTTCCAGTAGTGATATAAAGTTGCAGTGACTGTATCCCTTACAAATAAGACTGTCATTGGGGGTGCACTGACTAGCATTATCCAGTTTGCTTCCAGTAACGACACAAAATTATTGTATCAGTGTGCTTAATCATGCACATATAAAAATCAGCGAACAGCTGCTCTTCAACGTAGTTTACCCTATTGACCAGGCACTCTTCCATATAAGTAGTTTGGAAAAATCGTAAATGGATGCACGTGATTTGTCTGTGCATAACCCATCCCACTAATATCAAATCAATGGGATGGATGATATCTGCATATAAAGATTATAAGGCATTGAATTAAAAAAATATGGTGTCTGTATCCATAATAAAATACATATAAAAATTGTTAACAACCGCTGTTCACCAGGAGTTACCTTGTTGAAGAGCAGCATCTCCATAGGAATAGCAGAGAAAAATTGTAAATGGATGTACATAAATTGTCCAAGCATACTCCATCCCATTGATATAAATTCTGTGGGATGGGGGTATCTGAAAAAAAAAAAACAGTTAACAGCCATTCCTTAGCAGGGGTTACCCTGTTGAACAGCAGCTGTTCCATAGCAATAGTGGAGAAAAATAGTAAATTATATTTCAGGTCTGCAGTACACCTAATTTTGAATGTGTTTAGACTTGGAGACCCATTAATGAAATTAGATAATTAATCCAATAAAATGCGCAAGAGGATGAGAAGGACATACTTTTCCCTACCCCTTTGCTACTATTTTGCTGTAGATTGTTTACCTGTGTAGTATTGTAGTTATGTGCTAGGAATATATGGGTGAAAACGTCTGATAAATACTGAGGGGTCAGACCATGGTATTGTCTACATGTATATTTGAAAATCGAAGTTTGTAGGTCGAGACGGGTGGCTAATGGGAACCAGTTAACTCTTTTAATAATTCGTCAGAGCTCTTTTCTCTAATTCCAAACTATAAAATTATTCTGCCCCCCCCCCATCTTTTGTAATCTTTTTAGTCTAATGAAATCGGATTTGTTACATGTCTTTCATACCACATCTCCGTAGTCAAAAGGAGGCCAAACTAGAGCATCATAGAAAAGTAGAGTTGTATTAGGCGTCATGACCTCACTGCATCGACCGAGTACCCCAAGTCTTTGCGGTATTTTCTTGCATTTGTGATCTCCTCTAGAGTTTTTTTTTTTACTTTTTTTCCTTTTTTGGGGGGGGGGGGGGGGTAATGCTATATCTTATCCCTAGAGAGCGACTTACGTTTTTGTTAGGTTGACAGGTAGATCATGAATATAAATTTTGAACAGATGTGGGCCCAAGCTGGACCCTTAAGGAACCCCGTAGGACACCGAGCAGGCCTCTGGTGTATGACCATTAAAATAGACAACCTGTGCTCTTGTTGTTGAAAAGTTACTGAACCATGCAAGTTCCTCTTCCATTCTACCAACAAGTAGCTTCTTTAAAAGTAAAGCAGAGTTGACCATGTCGAACGGCGTTTCAGATCAAGAAAAACAACTCCGGTAAAGAGATTTTTCTCAGTGTTATTTAAGATATATTCTTGAACATCAAGGAGAGTTGTTACTGTTGCTTGTTAAAGGCAAAAGTCACACTGATATATGTATATTTAAAATATTGACATGCTGGTAAAGTCTTATGGGTAGCAACTTCTCACAGGTTTTGATTATAAATGGAAGAACATAAATTGGAAGAATTGTTTGTTGGTCCTTCATTGTACGTTGGACTCCCTTTACCTTTGTTCCACATGTTTGGAATTGTTGTGTTTTAAAACAAATTGATACTGGAGAGATGATGTCAATGGTGGAGCCAAATTTTTCAGTATTCTTGCTGGGATCCCATCCGTTCCTGGAGCCTCGTTACTGGATAAACTAAGTAAAAGTTTGTTTATTTATTCAGGTTCAATCTTTCCAAATCTGAATTTAGTGTTACATCTCGTGTTGTCTTAGACGGCTCCATTAACGGGTGGGATTTTGCAAACCAGATTTGCACCAATAGTGCTAAAAATGTATTAAAGGATTGGAAATATGGTGCCGGTCAGTGACTTTTTGACCATCAGAATCAGGTTCATATGGGGATATACTTACAGAACTTCGGAGAATCCTTTTTAGACTGGCCCGTAATCTATCAGATTTCCCCAAGTTTTCATATATCAAGTTATTGTAGTTTAATTCTCTTTTGGCATTTCTCATTTTTATGTTTACCAGGTTTCTTACTGATTGTTTTCATGTATCTGCATTAAGGTTTAACTACCTTGGTTTTATGTACACAAGATATAAGGTCGTGGTCAGTTATGCCAAGTTGTAAGACACCACTCATTATACAAGGCTCTGATTTAATAGTGAGGTCCAAAACAGTTAACGTTGAATCCGTAATCTTAGTGGGATCCCGGATCAACTGTTTAGGTTGAAAATCTGATTTCGTTTCCAGTGGTATTTTGCATATCTAGGTTAAAGTCACCAACAGTATATATGGGATTTACTCCGGATGTTGTATCTACTTGAGATTCTAGACTCGACTGAAAAGTCTTTACTGACTGACTTTGTGGTCGATAACAAGATGTAATTAATAATGAGGATGTAGAAGGCAGTTTGATCTCAGTCTAGATCACCTCAGATGACTCACGTCCACGTCTTGTCTATATGTAGCTACGAGATGGTCTGTTGATTTCCGCCTTTTCTGGCTACTGTCTTGAAACTTGGTATAATAAATTTACCGTTTGATATATCAGGGGTGAGTTTAGTTTCAGACAGCGTTATAATATGGATAGACTGGGTACGTACAAACTCCTTCTGTTGGTCAAAGTGACTCAGTAGACAATTGGGCTGAGGACATTTTTTCCTGAAAAGCACGTTGTCACTAGAAAAGGCTTGTATATTACGCCCTAAATGATTGAACTTTATCAGATGTAGCATAATGTATATTCGTAAAACCATTACTAAACTTCGTATCGGTGCCCAAAGTTTGTGATTTGCATATCGAAAGAGGTAGACATAAGAGCTCTCACAAAACGTCAGTAAGCCATAAGGCCAGCAATACGTAACTGTAACAAGCATGAAATGCGTTTTGTATTGTATTCTAACCAGTAAGAGTACCCCAAAAGTCATGTTGGAAGAAATAGAAGAAATGTATACGGATGTGAAACAATATAAAACACGAGAGCCTTTTAATTTTCATAATGAAATTTTACGATTAAAAGCTCAGATAAATTGTGGAAAAATACATATAACCCTAAGCACTGTGAGGGAACTCGTTATAAAAAACAAGGGGTTAAGGTACGGCTGGGTTGTCCTGTGCCTTCTTCTTTTTTCTGATTTGTACATTGTGAAAATATTATTATGTACAATTTCTTTGTGTTCGCGCTTTGTGCAATAAATCTATATGTTGATCATGCCTGACAGAGCTTGACAGAATAAAATTTCCATCTGTACTTTGGTTTTGTCTTTTGATGTAAAAAAAAAAAAAAAAAAAAAAAAAACTTTATTTTTGTTTTTATTAGGTGCAGTCAAAAAGTTTCATTTCGCACTGTAAATGGACATTTAGCAGTACAAAACGTGAACAATACTTTTTCTCCTGGTCACCAGATGCCGGATCGTGAAACAGCAACTTTCAGCACCAATCGCCTGGTCGAAAATGAACAGCGCACATTTTCACTTAGCCATATTCCCATTCCTTTAATATAAGTAAAAATAATAATTATAAAAAAAACTTGTTTCAGAGCAAGTCTCATACTCCTAGGCTACTTGTGGTGAGGGGAGGGTTTCACAATATAAGCTTCTACACAGAGATGCAGTGGTCTCTTGGGACCAAGGGCTGGTTAAGATAGCACCACGCACAGTGCCTCTTCGTATGAAGCCTAGATCACTCTGATGGGATTACCTAGCTATTTGGGCCTTATAAATCTGTTGAACATGTACAGTGAGAGATTCTCACATTTTGTGGAGAACCGAGAAAGGATGTAGACAAGATGTAATGGTGGAAATAAACAAAGACAGAAAGGGATAAACAAAATAATAATAATAAACAAACAAATAAACAAACAACTTTGAAAAAAAGAAAAGAAAAATAGTTTAGTGAGGGTAGAGATAAGTGAATATATGAGAGCCATGATCAACACGGTTGACTTCATTTGGACCAGCACAAAGTATTGTGTACAGCACTATGTCAGAATCGGGGACTAAAGATCACAGGCATTAAGGGGGGAAACCTGAAATATGTTCTGCAGACATGTTCGTTTTGAATGTTATAACCACGGAACCGCCAGATCTTGAACCAGCAAACCAGCAACATTGTGACAACTTGAACAGTTCGCCAAATGGCGTGCAAGTACTTCTGACCACCTGGTCCCAAAATTGGAGTAGCTGATGGGGCATCGTGGGCCTTTCCTTTGCTGCACGCGTCAACGTGACCAGCAATGGTATTGTTACGGCTGACAAGAGTCAAAACAGGATTGAAAAGAAGATTTTATTTTCTGTTCTGGTTAATGGAGTACGTATTATAAAAGATGAAGAGTTGTCACAATATTTCAATTTAACATGATAAGTCCTATCGAGGAGTCTCTGAAACATAATGGATACAATGGATATTAATTTGACCACTTTTAAGGCCCGTAACAAAAAGGATCAAGTACGCAGACCTATTAATAGCAGCATAGCTATATATTTTCTGTAGCCAGATGGCAGACAGTACCTGGTATTTAAAAGCACAAGATCGAGGTTCTTTGGTAGCGCCAACGATGAAGCCTATATATGACCAGCATGTGATTAGCAATCAAGTATAGCCTGGTGGGTCTTCCATTTATGAATTGAACAGTCATGACTCATCTGATGTTATTCGTGAGAGCAGATGTACATTTTGCAAGCCAGTCCTGACCGTCCTGCATTGCCTTGGAGAACAATGAAAGGTGGTCGATCATTCCTAACATACTTAAGTAAACTTCGCGCGTTGAAGCTTGGGGCATTCGCCAGTGGCGGTTGGATCGATGGAACAGTATATTAGAGACACGCGAAGTTTTCTAACTAGGTAACTTGGTAACTCCCTGGTGTCTTTGATACTTATATAGTAACGCCCACTGTCCATGGCGTTTCTGTATAGTACTCTTCATACGTAGTCCTTAGGTTACAAAAGTATGTAACATTTTCTTTACTCTCTTGAGCTTTTCTCTGAGCAAGGTAAATATAGGGCCTAGTTCAGTTTTTTTTTCAGTACACCTCATGTATATTAATTCTGGCCACAAAACACGGGTTTGACGCTTGGCTATCTTAGGGGATGTGCCGGTCACATCACTGTCACAGGCTAGGCCATATACTCATTTGTCACAGATTTTGCGGGTTTTTTTTATTTTTTTATTTTTTTTTTGTTTTTGTTGAGAAATTTAAGTTCACAAGTGCCAAACTGGGATTCATCTAGTACTTTCTCAGCAATACATATATGTATATATATATATATATATATATATATATATATATATATATATATATATATATACATACATATATATATATATATTATGTGTGTGTGTGTACATATATATATATATATATGTATATGTATATATATGTGTATATATATATATATATAAAATTCCACCTGCCTTGAATAAATATTCTTTATTTCCAAAATATTAGTAATAGCCCGCTTGTCCTCACAGGTACCAATCCGTATCTCGTGACTAGGCAATCAGGTATGTAGGTGTGACAGGGAAATTAATATGCATGTCTCCTATTGATTGATAAACGCATTTAAACCGATCGGTGATTCCTTAGGCGTAGAAGTAAGCGGACCATCTACTAGAAGTATGTCTTTAAAGAGCTATATCATCACTAACAATTTGACTGTAAGAAATCAGTATGCTGATATATATGTATGTATATATTTATACACACACACACACACACACACATATATATATATATATATATATATATATATATATAGAGAGAGAGAGAGAGAGAGAGAGAAAGAAAGAGAGAGCGAGAGAGAGATACATACATGTAATTTTCATTATCTAAAAATGCTGCAGCCTAGTCAGATCTCCGCGTGTAATCACAAATATAACATGAAACTAATGATTCCCAACAAGAGGTTCGATGTCTAAAGATATATCCACTTCTTCTGTAATCAAGCCTGCTGTAGTATAAAATATTTTATAACAAAATTAGGTAAATGTCCAAGGTTCTTTAATTCTCTTTGTTCGCACATGTCACATAATCTTTGCTGTCGGAATACCTGCTCCAGGCGACCAGAGTTTATCCTTTATCTATGCTCCGAAAATAAGTCTAAGCGTGACACATCACAGAAGCGCTGGCTTATCACGAGCCACAACCACCATCGAGATGGTCCAAATTTTCTATTACATGCCTAAAATGCCCAGTTTCGTGTTCAATTACTCTGCAATTTCCCATTTTCAGTCCCATTTTGGTATATTTTGTTTTGAATTTCCTGTTTCCATACAATTTTATTTGAATATACTGACCTGACACATGAAGCACGCGTGGCAGAGGCCCAACACTCGTAGCACAGGGGTCGTGGACAGGGACGGTTACCCCTGGTTCAGAGGAGGGTTCAGTGTCAAGAATGAGCTCCGTTTGACACGGCAATCCATTTTCACTTCGCAGCGCTCATGGATTTTGCCTGAATGCACTGCCAAACATCAGAGAAGGTAAAGGCAGCGGCAACACAAATAATGTATCATGCGTGTTCGGTTTAGATATGTAGGATAGAATCTAATACTTTGATCATCTACATTCACACATGAAACAGATATGAGACACATGTGGTCGAATGCACTTTTCATGACCGTATCAAATTAAAAAAGAGTATTTGCTACATGTGTTCCTGTTTCTGTGTGCCATTATCTTTTCACTGATTCTTTAAAGTCAACACGACTAAGACTATGTATCTGTCCGGTAGAATTTATGTTGGAGGTCACAGATATGCATATTTTAGGCAAGATACAAAATTTTATATTGTAATCGCTGTGTCATTCAATGCATACATTGTGCTGGCTATATTTTAAACCGATGAACATTGGACAGATATATGGAAATGCGTAAATGAGCTCTCAAAGAGCTTGAAGATTCCTGTGGAAGACTATCGACTGCCAGATAAAGGAATAAAGAGAACCACAAACTGTGTTCAATTAAAGCGTTAAAAATATCCATGGGGTCTCGGTTATAGATGGCACGTCTTTTGGACGTATGGCAGTAGTGCTATTAATCGGGAATAAATATTAAATACTAGAACTCCCAATTCCAGGGACCTATAGCTACTTAAGAATGCTCAGCTGGTTTTCTCTTCTGCACATAGAGTGACGTATAAATACCCCCAGTAACGTTGAGGTACACTCCTGCTTAGTGTTTCTCAGCGTTCTTACCGTACAATGAGGAATATAAACAGTGGTGAATACCTTCTTTGTTTTTGTCATCAAGACGATGAAGAATGCCTAACGAAAAGTTGGGTCTGGGATTCCCTCTGCAATTCTTAGCGTCTTTGCCCAAAAGGGACAAGAAGCAGAGTTGTATTTTTAAAATAGCTGGGTTTATCTTATGGCCTTCCTTCCGTCATCGTCTGTCGACAACACATTTTCCACTTCTCAAAAAGCGTAGTCTAGATCCTCTTCAAACTCGGTTGTGGCTCTGTACTTTGGGGGGTCTCCACCAAGTAAGTTCAAATCGTCAAACTTGAGTGAGTTGAAGTTTTTAACTATAAATATTAAACGATCATTGTGATGAAATGTTCAATAATCATCTTCCGGGAAATTCCTGGCTCATTGCTTCAAAATTGTATGGAAACACTAATCGGTATCCCTACACCATTCAATACTGTATGTGGTGCTGCAATAACCGACTTTTCTGAATTTGTATGGAATGTTTGTAATTTTTTACTTCTTTCTTGAAAACACACATTTAATTCTTTTCTCTTGATGGAATTGACTCAATTTCCTATAAAACTGCTGACCAGGTCGTGGTATTGTTATGTCTTGATTTTCAAAAATTTGCAAAAAAAAAAGAAAAACAAAACAAAAACAAAGAATGATAGGTAGTACATCCATTGCTAGTATGGCAAAGCGATACCTGTGTAGATACATGATTCTGTCGACTAGTTGTATTAATATACGGGAGAGTATACATAGGATGGGTCGTTGCTTCCACAACCAGGTTTGCTGGAATTGCATGCCCCAGCGACCACATTTGTCAGCCCCTTAGGTGTCCAAGTCAGGAAGATTCCAATATATATATATATATATATATATATATATATATATATATATATATATATATATATATATATATATATATATATGTATGTGTGTGTGTGTGTGTGTGTATTTATAGTGATTGCATGCCAAATTTAATCGTCTAGACATTTTCCGCTTAGTGACATGATTATATGCATATAACATAAATACGGCATTTTATTAACAAAGTGATATATATATATATATATATATATATATATATATATATATATACATATAATGTGTTTCTGACATGCCAAATATTTAATGGACCCAAGAAATGATCAAATGATATTAAACCCTCAAAACGCATACATTGACCACATAATGCAAGATAACAGCCCATTTCTCGCAGCAGTTTGGTAAGAAATCTCCTGCGCATGTCTAGCAGTGTTGAAAAGATGGAAATCGGGTACAAGTTTCATACGTAATCTGAATATACGGACCGTACACATTCAGATATGTTCAAAGTGAGTCTTTGAGCTGATGTGAAGAAATTGCTAATACAATAGTGCACCAAATGATAAAATTAAGTCGGAGTCGAATTAACAATATTAGGGCGTCACATCATAGACTGAGTCAAGGCCGAGCAAAATGGTATTTCTAAGTGTAAGTTTAAAGATGTTTTGCCACAGAGTTTAAGTACAGTAGTGGACAGAGTGAACGACAGACAGGAAAAACGTATACATTGACCACATAAGCTCAGCTGATTGACAATTCTACTGTTTATCATTACTACGATATGAACAAAATATCTCCAGCTTCATGCGGAATTTAGATAATCACCACCCAAGGTCCTTTATTCCCAACACACCCTCATCAAGCAACAACAAAAGGGACCGCAATTGAAAGCGCCAAAAATTTTTAAAACAAAGACAAATCCAATCTGATAGTTCGAACTTGTAGTCAGTGGAATTAACACATTGATTCGTAACCATTTAGCAATATGAATCAGACTGAGGAAGACAGCTGATTGACATGATCAGGTCGTGATAGGTTTAATCTCCAATTCTCACTGAAAATCGTGTCCATCCACAACTTTGATAGGCAAGAGCACCGAATTAGAGGATTACTGCCGGGTGCGACTGGCTCACGTGAGTGGCAAAAGGTGATGTGAGTGGTATCATATTCACACGCTAAGCTTTTGAATTAGACGGAAAACATATCACAATCTATGTGTTCATGTAATAACACATTGCTGCAGACTGAAGAATATGCCAGATTGTATCTAGTGCATACATCGCACTGACGAGCCAAAGTGATACGCTACAGCGAATATACTACCGTCGGGATATTGTTATTGCCTTGGTCCCAATCTACCTAAGCGAATCGAAAAAACTGAGACAACCGTGGAAATACCGCTTGCTGAAACAATATTAGAAAGTATCACAATTTATGCACCAAGACAGCTTAACTGATATATATATATATATGTGTGTGTGTGTGTGTGTGTGTGTGTGTGTTTTGGCTAAGAAATGGATCACCAGAAAGAGAAAGCCAGATAGCGCAACCTCTTCACAGAAAATAGAAATTACAATTAGCACAGCATGTGACTCTTTTTTCACAAAACAGTACACTAGATATATCCATTTCAAAGAAACAATTGATAAAAGCAAATGCCACCTTGCTGAATAAACCGTAGTGTCGGTCATTCTTTAACGTCAACAAAATGTCACTGAACGCGTCTGAACCAACCAACTCGTGACAAACCCTGATATGTGATAACGCCTTGTGATGGATTCTCCGCATCGCCAACAGTGGTCTCAGCATGATGGGCGCTCTACACTTTGAGTTGTGGACAAATGTTGGTAGATCAATTCATTCTAATAGAAAAGTGTTAAAGTTCTCAATATATTTTAGATGAAAGAAACCCATACTTTTACAGCATCTCCCTGCGAATAATGTAATATACGTGCAGCTCGTAAAAGCGGAAACAGGTTTGGGGTGATGGGCAATCCGCAGATTCCGACAATGGGACTTGGCATTTCCTGTATTGACTACAAATTGAATTTCTAACCTCTGAAATATTATAGATTAACATCAGCTCACTTCTTATCCTAAATCCTGAAGTTAGCAGATTCCAATTCTTGTTAGACTTATGATGTGTACGGACATTAACGTAGGACTGAAGTTCCCTCAAATCGCATGCCGATTTTCTAAAACACACGTTTTGTTCCTCAGAATAGCTTCTGCGATTAAAGATTCAATTCTACATAAAAGTTGATTTCATTAAAACACCTCCATATCTAATAGTTTCACAGAAAAACCAATGACCCAAGGGTACTGTGAGGAGGACATTGGTCTACTACTACTACTACTACTACTACTACTACTACTACTACTACTACTACTACTACTACTACTACTACTACTACTACTACTACTACTACTACTACGGCTACTACTACTACTACTACTACTACTACTACTACTACTACTACTACTACTACTACTACCGGTACTGCCACGACTAAAATTTCCGTTACCACTACTACTTTTACCACTACAACTACTACCACCAATACTGACATGTATGTTTTGTGATCATGGAACAGCCGGGTCTCGAATCAGCAATCTGCACCACTAATCACCTACCCGGGAATATTAAAAAAAACAAAAAACAAAACAAAAAAAAAAAAAAAAAACAAACAAACACACACCCCAATTGTACCAAGTTTCCAATCCTAAAAAGAAGGGTTCAAAGGAGGCCGGTATGCGTGAATGGTATAGCTGACACAGGGCCCAGTTCATTGTATTTGATTCAGTACAAGTATGCGGGGGATATTGCTATTGATCACCGCACAATATCACGTTTGTTAATAAACACCAGCAATTAACAAGTGGTGGAAAACTGGCAAATATGCTTCTTTTGGACAAGAGAGAAAACCAGACTGGCCAGACAGAAAATACATTTAAGGTAAAAATGTTTTATAGACAATGCTTAAGAATGACAACTTCACTGCCTCATTGTGTGCCTGACTAGTTCTATGTGGGTCTATCTGAATTGACTATTTTATATATATATATATATATATATATATATATATATATATATAAAATCCTGTTAAGAAAAATTGTTTTGATAGCATGTTTTTGGCATAAAAGCTAATGACTTCCATTCTTTTCTGATATGCCTAAATGCACATTTACTCAGTATCAAAAAACTACTCAAAATTGACAATATTTTCTCAAATGTCACAAACCTGATACCTTAAGTTGACACATTGACTCAGGGTTGGCAGTTAAATAGAGCTTAATTGTTTGAGGAGTAGGTGTCATCATGGAGCTTGTTTTACATCTCTGGTGCAGAATGTACATTGTTACAGTCTTTGTTAGGATTTTCCTTGGTTTGTACAGGTGGTCTAGCTGCAACTGTTTATTTTACAATCACTGGGACTGAATATAATGCCCCAGCTTGTTTCCACTTCAGTTAAACATTGGCGGATGGTTTAAGTTTAACTAGGATAAGCTGTCCAGCTAGAAAGGGTACATATTGGTTCAGGGGTAAGTCAAATTGTTCTTATCTAAACCTGTACTATGAAAATTTGGTAATTATGGTTTGTTTGACATGTGTTCTTCTTTGATATGAAGCTCTGCATTTATAAGCAAAACTTCACATATTTAGCTTATTCATCAATTGCCACATTCATATCTATTCATTATTATGTGGGTTGTCTTTGCTGAATATTTAGCTTAGACAAGGAGCCGCTACTCAGAGAGACATGAAACCCTTTAATTTATTTGGGCTAATACAGCCTATGTCAAAATTTTACAAAGGAACGTTTGCAATATGGACAATAGAACTTCTATGTATATGAGTTAGACAGGGACAGGTTAGCTTATGGAGAGTAAAGAGTTCGGACAACGGAATAGGGTAATGACTACTAGGAAGTGGTTTTGGACAAAAAGACACAAATACAATATATATGGGTTTATACCTATATATATATATATATATATATAGGTATAAACCTATGAGTACTTTAAGCTGTTCTTGCCGCGCATTTTACACACAGTATGGCACCTGAATCAGGATAGAGCTCTTCGTATCCTACCTTAACCTATTCTTAATTGCAAAAAAAACCCACCCCAAAAATAATTCAAAAAAAAAAAAGCAAAACAAAACAAAACAAAACAACACAAAACAAGAACAAAACAAAGACCATTATGAAAACAAAACAAAGACCATCACCACCACACAAAGCGTAGTGTTTAACAAGCCACATATAATTTCTGCAGAAGTTCACAGAATTGTATCCTATATAAGCACATTATTTTTGAATGTGTTTATGTGAAAAATAACAGTCAGTATGACGTCCGCGATAGCAACAAGTGCAACAACTTGTTTACAATGGCATGACATAACTTGCTCAGGTACCAAGGGGCCAAGCTATGGAGCAATTTGCCATCTCGTGTAATGGCAATCAGTTTAGGAAAACTAATACCGCCATGGCTTGGCCCAAAAATACTTATATCCTATTCGCGTTTTGGACAAAGCCAAAGCTTGAGCTGCTTTTCGTATCAAATGAACCGCCAGTCTAGACCATTACATGGTTTAACTGTAAAGATATATATCATTGTATACATTGTATGCTTCATGTCTATATGTATTTCATTGACGAAAAATAGCGTTTCGGCCATTATGTGTTATATTATTGTGCTTCTCAACATTAAATAAAGAGAAAAATGTAATTTACATATTTTTGCTTAATTGTTGCCTTTTCTTGTAATCACAATGTCGATCTCAGATATTACAAAATAAGGGCGACCCCAAAAAATTGGAAAAGGCAGTGATTATGTCGACTATAAAGGCATCAGCTTCTGTTACCCACAACATACTGACAACTGACATTCAGACATGGCCTTAATCTTAAAATCTTATGCCTCCATTGAAAAAAAAATGAATGGCCTACCCCTTTGTTTAGATAACATTTCTGATTCTAACCGGCTGGCAAATAATTGAATTTACAGTTTTCTAATTGGCTTTTCAAGCAAACCGATTGGAAACAGTGTAATCCCTTTGTGTTAACCCAAATAAATTTGGGAAATGATGAAACTGTATTTGGTAACTAGTAGCCCTAGAAGCACATAGACAGAAAAGTACCAGTGCAAAAACTATACACGTACATATTTTTTTAAAAAGCTGTATTGGAGGATTTTTCAAATCTGGATAGAATTTATACTTTCTCAGCTAATTGCTGCGTGAAAATAGATACTTTGGAAGTGAGACATGAAATCGTCGATACACACTTAAATATTGTTTCATCTTTTCACAATTATTTATATATATATATTTAAAGGTGCACAGGTCTAGGTTACTTCTGTTAAAATTGTAAAAAGGTTGAAGTGACATTTGTACATCTTTCTCACAATTTGTATGTTCCGATAGGAGCTGTAGAGCTGCTTATCTTGATACAAGTATCTCTCATTTATAACAGACATGTTCATACCGACTTGAACCGAACTTTTCTGAACCCTAATTAATTATGCATTCCATTGTTGGCCTGATTGTCCAATCAGCAAGTGGCCGAGTCGGGCCCACGCTTTCATCTGTTCACAACGGATGCCACGGCTAACACCAGTGATTACACCATGGGTTGCGTTGAACAGTGCAAATCTTTTACCTAAAGAGTCACATCAGTGGTGAAATGTGAATGTTTGTTTTGCTGACGGTTTGACTTTTCATTTAACCAAAGCAAATCCTGTGTTTTCCTTTTTGATCCTTCCACATTAAATCCGGTCAGCGTGGTTGAGCACAAAATGTAAACAAAGCAGGATGCAATTCCCGAACTTGGGCCGAAGTGAACCGAATAAACCCGAGTCCTATGAACTGGTCTATTGTCATACGAATTGTTTCCCAATACTAATGAAAGTAACGGGAATGTGGGATGAGACGATGTTTGATTATGAGCCAGGTTCGGCTGGGAAAAGGTTCAATCTGCTGTAGCGGGCAACTGTGTAAGAAACTTTAGGCTGTGAAACTATTTTATTAGTATTACTGTTCACATGGGGATCAACTAAGTGTAAAACTCCTTTCGTGCATAGCACTTACCTCAATGTGTGATAATTTCACCGGAAGGCTCGCCTTAAAAAATATTTGTTATTAAACGTGGGCCCTACTCTGAAAACAAAGTCATGAATCTTTTCCAAGTGTTGTCCATTAAGCAAAAGCAAAATAAAACAACGGTCAGCAAGTCGCACATTTCACATTACTGGTTTTAAATATATCAAATATGAAAAAAAAGAAAACATGGAAAAGGCGAAACAAAGACAATCCCATAAAAGTCGAATCACACACTCCAAATGTAAACTTGTCCCAGTAGCCAATATAACAAAATGATGTAGGCCAAGTTTACTAAAACAGGCTATGGTCCCAGCTTAAATTGTTGTGGGTCCGACAGGATCCTTTCTAAACTCTACCCACCTTAAATTGTCCTCTGCTCTACATCAATCTTTCATTCGGGTGCTGCCACGAAACAAGTGTTTTTTCAGGAGAGGTCTACTGGGATGAAAGGGTTCTGATTTATGACGAGTGTTATTACGTAGCACGCTCTCCATGAGCAGTCTGTAGTATATTATATAACCATGTGAGATATATTGTCAGTGATGATTACTTAAATATTACGTCTTGTTAGATTCCCAGAGCACAAATATTGAAATACCATATACTTAATAAACTAGGCAAAATTAATAACCCTCCACTAAAAGCAATTCTTATATAAAAAAACACACACACATATTCTGAATATATTCAATGTTTCTTTTATTCTGTATACACTTTAGAGTAGATCTGTAGAGGAAATTCTGATCAAATGAAGTTACGCTTCATTGCACAGTGTCAATAAGCAGACAAAGTCTGAATGACAAGTTCGCAAGAGTACCTGTAGAGCGCTCAAAGATGCATATTAACTGAGTGCAGAGTCCCATCAGAAGTTATTAGAGATGGTGCTTGGTTGCATCAAAAGTTATCACAGACTGTACTTAAAGTTAAGGCATTTTCTGAGTTCAATAGAGCAGAAATTGACTCATCACTGTGTCACATAAAGCACCTTTAAATGTCCATTCAATAGGATGTATAGCCACCATGGTTGTCAATGCACTGTTGGCAGCGTTTTCGCATGCTGTAGACGAGCTTTCTCACAAGTGCCTGAGGTATACTGTCCCACTCCTCCAGAAGATAACGCCGTAGATCTGCGAAGTGTGAGTTAGGACCCATCTTCTGGCACACATTTCTTTTCATAAGACTCCACAGGTGCTCAATCGGGTTGAGGTCAGGTGAGCATGCTGGCCATTCCATCACCTCAACACTCTTACTATCCAGGTAATCACGAACCACAGCTGAAACATGTGGCCTGGCATTGTCGTGCAGCAGCATGAAGTTGTCTCCAATGGCATCCGCATATGGAATAACATGGGGTTCCAGGACATCCCTTATGTACCGTCTGCTTGTCATTGTTCCTTACATGATGACGAGGTATGTCTTGCCATTAGCAGAGATGCCCGCCCACACCATGATGCTGCCCCCTCCGTATGCAACTGTAGGCTGAACACAACAAGCAGCGTGTTCATCCCCTCGCCGTCTACATGCGCGAACACGTCCATCACTTCTGTGGAGGGAAAAGCGACACTCATCAGTGAAGAGAACATTGCTCCATCCTGCATGTGTTGCACGGACATGTTCTCTTGTCCACTGCAACCGAGCAACCTTGTGACGTGGGGTAAGAAGCGGCTTTTTCACCATGCTCCGGGACCTTAAGCCAGCAGCATGCAGTCTGTTACGAACAGTCTGGGTGGACAAGCGTCTTTGGTGAGGATTGGCTCTCTCCAGCTGGCTCTGAATATCAGGACCTGTGCGGCTCCTATTCCACAGGGCTGCATTGGCGATGAAACGGTCTTGTTGCCTGGTGGTCAGCTTTGGCCTTCCCGGGCGTGGTAAATCTGCAACATCCTTTGTGTTTCGGCATTTTCTCAACAACTCATTGATGGATTTGTGGTTCACACCCATTGCCCGTGCGCCAGCTCTGCAACTTTCACGGATTTCAATGCGACCTATGGCTCTTGCCATGTCCATTTTGGATAGCCTTGGCATGGTGATGTTCACAGTTTGATCAGTGATGGCGAATCCATAACTGACAGAAAAAACCCCATGCCTTTATACCCATGATAGGCACAGTTTCTGGCCACATTACACAGGTATGGTGAGAAAAATTAATTGTTAGGAGGGTCCTAACAGGGACAGGAAAGACCACACATGATCCCTTCTGCGAAGTGCATTTTTTGACTTTGTGTCACATTCAACCCATGTGCAGTCAAGCATGGGCTCCAACTCTGCTCATCTTTACACATGATGTAATCAAAGGATTATGCTACACACACATGTACGTATCTTTAAATTACCTAAAAAAGTGTGGGTACACCATTAAATTATTTAAGCGGATGGTTATTAATTTTGCCTAGTTTATATGACTTAAGGAAAGGAGCACGCTACAATCTTACTTTAGATACAAATAGTAAAGAGGCCAACATCGGCTATAGGGCATTGACTAGGGAACGCTATGCTTTAACAAAGCGTCCAAATATAATTTCTTTCAAGCTGTGTTGAAGCAAGCTATTGCGAAACCAAAGTCCATGGGATTTTTACTATTGCCCCTCGTACAACGGCCAACATTGTCCGATTGTCAATTGTGGAAGATTTATTGTCTTGCTAAATTAAATTGTTACAATGAAACACAATTTGAATGAGAATCGTGAATGAACACCTGAGATGTCTTGGGTCAACAGCTGTCTTTGCACAGAACAGAAAGCTGTTGAATCTGTCATAATGAAAGGATGAAATGTTTCTTTGGGTAAAGGTTATAGAGTGGCATGACGGCTCTTCCAATGAGATCCCGTGGTTGTTGGTTGATCGCGTTGGCGATAAAACTGAAAGCCGTGGCAGCTTTGGGTTAGTTGCTGTCTTCTTGCTTTGTGATCAACATCTATAACAAACAAAACCTTTACGCTGTGCTGTCAGCTTGTCCTCAGGCAGACTATAACACAAATCGAAGACCAATTTCCTGTAAGTTTTAACGAGTGTTCCTCTTGGATTTGCCTGAATAACGGAAGACAAAATTGAATATTTGCATATAAAGTCCTACAGAGTGTATTGTAAATAATTTCAAAGATTATGTACCGATTCTTTCATCAAGAAAAATCAATATGGCTTGTAATTGGATTATTCGGGAAAACTGGAAAAAGGAAAAAAACCCATGCAACTGAATAATGTCATATCACATAGTTCCTGTGACTTTAAAATAAACTGAAAATCAAAAAAGCAGCCTGCAAAAATACTCCTGAATAAACATGTACAAACGTGAAAATATAACTTAGATCTTTATATGTATTTCTTTTGACAGGCAGAAAAAAGGTGAAATTTCTTTCGCCATTTAACCCCAGGCGGGGTGAATGGAGCGCATAGGGTTCATGCACCTATCCAAAATGCCAGCGATAGAAAGTCGGTTTCCTTTTTATGATACGATATATTTTAACATATAACATTCAAAAGAGTACCTGTATGTATTACTTTGTGACTGGCACCATGAGACGGATAATTGTATGTTGAAATGCACAACATAACACGCGCTGGAGTATTCCGTGCGCATGCAAGGCTGTCCCTGTCACCCTCAAATACCGCGTGAAATTCTGTCGCCAGTGCAAGGCGCGTGACACTTTCCCTTATGTTCGCGATGTAGATCGAATAATCCGTTCAACAGACTCAAGTGGCATCACTACGTTGGTAATGGCATCAAAATGTCGTGTCCCTGTTCAAGATGAAGGCACAATCGACGTCAATGCGGGTAGTCTTTGGGTATAGATTCTCGCCGTTGGAGGAGAACTGGCGGAGATTCAAATTCACAGAATTTCTTCCAGCTTCGGTGAGCGATAAAATTACAGATCGCCGGAAAGCCCATCTTCCCTGGAGGCCTTATACCTACATGAGGAAAGAAATAGGCAGTACATCAACTAAGTTGCTTTAGTTTTGCATACATGGAGTTTCTTGGCTTCTTCCATTTATAAGCATGTCACTTCGAGTGAACAGTTTTGGAAAGATACTTTAATTTCGGAGTTAAATATCATGTAAATCGAAAACAGTTTGCTTACGGTTGTGGAAAAGAGCTAACTTGATGACACGCCAGAAGTCAACACCTTTCCTTCGCCCAACCCGTAACAAGGAAAGCCATTGTATCAGTTTTATCCCACAGGAAGCCCCGGAAGGACAACATCTGTGAAAATAGAATTTCTGCGCTGCAAGCGCATGTTTATATTTTCCGCTCTTAGCGAAATTAAGAATAATAGCAACAGTATTGTTTTTATTATTATTATTATTATTATTATTATTATTATTATTATTATTATTATTATTATTATTATTATTATTATTATTATTATTATTATTATTATCATTATTACTATTATTATTATTATTATTATTATTATTATTATTATTATTATTATTACTATTATTATTACTATTATTATTATTATTATTATTATTATTATTATTATTATTATCATTAAATATAATGGAGTAAACTGCAGTTAAATAGTATAATGTACAATAGCTAGGAAACTTGAGGATGACTCCATTGTAAAGGCCTGGTTAGAACATGATAACGTTACCGAGCTTAGTTTTGGGAAGTGCAGCGTCATATAGCTCTTTTTGCAATTATCCTCTATACAAAACCTTATGTCGGCCTCAATAATCAGCTACACGTGGTATAAACATTATTGTTGTGAAAATCCGTGTGGGAAAATGGCACAGTCCCGTACGTGTAATCATTTATTTCTGTTATTCGATTTATCAGTTACTATGACTTAAATGTGCTTTAATAAAACGAAATGATCAAAAAAAAGGGCAGAGCACTGTATAAATGTCCTTTGCAGATATTAGAGTGGGAAACAGAACATTTACATACATGTAGTTTACGTCTGCACCAACGAAGTATCCCAACGGCTGTATATCATATGTAGTACAATTAATGTGGTAATTTACCAAGCTGTAAATCATTAATTATATGGGGACATTTCTGCTTTCTAGTAACGTAGAATGCGCATGCATAAGGCAACTAAAAGCATAAGTTACAGAAAGACGTTTATTAACGTATCATCCCCTGATAGATAGATTTTTAATTTCATATCAAAGTCGACACAGAAATAAGAATCACCTTAATTACCTCTGAATGAGACAGTTGATTTACACCAAGCGAACCAGGTAGTCTGCTGAAAGATGCCAATACCTGAAGAATTCAATTATACAAGTCCATAAATTTACCTTCTATTGCGTTAAGAGACAAAAGGGGGGTGATAAAAAGTCCGTTTCTCGGCGCACCTGTGTTAATAGAGTGTTCATTGTGCCTCTTTATTCAATGAATTATACAAATAATTTATTGGATGTGAGAAGTTTGCAAATCCGTAGACACGACTGTGCGATTACGTTTCGGGCGTCTTTCGTACCTGCAGGAGAATGTCAATAATGTCAAGGCGATTGAAATTGTGCTAACTCCAAAAGCTTCTTGCTAGCAAGCTGATACATGAGTGCCTGACTAATGTAGTCGCATGTACCCCTCGTAGCGAAACTATTAATGATACAATGCAGGTGCCACCTTTTACTTTATACTAAATGCGTCGATATTAATTCTGCATAATCGGATATGTAACAAATATCTGACAGTATTGTGGATTTACCAAATGTTAGATCTTCAGCAATGGACCGGGAAATGAACACATTTATAAGTGAATCCCTGTCGAATCATACCAGCAACATTTTATAAGGTCTCCACCGTAGACTTTGGGTACATTAAGGTGAAAAACCCTGATAGACTGCGTTGTAATTTTCGGTATTAATGTGATATATTGTACATTTGGTTGGCTCAGTATTAACCATAGATCAACCATTGTGAAATCTTATTGTAAAATATATTTGGATGAGGGGAAGTACAGTGGAAATCCCCAGAGTGTTAAACACAGTAATTTTGTAATATATATTATTATGAAATAATATCTGGCGCAATGAAAATCCGAGAGTGTTAAATACAGTGTAGGAATTGTGCAAGAAAATAACCCTGATATCAGCCATGAGATGATAATTCAATAAAATAATGAAATGAATAACCAATCAATCCAGAATGTGTGAGGAACTTACCGGATATAGTAAATAAATATGGCAGTGGTGGCTTGGAGCTTGTGCAGTAAATGAAAAAGTTCTGTACAAAAATGGAATTAATTATTTCTAGAATTAATTAAATGATAAACCAATTGTGGATTGAAATTGTATAAACCATGAGAACTCTGTACATATTAAAGGTGGGTTTTACTATTATGTTTGTGACTGAACTTATTCAATATATATCATTTCCGGTATGGGATAGAAGGAGTAGAAATTTTATATACACAGGAACTGATAGAGGGAGCCAGTGTACAGTAAGGTACAAATATATTTTAGGAATTTAACAGCCCTTAGTCATTTTTGTTTTGGTCAAACGTAGTGACAACCTGATCTAACTGGGTGTGGCTGGATCCTGCTGGACAGAACTGCTTTTTGAGAATTTTTCACTGAGGTTGAGTCAGTTGTGTATATAAGGAGGTCTTATAATTGTAATACCACCATCGACGCATATTCAAATACCGTACATGGTTGTCCAATTACAAAATAAAGTTAGCCTAGAAGTGGCTCTCTAATGTCTCTATATTCGGTTTTAGTTTTCTATTCTATTTTATGATGTACTTTCCACAAATAATAATAATAATAATAAAAAAAAAATGATGGCACATTTGAAAAAAGAATGCTATTATTTATAAAGGCTGGTATATTTTGCCAAAAATGATTCTGATCAGTTCCAACTGTACGTCCAGAAATGACTCCTTTTGAAAAACAGTTGCAGATAAATAACCTAACTTGAAGAAGTTATCTTACAAGTTCTTACCACGAATATAGCAACCGTATGTGAGATATCCGTGAAATGCAGGAAAATGTTTCATATTATGAGAAATGAAACAAATTGTGAAAGCAAAGTCACGTAAAATTTACACAAAGAGCACTCAAGAAATGACATGGCGTGCACAATGCGACAATAAATTGCAATGTAAATGCCCACATGGCAGCAAGACATGACTATAAATGGGAAGCGTTTTTTCATGCCAATCATACTTTCTTACATAAAAGCAATTAATTGCTTACAACAAAAATGAAACAACGACTGTTGATCAATTAAAAATGAAAGAATCAACTGATAATGAAACAGAAAATACATAGAGTACATGATCCAGGAGGATTGTGTTGGGATTAATAGCACACACCATTAAACATTGACACACAGACAGAACTTTTGAAATACAGCCTCTAATGTCAAATCAGTGCTATTGATGTCAATGAGATGGATATCGGATGGTAGACTCACATTCAGGTCGTGAGTCATCCGTTATTATGCATGCCATAAGGAAAAAGTCATCAGTTGCAAACATTTAAAAATGAAGCAACCACATGAGAATTTTCACAATTTTTATACACAGTGTCGTCATAGCATCGGGTTAGACTTTCATAATTTGTCAAAGCCATAATCCTTTCTATCTGTAACAAAACGCTTGTGTTGACCGCTGGTACTATGGCTGCTCATATCAACAGTGGGAGTTATTGAAACGTCATTTATTCCAAATATCACGATTTATTTCGTTGCAATACATCAGAAAAGAGGAGATCAATGATCAGTCTATTATAGAAGGTTAACAGCTGATATTTCCAAAGGTTATCCATTTTCAATAATGTAATTTTACGGCTCAGCATGAGAGTTGTTTACTGTGTGTACTGCCTTTTCCAGCTAACCATGCTGAATTCAGTTTAGCAAAGCACCCGTGCCTCTTACCTGCTTTTCCAGTAGGGTACTGGGTGCCGGCTGGATTGGGATGCATTAAAAGTTCAGAAGACACTATTTCCTTGTTGAGCAGGCCTTTTTGCTGGTAGAACTCCCAGCTTCGTTGTTGGCATCAAAACGTCGTCTCATGACAGCTTTAGCAAGAGAGATGTTAAGGGACATATGGCACTGCTGAAAAATTCTGGAGTCCTCCCGGTTGGTCATGCAAACAAAAGAAAGACCTTGTGGTGTATGCAATTCCTGGCCACCAGAATATTAGGGCAAAGTTGTGAAAGCAGACTTCAGAGCAGAAAAAAGACAAAAGAGGAAGGCCTCACACATTCAGGTTCCTTCTTCAGTTGCGGAGACTCCACTAAAAACTTGTGCCAAGTTGTCTGTCTCAAAACAACCCCTACTCTTACTCTACCAGTTCAAGCCCAGCACCTGTCACATAGGCTGGCCCTGTTACCCTTGCGCAAGTTCTACGAGTCCAGTTACCAACACTATCTGCATACAGTTACTGGCCACTGAGCCTAATGACTTGACATACCTGCCATGACATTTAGTCAGGGAACACACGCCATTGCCCAGGGTGGTAAGACTATCAAACTGATGAGGAGCGGTATGTCAGCAGAGCACATGCTTCCATGATTACACTATCACCAGATGTTTCCATTGACCTGCAGCCTGCCCTGCCACCCAATGCTGATGTGTCAGATTCTTCTGCATGGACCAGCCCCCACTGCTCACTCTAGGTCCCGAACTTGAGGAGCATATTATTATTGATAAAGACATTTTTCCTCCCATGCCGGGTCAGCAGATATCATTGGTGGGTAATGTACATTGGCATCCCCCATCACAACCCCTCTCCTCAATGCTCACAGAGACTTATGACCCAGATGAAGTATACCCTGATTCCCTTAACTGCTTCCTGTGCACTTCAGAACCCAACCTGTGG
The DNA here is from genome assembly GCA_964020975.1 of Hermodice carunculata. Lineage (NCBI taxonomy): Eukaryota > Metazoa > Annelida > Polychaeta > Eunicida > Amphinomidae > Hermodice > Hermodice carunculata. The sequence continues at coordinate 79,487,391 of OZ026617.1, forward strand.
GGTGACTGCCAGCCGCATCCAGTATCTAGCCTTAAAACTTTATTGGGCAAGACAGTGAAGGAAATCCTGCAGGACCTCATGTTGTGTCTCTATGCCAGAAAGAAGAAGTCCAGTGTCTCCCAGGATGAAGATGGGGAGGAACCATCTGATATGGCATTCATTGTTCACAATATTGAGTTGAACATCAATCACTTGTACAGTCAAGGTCATGGGAAATTTAATCCCATGGCACCAAAGACAATGTTAAAGAATCTGGAAGAGCAGGAGCAAGTGGCCAGTCCCTTCTCCACATGTATAGAGGAACAGACCAGGACAATGTCTGAGCATCTGGAGATTTCATTGGAAGTTCAGTCCCTCAGACTTGCTACCTAACCCCAGGAAGTTCCTGAGGATGTACTGCATTCTGGTGTCCACCTGGAACTTCAGACCACAGCACATCCTAGCACCTAGTGTACTGGAAGAAAAGGCCACCCAGAATATACTTAATGCTCAAAGTAATAAATGGTTCATATTGCAAATCTGTGTCACCCTCCTATTGCTGTCTGGGTCTAATGTCAATGCTCTTGTCCAGAGCCAGCTACTGTGTCTCAACATTATAGGCCAGCTTGAGCAGTCCAGGACCCTCCTGCTGCACCACACACTGGAAATCAATGTCTGCATGGATGTCATCGACATGCTGCTTTAGAGACAGGCTTACCTGCTGCAGGCATCCCTCGACCTTCACCTGTTGTTGAGGCTGTTCTGATTGCCCACACAAAAGTTCTGGCTGTTTGATCGAAATGTGTTATGGTTTGTTTTTGAGAATAACTACCAGGAGTCATAGATTCAGATCCAATGGAGCTTCCTCCAGGAGGATGGACAGGGAAATCCCCAAGGCAGAGGGGGAGGTGGTGGTGGCAAAAGGAAGCTTCTTCAGAGCAGAAAGGTCAAGTGTGGTTTGCATCTGAAATGATGGAAACAGAGTCAGTCATTGGGATATTGGTAGTGGAAGACAAGGCTCTTTAGGCCATAATCCACAGGAGACCAGTTCCTATGCCTGACAATGCCCATCAGTTGTCCCTCACTTCACATAATTCCGATGTACAGGAGCCCCAACAAGTGGGGGCAAGGCTACTGGTACAATGCAGATGGATGGCATTGGCACACCAAGATCAGTTTATGTTAGGCCTGGTAAGAGCAGATCATTTCTTTCCTTTCCTGAGTTAGGGCTGCCTCAATTGTCAAACTGACTTATTTACTTCCCCACATTGCAGGGAACAGGGATGTTGGGGGAGTTTGAAACCATGGTAAAGTCTATCATGGCAAAAGGGCAAGAGAAAAGGTTTAACCCACAAACTCATTGAGGTTTCACAGCTGCCTCTTTCTCGTCTCCAAAAAGGGAAGGGGGTTGAGGCCAGTGGTAAACCTGTCCAGGTTTAACACAGTTGTTCACAAGAAGTTCAAGATAGAGACTTCCAAAATGGCTGCAGCCCACAGAGGTTACTGGATGATGTATCTACAGCTGAGTCCAGCTGGAAGTACCTGTGGTTTTTGGTGAATAGAATCATGTATCAGTTCCATGCACCACCGTTTGTTCTGTCATTCAAACAAATAATGAGCATGGTATTAGGTTATGTTCACTGTTGAGGTGTACACACAATCCTTGTAAGTTTCAATTCATAGCAGGTTCCAAATTTTGCTCTGCCAAAAAATTGTGGATTTTGTTGTCTAAAAGCTTAAAAAGTACAAGAATTTTGGTTAAATTACTGTGCTTAGATAGAAGCATTTTTCAATATTGAGATGTTTTGGATTTCATCTAATTTGAAGATCCTGTTGGAATAGTTGAATGGCACTGATGATCACTTAACTTTTAAAAAGATTTGTTCTTGGGATGTCTCCACTTTGTATAAAACTAGGAAAATAACATTCAAAGAATGATTTCATCTTATACAGGTGTATACTTTGGTTGAAGGATGGCCAGTTCACATTTGAATATGATCAGATTGTTGAGTTGTTGAATTGTTTGATTGATAACACTTATGTCAGTTTTGGACATCCCATATTTAGACAGACAATTGGATTCCAATGGGTACTTATTGGCACCTCTTTTGGCCAATTTATATTTATTTTACTAGGAGTATTGGTTTCTTGTAAAGCTGACAGCAAAGAAATTTCATGATAAATGTTTATGATAAACACTATAGTCTGTAGTTAATGCAGAATATTTCAAAGGTTGAGAGGATCAGTTTAAAACCACCAGTTGCCTTTTATGGGTGACTGCCTGTCTCAAGTCAGGAGTGAAATTTGTTTCTTCACATTGGTATTGGAAGATGAATGTTGACGCTTTGGTAACTCTGGAATCTCTTTGCTGTCATTGTTGGGCTTGGATTTTATGACTATGGGTTATGTTTTTCTGTACTATTTAAGTTGATATAAAAAAATATTGAAGACCTATTAAGCATCAATAATAAATACTTTAGAACTCACATTTTTACTCATACACCCTGATGATTTGGAATTAAAAGAAACTACAGGAAATGACATGTAATGTGAATTTTTTAGACATAATGATGTCAAGTAAACTGAAGATTTAATTACATGACAAACGTGATGATATTGAACTTAACAGAGTAAATTACCCCCATATGAATTGTAATATTCCATTTGTGTCAGCTTATGGTGTCTATGTGTCAAGGTTAATTGCGTTTGCTAGAGTATGCACTTAAACAAACAAGAATACTAAAAAACTAAGTTAAATTGAATGTTTCTGAAGTTTCTGGGTAAAAATGAATATTCTTTATTTATAGTTTTTTTTCATTGTTTTATATGAATGCTGTAATAAATATATAAGCCTAATAATTGTAACTGGCACTTTATACAAAGCGTGTATGGAGCGAGATATTTCATAACGTTGAATTGCTAGCATCATATTGATTCAAATTACTACTTATCTTTGATGGTTCCTGTCCCAAGTCAGGAATGGGTTTTCCATCATACTACATTTCATAATCGTTGATTTATATGTTACAAATCATGAGGTTGGTGTTATTTCTACCTTGAAAATTCCGGATTTTGACTTGGTTTGTTTTATGACTGAAGGTTTTTGACCATGGATAATTCTTGTTTACTATAATTTTCACTGCAGCCTCTCAAGCATTGTTGGAAAATGTTGTGCACTTCTATTTTTCATGACGGTGGTTATTTATACGTTGTCAATATGACATCTTATTCTCTTTATATGTTCAATGAATAATGTATTGCTTGATGGCCATTCAAACCTTGCTGTTGTGTCTGGAGATGTTCATGTTGATAGACTTGTTATGATTTAGATGGGTTTAGACACTGTTTTTTGGCTATGCTATTGACACATAATGTTTTCACAACTACTAGGTGTCCTGGGACAGGGTCTCCCATCAGCTGTCCGTATCAATACATAGAGACGTTTGTCAATCACAGCCATGGTGGTGCAACAGCGACAACATGATGGGTGGTCGACTTTGATTCCTTCCTTCCCACAGGCAATAATTTATGCTGATGCATCTCTCTATGGTTAGGGAGCTCACATGGGCTTAAGGAATGTATCTTGAGTCTGGCCTTCTCAATAAAGGTCACATCTACTCAACTGGCTGGAACTGGTAGATATCCGTTTGATCTTTGAGAGGCATCAGGGGGATCTGTTGCACGAACACATCCAGTGGCCGTATTCACAAAGACCTGATCCTAACTCTAATCCCAAAATTAAAATCAATGTGTTTTGGGCCCTTAACTACCTTATCTTTGGCTCAATGTTTTATCAAAACAATGAGGAATAGCCAATGTATGCTCTTGGCTGCAATATAAACTTAAGGATTTACAGGTTCATTTTATCAAATCAATTGTAGTTTGATCCAGTATTTAATCTTTTGATCCAGGATTAAAATCTGGATAAAATCAAGATTGAATTAATTAAGTGGAAACTTTAATTCCAAAGTTTACATAACAGTGGACAACATAGATTAATTAATTCTGCAAGTTTAGATCAAACATTAGGCGAAGGATTCAGTAGTACAAGGCCAAAAGGCTCATTGACTTTAATTCTAGAATTAAAATTCAGGAACAAATTAAACTCTTTGTGAATACTGCCCCTGGTCTGCTCTGGCAATTTAATGCATACATGAATGAACAAGGGGGACCAGATCAACACCCCTCTTGGCATTGACCAAGATACTTAGATGCATATAAGCATCTGCCTTGGTGCTTGAAAAGGGGCACAAGCTCTGCTGTGCACATGAAGTAGCAGTCTTCAAAGCCAATCTGCTGCTGCTCAGGCACCAGGCAGTCAGCACACAATGGTTGCTGTGCCCTCAGAAAGCCAGGTCCATCTGGTCCCTTTGGGGAACCTCTCATGTAGATCTGTTTCCTATGAGCGGCAACCACAAACTTCCAGCATTCGTCTTACCAGTGCATGACAAGCTGGATTGGGTTGTGGAAGCTATCTCTAATAAGATGGGAGAACATGTGGGTGCACACTTCCCCCATACATCCCTGATTCCACATGTCGTAAAGAAAATCAGGACAGAAAAGGTGCAAAGGATATTGGTCACTGCCTGCTGGCCCAAGAAGATGTCAGTGGTACAGATTCTGGAGCTTAGCTTGGAACCTCCTCCTCCCAGCATGGCTGACTTTCTTGACTTACATGAACCCAGGTCTACCATTTTGCACCAAAATCTTGCTGCCCTTTATCTTTGTGCCTGGTGACTGTGACAGAAGGGCATTGCAGATATGATATTGGATTCTCAGATACAGTGGCAGCGTGAGTTTACAGACGCAAACTTCGCACCACTTTTCTAAAAGTGTAAAACTCCAAGTGGGCTAGGGTTGTCATGAGGTGTTCAGAACAGGTACCAGAAATAGACTACTGGAGGACCTCTATTGTGAGCATTGCTGATATTTTGTTATCTCTTTTTGATCAAGGCTTTGATGCGCGTAATATAGCGTGCAATACCTCTGCCCTGGACATGACAGGTGCTAATGGCGGCTTGAACACTGTTCTGTATCAGCTGTTCAAGAGCTTCTACATAAACAGGCCAGTCAAACTATACTTCTTCCTTCAATGGGACTTATCAGTGGCTCTCCCTTGTCTTCATTCCTCAGTGTTTGAACTGAAGAACATGGGTTAGATAATCTGTCTTACAACACAGTCTTTTTTTATAATGTTGGCCTCCAGGGACTGAAAATGTGAGATTTAAGCCACTGGACACTCTCATTAGGCTGGTCAGATGATCACACAGAGGTGTTTCTGAAACCTAACACTTTATTTGTGAATAAAACCGACACTCCTGATCAGCTGATCATATCAGCTTTTATGTCAAGGCTCTATCCATTCATATGCATTGTCAGAATCCCAAGAAATTGCTTTTCCCAGTACTATTAAAAAAGGATAGATATCTTTAGAAAAAGCAGATGCCTATTATTTCTGCCTTTGATGAAGTGGGTGGTTTGGGCAGATTCTCTGGGAATCTGTGTGAATCCTATATGTAGCTGGGTCACAAGTGTCATTAAGTTGGCCTTTCTAGCAGTGGATACAATCCATAAGCTCAATCACCATATTAAATCAGGGCTCTTGGGATGCCCTTAAGGAGGGCGTATTTTTGTTCATAATGGCTGGCTGTCAGTGGAGGTCACACAGTACATTCTCGTATATTTATTTGAGCAACATTTCCTGTGCTGAGGGACAGTTTCTCACTCTCAAAAGTATTCTTACCCACTCTATGTGTAAGCTATGATCTAGGCACCGATCCTCTGGCTTACTGCTGTCCTGGCTTGCTCACTGTGTCAAGGTACAAGATTTTGCCCCTTCAGGGAATCTGTTCTTTGGGGATCTGTTCTTTGACTGGAGTGGGTTGGGGAGTAACTTACTCTGTCCTGGAGTCAGAATGATCTCCCTGTTCCACTGTGCCAGTACATGTACCAAATGTATTTGATAGGTAATATATCAAGACATTTTATAGCATCTGGTAATTCGTCAATTTATTCTTCTTAATTGCTTGTCGATAAATTGTGGGCCTTGGTTCTGCCATGCTAGCAAAGCTGAATAAATTGAATCACCATCTCAGCTGAGCATGTTCAGTCATAGTTTGACCCCTTAAGATAGCGGAGGGGAGTGAGCTATAATGGAAAAATCATAACCCGACAGAAAATAACTTTATTTTTTCATTTTCATAAAGTTTGGTTCTTTACCTTTCTTGTCACGAAACATGGATCCCTAAAGAGCAAATATAATGTGATGGCAATGGACAAAAACATGATCACATTTTAACTGGTTTGAGTGCGTGCATGTCTATAGAAAAAACGTATGCTAAATAACCCACAAAAGTTTCGATAGCAGTCGGCTGATTTCCGCAACCCAGTGTCGTACGAATAGAAGCAACCAACTGTAACATTTCAGGTGTGCTGCCAGTAATTCTTGTATAAACTGCTTGAACAAAGCAGGGCTACCGCTTAATTGGTTTATTGTGGTGACCAAGTAGGCAGAAGCCAATGAAATCGAAGGCCTCATGTTTTCCTATTCCCATAATGATGGGTGGGGATGGACGATTATAGGTGTCGATTGTCAAATGGCGCTTGTCAACCAACCTGGGACACACAAAGTGAATGAATGAAGTTTCAACATAGAGGAACCAAGGTATTTTCCCTGCAAGGTTTCAGGCGATGTAATAATCTTTGTTCAGACTCATGGCATTGTAAACATAATGGGAAAGAAGCGTATAGTCTGATCTTGCTCAACCCATGACCAACTTGCATTACTGTTTGGTGGTCAAATAAGCACGATGATCGAGAAATCCCCACTACACTGCTGCACTACCTGTCTACAAATAAATACAATGCTTACCATGAAAATGGACATTTGGTTCAGGGTGAATGATTATGCGTGCCTTCAAATTAATAGCAATTTGAAATGTTTAGTTTTTGCTCTTATCAGTCATCAAAAAAAAAAAAAAAAAAAAAAAAATAGACCAATATCTTTTACATGAATTGCGTAGAAGGCAAAGCCTATATTAATTACTCTCCATGGCACAGATCGAGGTGTATACTTGTTACCTACATGTTTGGTGGAGGAAACGGAAGGACTCGGAGAAAACCACCGTGCACAGTCAGAGTGGTAGGAACTCTTTCAACATGCTTCCCCGGCCGTGAATCGAACCCGGGCCGCAGAGGTGGAAGGCGAGCATGTTGTAGCTCGGCCAACCGTGCACCCAGTCAGCAAATGGACTGTTGTCACGACTGCCTCGACTGACTTGGGAAAATGGATAGGTGACCCAAAGCACGCACCAAGTGGGGAATGGATGAGAGTTGTGACGCATGCCTTTGCATTTTCCTGGTCTGTCATCTGAAATGTGTGTCCCTCTTCATAATACGCATGGCAAAAGTGTTGAACAACAGCATTAAAATATACACCTTGAAGTAAAATTATATGAAGCATACCCCCCACTGCATTTGGTATCGTCTGTGGCCTGTGTGTGGAGGGTTGCCACATTTTCAGATATACGGACTTGTCCACTTCTTACAGTGTATCAAAGTACATGGAGCCAAGAAGACCTGACTTTGATAAGGGGGGGGGGGAGTTAATGGAAACTTGACCATCAGGAGGGTCTGAGAATCGCATTTCTGTTGCTTTTGTAAATGACAGCAAAGCGGCTCTGCGCATTGCTTTTATTCATCCATTTTCATATAAAATGTGTATGTGAGCTATCTGTCGCGTCACGGCGGCACCCTGTTCACGTAGTTTTGAGGCTTGGCGTGTAATTAACACTCCTGACAACCTTACATCCCCGCACCCAAGTCAAAGCCACAAAACTAAACTCTAAACTTTAATTTTTGAAGGGAGAGAAAAAATTAGCGCCCCATCCCCGACGTACTGTATGCCTGGTCGTCAAAACTTTCTTTTCTCTTTGCATATTGCTATCCGTTTGCTTCATTTTCGTTCGTCTTCCCGCATTGTGGTATGTCGACTTCCTCCTGCCCCCCCCCCCTTTTTTTTGTTTGTTTTTGTTTTGTTATGTTTGTTTGCTTGTTTGTTTTTGCCGGTATGTTAACAAGCAGTTCAAGATACTGAATGGCCAAAGGCCCGTCAATGCCGTTAATGAAGACATGTTGCTCTTTGATCCGAGATGAGTAGAAATGAGATAACAACTCCTATCTGTCGAATGCACTCTTCTCACTGTAGCAAGCTGTGACACTGCAAGCTTATCTTGTTCAAGCAGCGCCATTTGCAAACAATCTTACTCGGGCAAGGTGATAGCACTTCGAGTCATGTGGCTAATCCGCTTTCCAGTCCCCTTTGAAGCTGTCACCGCCGCATGTGAAACCACAGTGACAGGCTTGCAAGTATGGCTGCCCTTGATGTCAATCGGGAAAATATCTGCCTTTTAAGCTAATAAACATAATTGTATGTTGGTAACTTTACATCAGATTTGTTGATTGACAGGTCTTTGAAGTATTGCAACCAAAACGGACAGGGGATGGAGAGCAATATTGTCATTATGGCCAACAATAAGAGCAAAAAAGGCATCAAATCTATCAACACCGACTTCACATAATGACATTTTCTGCTTATCGATCAATTTTGTAAACAGCGCCAATTAAAAGCTAATTGATCGATCTACTTCGAAAAGTCGTCCTTGAAAAGATGGATATATTATAAAGGAACCATATATTTTGTTTTTTTCATCAGATGCCTTCTTCCAAGACCTTTGTAACTCACAAAATTAATTAACTGTTGATGTTTGGAATAAAGATGAAAGAATTCGATTACTTAGTAAGCATGTATCTTATTTGTAAATAAAGAATACGGTTCCTGCATATTGGTCTGTACTTTAATTTTATATACACATTTCCATCGAGAATTTTGGAAGAAATGCTGACAAAATGTGCAATCTGATACCCTCTTGTAAACCGGCCTACAGAAATCCTTAAAAAGTATTGTTATTGAATTAAGGCAGTAGTAACTGCTGCTGTAATATAGGTTTGACATCAAGCATATATATAGACATAGCTAGGCCTTTGTGGTATGGCTACAAATTAAAACTATTTCTTTTTGCGCACGCAGAAAAGTTCAAAGGTGCCTGCAAAGCAGACCAAGATCCACATAAAAAGTCTCCACCACATTTGAGTGGAGAAACTTAGAGCTTTGTTTGCTAACCGGTCAAAATTTAAGGGCACTTTAGAAGATGCTTTTTTGATGTTTCAAAATTGAATCTAATGAAAGATAAGCTTGTGACTGAATTATTAAACGCGATGCTGAATTATCGGTTTCTCTTGTTGGAATCCACATTGCTTGTGTGTTGGTAATGAGAAATATGTTTTGAAGTATGATGGTTTGCAATAGGGATTACAAACAACCGTGACTCAACTGACTTTAGTGAACTTAACATTGTACAGATCAAGGCCTGTGTTCAGTTCTTCTGACGACTAGATATATTACATACATATTAAAATGGCTCGCCAATGCGGTCAAACCTTAGGCAGAAATATTTTCTTCCAGCCCCTTTCACACAGCAACCGGCCGAATATGTCATAGTATTAGCAGGGCGTGCTGCGGATAATTTAGACGTAAAAGGGCGGGGGGGGGGGGGGGTATTTATGACTGTTTCTTATCAATAAACATCTGCTAAATTCATCTTCTATTTGCTCATCATCTCAAAGATCGGTCAAAATATAATTTCCCTATGTTTTTCTCAAAAATGTTGTAATTTTAGACACACCTACATATCACATTTACTTTGCTGAAATCTTTAAATCATTGCAACGCTAAGGTCATATTATTTCAAAACACAAAAGGCAAACTGTTATGACAGCTTAAAACTCTTTAGGAATTATAATGACAAACCTGTACACCTGCTTACTTCTTTGTGAAAAAAATTAGGAAATGCCCGCAAATCCACTCCTGCCAAGGCAATTTTATCATGGAATTGGATGCCTCAAAAAGAAATCGGAAAATATTCGTTTTAAAACTTTCTGTTTTATACTGTTCTGGAGCAGGGTGTGACACAAAATAACAAAACCTGCGCTATAAAACATTCTATACAGAGCACCAAAATGTGTGTTTTACGAATGTGTAGTCTCCCATAACAGGCATGTATAGCAAAACAAGTCTTCGTCCCAGAATCCGCATAGGAGGCCTTCCATAACCAGGCCACAGGCCCGTCACCATCTTTTCCTGGAAAGGGTTCCGGATTTGGAAGATATTGACATTGCGAGGGAGCGTAAGCGACCAAACGGGGGCTTGTGGGAGAAGGGGGGCTTGCCCCCTCCCAAGGTAGGAGCTTTTGGGAGAATAACAACCAAAATAGTGTTTTCTGGCGAGTGTCTGGGTCAAATTTTTGGCCCCATAAAGCAATACCATATCCAACACAATTGAGACAGTTGCTACATGAATGTACCATTTAAAACAAGATATTCATGCAATGGACACGGTCCTTTATGTGGCCGGTTAAAACTGCCAAACTAGGCACAATATTAGTCCATGGCAAACGTATTATCCTGGTATTTCATAATGCTGTATAGGGTACAATAATATTTTTGAGCTTAAACAAAAGTATGTTTCTAAAAGAAATATTTTCAAACAGGGAAGGTTACTATTTCTCAGAAGGTTCAAATTGATAAATGATATCAAATATACCTTCTTCTGATGCATCTAGGATCTGAGACCAAAATTTATAAACATAAATACTTACATAGCGATATTTCGAAAAAATAAATAAAAAAAAAAAGGAACCACCAATTTTGAATTTGAGATGACCTGGTTTCACTCGTTTAGCAGCATGGCCTCCCCAATCCACGTTAATAGAGATTCGCGCCATGACAACAGTGTTTCGCTGAAAAGTGCACGTTGAAAACTCCAACCCACATGACATATTTACAACTGCAGGTAAAACTTAAACAGTTAGACTAGACTCTTGAGAGGTGGTGTAATTGTCCAATCACACCAACTAACTGATCTGCAGTGCCGTTATTTTTTTATTTACTTCTTGACAGATGTTGTACTTATCCAATCACAAGGACTTCTGACCAACAGTGAAACAGTTTAATAATTAACTACAGAACGTATGACACAGTTGCAGAGAATAACGGATTTGTTGAAAACAAAACTGAATGAAATAGTTTTTGCCTTGATCTGGTACCATGTGACACTTACCTGCTTGTCATAAACAATGCGTCCAAATTGCCAAACATAATTTGAACCATTTTGCGTGGAAAACTGCTGGAAATTCAAGATAAAATCAAGGAGCTGTGTTTTATACAAGTATCCAGAACATGCCTTTGCTCCCAATGAAAATCACGAATAGAAATATGGTCAGTAGATTAGCCTTAAATGATTACATTGCCCCAAATGCATTTCTGTGTGAATTTGCGCTTAAGATCAATATATAAGTATTTGAGTTCTACTTAGTCTCTGAGAATAAGTTTTCAGACAAAATTGTATTATTTTGCGTTTCATTTATGTTTGGATTATTTGAACAGCTTAAGAAACAAACAGTCTACCCATTTGCTGAGCAAGTCGCTCAGCTTTTATATCATCAATAGTGCACGAAGTTCAGTGATATTAAGCAGGTTCCTTGGCCAGGATCATGCCCAATAAAGTGTAGAATAGCACTTGAATATATATATATATATATATATATATATATATATATATGCATACTCATTTAGTAGTCCAGTAAAATCACAAATACAGTAGAATCTCCAATTAGGACCATCTCCATAGAGAGACCATTTATGTATTAAGACCACCAATTTACAGACCCACCATCTCCTATCAAGACCACATTTTTCAGTCCCTCAGGTGGTCTTAATAGGTAGATTCCATTGTATATCTCACTGACGCTGGGTTGTTTGTTGGTTTATTTGTTTTGTGTGTGGGTCTGGTTTTTTTTTTCGTAAGTCAAGTTGAGGGGAGGGGGCGTTCGACCCCCCCCCCCCCCCAAACGGACCTGGGCCGTGCCGTTAAGGCGCGCATCATTCGTTGGATTTCCATAGACAAACAGAAAAGATAGCTCAGCAGAGGTAACCGGGCGATAAACGATTCTCACGTGGATGCTTTGCGAGCCTTATTACCCTTCGTTTTGTTCAGTGATACCTTCTGCGTAACGCTATGTACCTGTCGAATAATCTTGTGCATTCCCATAAATCTGGTTCAGATCATTTCCATTAGAGGTTTCATTATTGTTAGTGAATTTATCATACGTGTTTATCTCTGTCAAAAGAGAACCAACAAAGATTTTTTTTTCACTCGATTGTCCACTTTACACATGTCAGCGAAGACAATTACTGTCACCTGTACCGACCAACTTAAACATAACAACCGACAGTCTCTTGTTTGGCGATCAAAATTACACGTGTACTGTCAACAAAGGTATATTTGAATTATGTCACCAAATTCATTGATGAGACCACAAGATTCAAAATTATACGGCATTACACTACTCACAGCTCTTACCGTTTAAATCTAAACGGTGTATGAATATACACGACTGTGCGTATATTTATTGCCTGTCATCTTTGTGTTTGTGAATTGTATATATGTAATAAGGAGAGCAGCTAGTGTACGCGTTGTGACTTGTTCTCCAATCCATTGTCTTTGGAAATAAAATAAATTTGAATTAATCTCTGTCAACAGCACCTGTATAGACTATTCCATTTTTATTTAAAGATGCAAAAAAGCAAAATACACATGGACAGCCTTTTGTGGATAGTCTTGCAATTTGGGGCAGATATTCATCATTAGCGTTTTCCTTTCTCACAGCTCAATATTGAGCAACATAGAAAACATTCACAAGTTGAGCGACTAACGTCTACTTAGTCTTCAAACTTATCGATATAAAAGGGAGCAGACATAACCAGTTCGATAATACGTCACTTTGGGAAGCCATGCACTGACAGGGATAACTGTATCATGCAAATTACAACGCTAGCTGAATGAATATGAGCAAAAATGTTAATCAGATATTTACAAAAGTAACATGAAACATGGATCAAAAACTAGTTGAGATTCTACCTTAATTTTGAAAAAAAAAATCAAAGTAAAAATCATTTCTTAACAGTAAAAAACTGCAATTTGCGACGTTCTCCTTCCCACCTCAAACATGACTGCCATTCATAACCAATAGGAACAGAAACCTGATTCCTGCCGGAAGCAAATGTGCTTTTTGTAATTAACTACACACAGAACTCGCATACTCCTATATTGTTTTGTAATGACCTAGGAAAATTATCAGTTTTAATGTGAGAAAATGCAGTCAGGTTTTATATTTAGGCGTATGCAGTAAAGTAATAGATTGGCATTGGGCCCTCTGGGAAAGACTCCACCGAAACTGTTTACTTTGTATGCATGTATTATTGTATATGTATTATATATATATATATATGTATATATATATGTGTATACATATATATATATATATATATATATATATATATATATATATATATATATATATATATATTTATATGTATATATATATATATGTGTGTGTGTGTGTGTGTGTGTGTGTGTGTGATTGCGTGGATCGCAGATAAATCAAGCGGCACATCATTAGTACAAACAAACTGGTGCCTATCTTACATAAACAAATTTCTTATTTATCTGTTATTATTGTTGTTTGTACTATTTTTGCTTTTGGTTTTGCCATTTTGAGATGGGGGTAGGGATGCAGTGGGTGGCGGGGAAATTGCCTTTTTCCTTTGTTTGGATGCATCCTTCAAAGGATTTTCCCTGTTACAAACATTTTGGATTTGAACCCAATGTGCATAAAAAAAGAAAATCTTTACTTTCTTATATTCCTTCAGTAACGATTATTTTTTGGCCTGCGTTTGCATTCTGAGCGCCCACATAAGAAAGCAATAGCGAGTCTGGGGGATGCTTAGGAGGCAAGTATCAATGAGCCCACTGGAACAACCAACACTACAGCCACTTGTCTAGATCAGATCCCACTGGCCAATTGCGACCACTGTTTTGTAAGTGCAAAGTAGCTATTCCGACAAAAGAAAGCTCCAGCATTTAATAGCCCCCTGTGGGCATATAACAAGGCAAAGTTTGATAGTTTTAGACAAAAGCTTGTCGAATGTAGTTGGGATGCTTACTTTGCCTCAGATGTCATTGATACCATATGCAGTAATTGGCCAAGAATCTTGCTTGTCACGCGCAAATTATTTTTCGGGTTGCGCAATCGCAGTGGGGAAGAGTCAAGGCAGCTGTTCTCCGAGGGTCGGACCTAGAGCCGTTACTGTTTTTTGTTTACATAAATGACATCCCTAGAATCGTGCTTACCCTGTTTTTCAAAATTCTAAATAGAGAAGCTCGACAATCCTCAGCAAAATCTCGCGCTTGATACTGTTCAAGAGCGACATAAATGCAATGTTCGGTGGAAAGCAAAAGTATCCCACATTTCTGCAAGTAAAACTTACTGTGACTCTACTTTTTTCCAATCTGGCATTCGACAATGAAATAATCTCCCTGCATCCACCTCAAACTGAGAACCTGGACGAATTTAAGAACAAATTAAAATAGGGTATAAAAATATTAATCAGTTATATTATCAAGGTGAAAGAAAGCAAGCTACCTTTAATGTTCGTTTTCATATAGAGCAAAGCCCGGTTTCACAATCGTTTTGGAATAACGTATGCTCAAACCCACTTACAATTCTACGGGAGGGGGGGGGGGCATTTGTGGCGATAAACTTCCTTATTGGTCGCGTAATGACAAGATTTTTTTTCTAATTACATATTAAATCTACATTTTTACACCGAAGGCACCATATGTATGTATGTATGTATGTATGTATGTATGTATGTATGTATGTATGCATGTATGTATGAATGTATGTATGGATGTATGTATGACTGGATGTACCTAAGTGTGAAACGTATTTTTATAAGGAATTTAGATCCTCCATCAATATATCCATCCAGATAAGCAGGATATTAACCGGTATTGACAGGGAAAGGGTTTACAGCATATTACCTTAACAGCTTTGCTCTATTTTCTACGCTCGAACATTGTGCAACAGTATGAACTTGCATTCGTACAACTTTTCACTTTCGTAGAATATTACCGTATGCATACACTAATTTTACATGAACACAAAATACCCCTAACAGAAATTTTCTGAGATCATTTTATCGACCTTCATGGAGCAATTGATATCTTACAAAATCATTTATTCAAAAGTGTCTCACAGACGAATTGCCTGGATATTACCATCTATTGGCCCACTCAGTTTTATGTCCCTCAATTGTACTCATTGTAGATCCCTTTTCATTTATTCTAATGAAATATAATATTTTCAGTCGTGGCGTTCAGTTTAAGTTTTGTTAAATGTGCTTTTAAAACTAATGTTTTGTTCAATAACGATCATTTTTTCATTTGTTTTTAAAAGTATCATCAAAACCGACAAAATTTTTTTCAGGGAAAGGCTTCATTTTCAGGCGAATGGGATAGGAGGTCAAAGGGGAACAAATAATCTATTCATAATTTGGCATTAGATGTCAGCAGAAGGAGGCCTAATTACTGAGGGATTATGCTTTGTAATTTTGTGTTCAGAGCTGACAACCGGTCAACGTCTCCGTTTTAACACACTAGTCTTGCAGACTTTGGTTATCGTACGCTTTAAATAGTAGGAAAGCACCTATATTCCCGACGACAAATTCTGAAGATTACAACAGAAAATTCTTATGGTAAAACTGGATGGGAGATAGAGCGAGAATGCGCACTAAAGTTCAATTTCCTTTCATGTAAACAAATAACAAGGTTTCTTTAACATGTGATGACTTTTCCCATTCTGGCATTAAGAGGAATATAAACATATTACAGAGGGAAGTATCCTTACTAAGCATTTGCTACTCTGCGGTGTTGTTACATGTGGGACAATTTCGCGGATTTTATGCAAAAATACTTTATAAAGCTCTAGCTTTCAAAAAGTTAAAATATATGAAAATATGGAAGCTGGCCTGCTAGCTAAATTGAGGAAAATATTGGCACAGCGGGGGATCCCCTCTCTGACATCATATTTTGAGAAAGCTGCGATAAAGATTTTGAAAAATCATGGCGTGTGTAACTTAACCGAGCCTTTTAGCTTCGACATCGCGGTTGGTTTCAGAGAAACCATAAAAAAGCAAGCAGATACAGCACAGTGTTAAGGATAATAAAAAAAAGAAGAAGAAGAAAAAAAAAACTAGGCTGATGTGTGCATGTACCACACAAAGAAGTTACTCCTCTGAATACAACAGTGATGTTAGGGGCTTTATTTTCTTTTGTAAGGAACATTTAGCCCGCCTTAAATCTAACACGCCCTGGGCTTGGTTGGTGCAAAAAGTAAATATTAGATGGTGATGCAGAATTGTGTAATGTACGTTGACTTCTTTTGTATATATCCCCTTGATCAAATGGGCCAAGGTTGGTTTCTTTGTTTGGAATAGAAACTTTCCACAACCAATCCTGCCATTCAATCCGAGATTCTTCTGAACAAAAACCTCCTCAACTATCCCAGACTTTGATATATTATCCAATACGGTAGGCCTTGGGCTATATGTCAAACATGTTTTCGAATTCAGAGCAGTGTCAAAACAGACCTAGCAAGTCAACGCCTCACACATAAAGACGGTTTCACAGGTTGCCACAGTACTTTGTCGACCTATAAAATGAATACCTGATTTGCGAACCAAATTCCTTTCTATATTCTCAGGTGGCCCGAAATTTAAATTATGCCAATATCTTTTCATTTTTAAGAAATAAGTTGTGTAATGTACGTTGACTTCTTTTGTATATACCCCCTTGATCAAATGGGCCAAGGTTGGTTTCTTTGTTTGGAATAGAAACTTTCCACAACCAATCCTGCCATTCAATCCGAGATTCTTCTGAACAAAAACCTCCTCAACTATCCCAGACTTTGATATATTATCCAATACGGTAGGCCTTGGGCTATATGTCAAACATGTTTTCGAATTCAGAGCAGTGTCAAAACAGACCTAGCAAGTCAACGCCTCACACATAAAGACGGTTTCACAGGTTGCCACTGTACTTTGTCGACCTATAAAATGAATGCCTGATTTGCGAACCAAATTCCTTTCTATATTCTCAGGTGGCCCGAAATTTAAATTATGCCAATATCTTTTCATTTTTAAGAAATAGGTTCATTGTTTATTTTATGAAATTTTCAAAAGTAACGCTGTCAAAATGTGAAATACAGTCCTTTATCGTAATTTCTTGCACTTCTGCAGACTTGCATGCATAGTGCATGACCTCGGAAACGAGGCTCTGTGCCATCTACATTTAAATGAGAGTGTACATTACATACTAAATGGTAACATAGGCTGAAAATCAACTGAAGATTAACATGTTTGCGGTATGCAAACAGGTTGGCGCTTCATGTGTAAATCATGGGCAACTGTGGCTCAATTGCTTCATAACGTTATGCAAAGTAAGAACTGCTGTATTTCTTTACTGGGAGATTGAACAGGTGTGTTGGCAGAATGAACGGAACTCTTTGCGGAACTGCAGATTCCCTATAAAGTTCTGAAAACAAATAGGATGTGGACTCCCGCGCTTCACTGATCGCTTTGTCACAGAGATCTGCAAGTCACATCGTCAACACAAATCCATATGTTTTATTACCTCGTGAGATCTTTACGGTCATATTTTTTTTAATACTTTGGACAATTGGTTCCTGTTAGAATCCCTATTGGTCCTCAACACAAGGCTGCTCACACACAGTGGTGTGGGGGAGCAGTCCAACTGGACCCTGCAGC